>CM017560.1:12781097-13123597 GCA_007844125.1 Sinonovacula constricta | reverse complement strand
TCACGCCATTTAATATGAAACCATTTATACTCCAGAGAATATATTACCTTTCATACAGTTGATGCGTTTTTTAGCATCATTCAGAGAACAACGTTAGCAAAAGGCATTATATTTACATGTATTCACTACACTGTATTTTGCGATTTTAACATAAATAAGAAAAGGTAACAAAATAGAAATACACGTTATTTTATCATGAAGTGTAATTTATGGAACAGCCTTCGCGGTAGTGTTCAAGGCGACCAATGTATGCGACTGTGTTTCCGAACGCAGGTAAATAATGCCGACCTTAATATGGGAATCATCATAAAGTCGTAATTACATCTGATCGCCCGTGGGCTGTTGACAAATAAACCACTGTAAGAAGTTGAGATGTGAGTGCATTTAACTACCAAGATCGTATATATATTTTTATATAAGTATATTATAAATATTTATTTCTAAGTTAAAATATATATCAGACTGTATGCAAACATGAACACATTATACTGATGTTAGCGTTTATATTCATATAATAAGAACATGATCTTTACTTTAGAACAAATAACATAATTAAAGGCGACACAAACGTCGACACCAAAAATCCTATCAATACATTGTCCTTTTGTCTTGTCCGAGAATGAAATGAAATGAGAAAATGTGTGTTTTGTTTAGATTAGTAAACCGAAATAGTTTTCCCACTGTTTTCATATTACATTTTAAATATACAAATGTGAAACGTACTTCGCAGCGATTTTGTTTCCACGCACACAATTTTGCAATTGAATTTAAAATCCTGATGCTGGATCAGCAATGAAAAATCTTAAAATTCATTAAGGTTTTTTTGTAATGTTTAAGATATAATATATGGTGAATTCTTCGTTCAATATTATTATTCACATGTCAGCAAATCCAAATTAACTTCCTCATAAGACAAAAGTTCACGTCCTGAAGATTGCAACAATACACACGTGCATGTTTGTTAATCGCCTACAAGAAGATACCTTTGAAAATTTCATACATTAATATGTCTAATCTTGAGTTGCTAGCCGGACCCTCGATAATACATCAGATGAAACACCCATTTGCATACATTTATAATCCATGTTGAATTGATTAATGAGCTAAGACTGTTATAAACGCGGCTATACGGGGATCGAAATAATCATCCCCGCAAAAGAGAATGATAAACAAGCAACATCTTAAAATTATGCAGGCGTTGTATTAACTTATTTTTTTTTTTCATACAAATTTGTTTTGCCACCAAAATATATGTCTTTACAACAACTTTTGCTCCATCTGCGCATCATAATTCCGAAACTCCACACGTCATAAACACTTAAATTATGAAGCAGTTGGATAGTGCTTTGTGGCATATGGTATAGCTTTAGTTAAAATGAAGGTAGGATCAAGTGACATTTTATGCATTGTACACTTTATTGCTGTAGGGAAATGCTTTAGAATTGATTATGACTTAAAAACGGTTCAAACTTTATATCCCCCTTCAAGGACGTTTAACATATACTCTAGGTAATGATAGTATTAACATTTTATATCAACGTGAATCGCTCCGACATTTACCCTTGCGTCAGCGTTTGCAAGTAGGTCAAACGTGAGGTTAGACTGCTAATCCAAAAAATATGAACAGGTTCAAGTACTTAAGATTTTTAAGGACTGTGGATTTCTCCCCGTGAGATTAAATGTTTCGTTAACTAAACTGATACTTCACCTAAGAAGAGATTAGAGGCATTTACTCAAAATGCGTGTTTGCAAAATTAAACCTTATCTGTTTTTTTAAATACCTGTTTTTTTCCAAATAGCAAAACGTGTATTACTGCAGCACGTATAACGATATCAGCATGATAATAGTATGTATCTTTACTATAATAAATCAGCAGAACGATTTAAGTCATCAGCTTATATCATTATAATAGTGGGTCGTTTAATCACGTGTGCTGCATGATTCGTATTTCTACCAGTTAGAATAAATTAGTTGCATATGAGGTTTTGAGATTTTTAACGAACACTGTTATATTCTTGAAGTCGTGTTTATTGCCTCCCGCCAAAGCTTAATATGTTAGGAATTTTCACTCGCGGTTGTTTATACATGTAAGCGTTCCTCTGTGTAGGCGTACAGCGTGCGCTCGTATGTGTACAGAAAACAACACAATTGACGCTAATATTTGAAATGAATATCGTTTTGTTACGGACCGTACTGTGTCAGTAAGTATTTGTGTTTAGTATGATTGCTGGCAATAGCATTATCTCTGGCATATGTACATTGCCGCATTGCCCGCATGTTTTTAGATTACAGTGTTTTCTTTAGATTGTACTTGATTACCTTTAAAATCTATTACCAGTGAGAAGTATGTTTGCTAGTTAATATTGCGATTAAGGGTGTGCAATTTGGTGCTTTTTTGAATGCTGCTTACTTGTTGCGGTCAAGTTGAAGAAGATGCCAAACATCGCTGTCCGTAGGTAACAGTTTCAATCTTTGGCACATTTAACTTGATTTTTTCCTTTTTCTTTCTTTCTTTTTGTTGTTGTTGTTGTCTTTTTGTCTAAAATTTCTGTTTGACATGAAGACTTTTATATCATATTCCATATTAAAGAAGGTGAATGGCCATTAAACTACATATTTGAGTGAGAACGGATTTTAAATTCTTTCCTTACTGTGAACAAGAAAGCTTTTTTAGCAGAAATATGACTATCTTGTCGGTGTTGATTTTATGCATGTTCATTTAGTTGTGCTTCTCTGCATTTTAATGAGTTAAATTTGGAAAGTCTTTGGGTGTCCTTAGCGTAGAAATGATGATCGAGGCCATGTTTACTACATAATTCTGTTACCGTTTTCTTCGGCAAAAGAAGCGACCATAAAATTTAAAAAAAATAGGTCAAGCTTGAAGCTAATTGCCTATTGGTAGAACTATATTTCTGTTGTCCTTTAACAACCATGTTAAAATGGGTCCCAGATCGAATGTGTTACAGGGAGACAGTTGTATAACCAATATCTGACCTCTTCAAAATAAGCTGGATTAGATTCCGCTAACTGACTCGCCGAAAATCATCAGGTTCTAGATCTTCGGCACGTAAAACTGTTGTATTGTTATTTTTATGGAAAATGAAATGTCTACTTTGTTAATACAGAACTGACTAGTCCTAAACTGATCCTCTTTTGGCATTTCGGTTGAAGGTAATACATTTTGATAAATTTTCACCCATTTCAAGGTTTGTAACCTTGTAGACACTTTTTTCGTCACGAAAAATATCTGTCTTTTCAGGAAAGTATTGAACATTGAAATAGGTAAGTAAAATATTTACAATGAAGCACTGTCAACTAGTTTGTTGCTTGGCTCGCTTTAGTTTGCATCTTTGGTAATTAGTGCAGGGCTACATTATAAAAGGACATGGACGTCTTCAAACAACGGTATTGGTTTAAACCGAGACTTTTTGTTCGAGAAGAGTCAACATCTATGCAGCAAGAAAAGCTCTTAAAATCAGCAAATCACAAATGCATTGAGCTGGTTTTCATGATATAATGTTTTTCTTGATATGAAGAGTTTGCGCTCTAAAAGTGAATGCAAAATGATTGTTCCTCACGATCAGAAACATTGGATATTATATTGCCTCTACATCTTTGCTAATAACAATATCTAAAGTATGACCTGAAATATGAGTTAACTCATTTACATGTTGCTGCATTCCACATGACTTAAGCGCACTGACAATTATTAATGTGCCTGGAATTGAATGAATGCACATGCGAATATTCCGATATCCAACAATTAAAATACTGTTGATCAGGGTTGAATATTTGACAATGAAAGAAGGTCATTGTTCCCACCAAAAGGTTCTAGTTTTTAGTTCACGTTTTCTTCGTTGGTGGACTGCTAGCATTAGATATTTAGAAACAACCAATACACGATAGATTACTCTAGTGAAAAAAAACAATATGGCCATGTTACCGTCATATTTCTTAGAATAGGTGCTATTTATACTGTTACAAATATGGTAGAGTGTCGGTTCCATGCGATGTGGGTGCAGGAAGGGCGCATAGTGTAAAGGAGGTTTCAAACTATGCACGAGTTTTTAAAATCGAAAGATGACTATCCATTGATAAAGCATACTAAATGACTGGTCAATCCTGTATCAAAACAACGGTGTAGTACATAATGCCAGGTGTTCATGGACATTGTCTAGAAAGATTGTTGGTAGGGCGTTTAAAACATACAAACTAACAAAAATGACTAATACATATACATGTACATATGTAATTTAAAATCACTGTTGCATACATGTAAAGCAACATACAGTTCACAAGTTTACCAAGACATATATGCACATATATGAAGAGACTTGCCTACAGAGTAAGTTGTGTATTTCATCTGGGGATTATTAATAATCTCACCAAGATCAAGAGAATAGGACATTATAATCTTTATTTATATTAACGTATCTAGGGATAATGATCTCATCGTAATTTCTTACACAAGAGAAATGTCCAAACATCGACATTAAATACCGTTTTAAATGAGTGATTTGTCGTTATGTTTTTAATTTTGTTTTTTTTACGCTGATAATAGTATACGGTAGTGTATAACAGATGCACAGTAAGAAAAACAAACATGGTAATATGGAGCTAAAGGTCAAGAATTCTGACTGTTATATGTAACATATTCCATTTTCTTCTTTTATTTTCTTCCTCTTAATTTCTTGGTTGGTGCATTTTATGCTATGTTTCACATGCAGTAGTTTCGTCTGTGTTTATCGTCATTCGGCGGCGTCTTTCCCGAAAACAGTACAAGTGTTTCAATGCAGCAGGTAGACAAGCAAACAACATTAACACAATAGCAAGCATTAACGAAAATATTACTACAACGATGCATTTCTTTAAACGCATATACTCTGCATTTGAAATGTGATCTATTGAGGCTTTTAAATTGTTATTTATTTCAACATAGTTCATACTGCTAAAACATGATTCATTCATGATATAATTTTACTGTCAACGAGCGAATGTCTGAAATGTGAAAATGATTCAAAGATGCGTTATAATGATTACTTATAAGTAACACAACTAAACATCTGTGAAAATTTGATATTTGCAGGAATAATTGATATCATTACTAGGCAATTATTTGGTTTTACTAGACACCCTTGATAAACACACCCATTACCACTAGACAGATCACGGATAAGCAAAATCCGACGCTCGACAGAGATCATGCCAGGAAAACTACAAACTGTCCTCTTATATTGACATTTACCGATTTCATATAAAAATGAGGTTGGATATGTTCATGTTCATAATTTCATATTTTAGTGTAAAATGTCTGTTCTGTTGTGTTTCTTTTCTTTTTCTCTCCTTCTTTAGCTTTTGGTAACGTCAAGCGGGACTTATTTACCTATTCATAAAACATAATTTCTATTTAAGAACGTTCAACTTAACCTTGTCCAACAGCTGTGGATGTCATGTATTTTCTTCTACTGTGCTCAGCTGTTTTTGTCTGCTGCTTGAATGTTTTATTATTAAATTTTGCACTAAAACTCTTGGAAAACACGGTTTATTATTGAAAAAAGAAAGAACTCTGCTACAGTTTTGTCTCCATTTAAAGACCTTCCATAGAATAAGCAATTATGAAAATTACGATTAATACAAAATATAAACTTTGAATGAGACGCAGACACGCACATGTTAATGTAACAGTGACAAAGTGCTCTCTGGAGTCCTATGAAACTTGAAAGTATAATGTTATGCGGTGTCTCTGAGGTCCGATTGGGGAATTGAAATATCGAAGTCAACACTGTGTTCAGTTTAAGCACCAACTTTTTTTTCTACTGAGTATCTAGCACACAATATCAACAATATTTTCACGTCATCAGGACTTCCAGTTTAGCATTGCAAATCCAACAGATACAAAAATATCAAGTTTATTGGAAAAAAAAAACTGACTTCTCACACCTAAATAATTCTCTTTTCAAATGCCATCTCGTGGAATTATATTTTGTCGGGAGCTCAACTGATCGTACTGCAATCAGCCAATCACAGTTCACATTTAGCTAACCATTTAACAATAGTGTCAATTAACTCTTAATGACCCGATATTGACAGACTTTAAATAATTGACATGCCCGTTATTTATGACTTCAGTCTGCTCTAGGGCAGGGGTGACACGTGTATATCTGTAAATATTTAGATATCAAACTGGCTGCCTGCGGTACTGATAACTCATTCTGAAACAAAGCCGTTTATCCTAAGGCAACATATGCTTGACTTCTA
This sequence comes from Sinonovacula constricta, assembly GCA_007844125.1. NCBI lineage: Eukaryota > Metazoa > Mollusca > Bivalvia > Cardiida > Solecurtidae > Sinonovacula > Sinonovacula constricta. Next base: position 13,117,338 of record CM017560.1, on the reverse strand, counting down.
TTTAAATTATGTATCACCTATGTAACAATGGCAGTGTATCATAATTAAGTCCAAGTATAACACATGACATGTATCATAATAAAGATACAAATATCTACGTTAACCTAAGCATGGAACCTAAATCTAGAAAACAGTTTAACAATATAAAGTTTACCATCATGTATATCTGACGTATATATCCCATTTCTTTTTTTATGTGTATTTAATGTATTAATGTAGTATATCAATATGCCAATTCTATGGTATAGTAATAACTATGAAGTACCTAAAAACCCAATTTGGAAAAAAATAACAAAATACGAAAATATGACAACGAAAATCAGTATTTTACCATATTAAAGGTTTGAAATAACACTTATCAAAGGTCTACACATATTCGTAAAAACACTATACCTAACATCAAAAAAGTTATGTTTCCGCCCTGGAAGGGCTGTCAGCACGATGTTCAACTAGGTGCTTAAAAAAGAAGAGTTTAATTTTTTTTTAAAATCTCCCATCAACGTGAGACACCTAACCTAAGAGAGTGCTAAGGCATATTTTGAAATTTGAGCATCTTTTAAAGGATCCGCGCATAGCCAAAGTCCTACCACAGCATGTTCACTATTTCGCATTAATTGCATGTAACATGTAATACATTCCGCGTATGTCCATAACTCGCCTTTACATGTTCATTTCCAAGAAACATGCAAGCAATGTATACTATACATTGTTTCGGCTACATTGCTATAGGACTACGAATGGGCACTTACGTATCATAAACAAGAGCAAAGCAACAAAGATCTCCGCCGAAGTCCTGTACAACGATGGAACATTTTTGCCTAACAACAAAGCAAACCAAGAAACTGCCAACCTTGTTGTTATTAAAATATGTACAATGCCGTCAATGTTCATGTCTTGAAATTATATGCAGCAAGGAACTGACTTTGGGCGTATGAGAAAAGGTCTCAATACAAACAACAAAATCAATTATTGACTTATCAATAGACTGGTACAGAGTACATCGTCGTAACAAGTTCAATTTAAATTAAACAAACTTCCATACACATATGGAACATTAACATTTTCCAGTGAAAGACAATGATGTTACACCATTTTAAACTGCATTTTTTCAAAGCATAAAAAGCGCCGAACTTTATTGTCCCATCCATAGGACTTTTCTATGAACGACATCACAAAGACGGCAAAAATGATCACAGGAAATGATGAAGGTATTTCGGATGTTTTATTCCGTATACTTGTTACAGTATTGACAGGTAAAGGTTTTGGTCAGTGTTGGTGCATTTTATTTGTGTTAAAACAATTTGCTTTTTCAAGAATTAACTGTTGTAAAGGAATCCCAGCTCGGATACAATTAAACTGGTTTAGCTTTGGCAAAGATATGCTTGTGCCTACCTACTTTACTATATGCCGTTTACACATCACGATGTTAAAACCCTTCTTGATATATACATTTTAAATAGATGTAAAAAAAATTCAAAAGCTGCAATCGGTTTGCATGTTCGTTTTTAAAGACCTTAAAGCATCAGACTTATACGAAACTAATATTTTCATTAATAGCAAAAACACAGAAAGAAATGCTAGTGAGCCTTTCAGCAGAGGATAAGGTTATTTACCAAAAGCACACGATGTGTCTGTTTCTCTATAAACTGCCACCCTACGCCAGTGGCAATAGCAAATCTTGTGTGAAATATTTGTGATTAGTAATGCTGCGTTCAACAGGCGTTTTTTCGATGTGGTATATTGTGGTGTGCAACTAAAAGGCAGCTTTGCCTACAGCAACATACATGAGTTCATATTTTATTAGTACTTAATTTGTTATCTTTTTGCAGAAAGTAGTTTATGTCTTCATAAACCGTTACTGTTGATAGTTTATTTTAGCTGAACGAAATCGGGCATACCTGGCACATATGAAGAAAATGATTGTATTTAAACATTTAGCCGTTTTAGCTTGTATTCCTCTGTGTGTTATCGGCCCTAGGAGAGAGGTACGTAATTGGTTTGCAGATGTTTACTAGTATAAAATGCTCTGACTTGAAATATGTAACGAGTATTTTTGCCCAAATACAATCCTTAACACTGTACTGCTCATAGTATACACTTAAAAATAAAATTGTACATACATCACACTTTATAGTTGTATTAAGAAATTTGTGACGCTCTCGCGTTTCATAAATATATTAATGTAAGTGGTTTTACTATTGGTTTAATGCTCCGCCTGATGTGTCTTCTATTAAAATATGAACACTACCAAGGGTAAGCCATTTATTTGTGTGTGGTTTATTCATGACATGATTGACTTTTGTTCCGGGCTGATGTTTTATACATGTGTTTAAAAACACGTCACTTTCCTTTTTCCAGCATGTAAACTGTAGTAAAGATATATTTAAACTTCCATAAGGTACTGGTCTATGTACGGCTAAGATATTTCCATGCATAATTTGTGCTATTTTTAGTAAAGAAACAACATCCCACAACAGTATTTGTTCGGGTAAAGATGTGTTTGATTCAGTACGACCGCAGACATAAACACTGCACCCAGTTTGCTTGCTGTTTCATTCATTAAAAACCTTAAAGTATCAGATAAACTTAAAATGATTGATAACAAAAATAACCACGTATAGGTTTTTATTTGTCAACAAAAATGAACCTAATGTGTTGTCCGGTTTCCTTTTCATCTTACGAGATAATTGTAAAACAAGGTGTGGTAAGGAAGTTGATCATTTATCATTGATGCGTACCATTTAGATAATAATACAATATTGTTCATGGAAAATAAATTTGTATTGAACAGTTGCAACACTGTTATGTTTTCATAAAACACTAGACACCACGATCTCGTAGGTGACCTATTAAACAGAGGATAATGTTATATACCAAAATCTCATGGTCTGTCTATGTCTTTCTGTAATGTCCACCGACATTTCGTTTTTGTTTCGCCCTACGGGATGCACTTAAAAGGCAGCTGTGGCTTCCGCCAATATGCACATGATGAATTATCTTTTTCTTACAGTTATACATGGCTTCATAAACCATATGTTTAAATAGTTCATATTCGCTGAACAAAACGCCGCATACTTAGCAATTGTCGTGTACACGAAGGAATTTATTCATATACTTTTTTCTTTCTCTTTGTGATGCCGACCACCAGTGAGACGTATTTAGATTTGTTTGCAAATTGCAAGTGGTTAAAAATGCAGTGATTCAGCGACAACCTCCAAAAACGTTGTTAATCTGGCTGTAATGTAATATTACCACATTACTTACTTTAAACTACATAATTATTATTCAACTAAAACTAGTAACACATACGACTAACGGCGAAACTAAGACAAACAACAGTAATGACGCACGACATGACCTGACTCGGACCATGATTAATTCATACGTCAAAACATAAGAAGAAATCATGGGACACAGCGCTGGTCAGAAGACACGATCAACAATAAAAATACTTCTTTTAGCTGTTGTTAGATTGTTCAATGTAACTTTCGTTAATGGAATTGTAATCATGGGATGATGCTGTGTTCTACTATGGAGCCCCGTTACGCCACATGTCTTTAAACATGTAAACTTTTTCTTGATCTTAGGGACTATTCCGAACCCTCTTGTATCTCTTGTATCGTTACAGCATTGTTACAACCCGATTGAGACAAAACCCGTTTTGAAATAATTACTTTAAAATTGTGTTCTTTGTTTGTTGTTGTTGTTGTGTTGCTATTGTTTTTGTTTTTCTTTGCTGTTGTTTTTTTCTTGTTGTTTTGTTTTGTTTAAAATGGGTTGTGACGTCCAACCACCAAAAAATTAGAAATAACCCGTTTAAAGATAAACCTTATGCACATGCCTGCGTACACATAGTTTAAAATATATTATACTCAAATCTCGACTCCTTGAAACTGAGATCTCCTTAAATAATAGTATACGAGCATGGAAGAGTACAGTATTTGGGTTACAGGCTTTATTGGCGTTCTAGTCAAAACTCATTACATTGTATTGCAAATAGGTTAACGTCTATACTCAAACACATAAATCAATAATAGTTTAAAACGTTATAAGCAGTCGGTTCGCGACGATTATTTGCATATAAGTTAATTATACGTCCTGCGTTGTTTTATAACTGTGTGTTAATAATTCTATAATGACCTACATAATACTTCAACTGCCCGCATCTTCTATCTTGATTCTATAACTAATACATGACAACCTCTAAAAGGGGTCGAATTTGGAGGTCTCTGTCACTGTCTCCAATACAGTCGTTTATAATATCTTTCTGCTGTCAGAAAATCTAAGATATATACGCTTAACATTTGTGGGCAGAATTGCTACGAGTTATGTCTAATATCCTTAAACAATTTAGGTGTTACGGTCATCACGATATTTGTTATTGTGTGTAGATATAAGGACGGAACCGGGCGGTTCTATGTTTAAATGCGTATTATTAAAACAAGATTAGTCGTGCTCACCAATAAAAATAATTGTCGTGTACATCTTTTGTATATTTAAGCAAACCATGCTTAACTGCATAGTCATGTTGCATAAGAAAATATTGTGTTAAAGTTATGATTGTCGCATGCTGTGCTTATATACGCCTTATTAGTCTCTGTAATATCTCTGTAATTGTCCTTTTAGAAAAAGGTATAACTTGCATTACACGAACTCAGGGTCGGGATTTCCTTTCACAAAAAGGATGCCTAAAAACTATACTAAAATTATAATGGTCGTGATAAAGATGTTTTCTTCAATTAAAAATTAATTATTAACAAATACCACAGGTGTTAAAAAAGGTTCCATTTTACGAAGATTATACATAATATGATGCTTAAATGATTCCTTCTGCAATAGCTCGACAATAGATTAAGAAAAAGAAAGAACGCACCAGTTAGATGCGGAATTATAAGTTCATATTGTACTTTTGAAAATATTCAATTGCAAAGTAAGAATGGTAAACAGACAATTACCATTGTTAATAATGATCTATTTCATTTGGCAATAAATTCTTTTGCTATTATAAGAACTTGACGATTCTGTTTTTAGTGTTTTCCTGTCTTCATAAACGAATTGGTCTAGACACAATACAGGCTGATTACATTCTAAAATCTAGGGGTGGTAAATGATAATAGTTTATAAGTTAAAATAAATTAAAATATAAAACTATACAATATGTTTCGCATATAACAGCTATGTACGGACGCACTCTGTGATCAAAATCACTGTAGAGTCTGCAAGCTTTGTAACGTCTTTTGATGTTATATTGAAAACGCGTGTCTTTTTATTTATAATAGGCCATGTAAACTGTCTTAGAGTGCTCATAACTATTGTTTGATCATTGTATTTAATATGTCGACAGAATGACTGTTGAAACGATCCGAATAGTCGGTGAAATCAAATCAAGTAGGGCGTTCAATTGTATTGTGTATCGTACATTCTTATTAAATTGCAGACAAGTTTGAAGTTATAATTCTAAAGTACATAAGGTTCCATGCAGTATTACATGTATGTAGGTATTCAATCATGCATCACACATTGTGTCCAAAATTGCGTTCACGCTCTCTGACGCGGACATTGTTTAGTAGAATGTACGAGGTCATAAACACGTAATTGGCGCGTGCTGTTAAGAGTATTGATAGTTTTTTTTCCACATATTTACCTGTTCTATTTAGGTATCTCGGTGTAAGGTTTTACAAATGTTTCGGCTGTACACATTTACTGGTACATTGCTAGTGTATAATGTTCTTTGCTTTCCATAAAACAGCACTAAAGTTAATCTAAGTTAAGAAAATAAAACGATTTTACACACGTGCTTTCCTAAGTAAACATGGTTCTTTTTCATAGCAAACGTTTACATTACTTTGTCATTTCAGGAAAAAGAATGGTTTCGTACATAGCTGACCAATTTTATGTTCTATTATTATTGTATGACAAATTTAAATTCAGACATAACATCAACTGTGACATATAACCCTCTTACAATTATAAATCTTATTCTCTGACATCTCTCACTTGAATTCTGTTATCAATGCACAATAACAAAACGAATCACGGGCACCCATGTTGTTGTGTGTATGAACTTTTTTTTTAAACTGCTCCATGTGACTTGCTAGCTCTTCGTAATTCTTTCCACTTCGCTCCGTAAATTCGGTTATATCAGTATATCATTTTAATTTCATGGTCAATTTCCTGTGCAAATATCCATGCTATCCAGTATTCTGCTGAAGAGAAATTCCAGAGGATATAAGGACAGTGATATGTCATTTAATGATTTACTTTTGAATGTCTTGCCGAATATTTGCCTTTGTCTACTGGTAGATAAAATTTAAATATCTATGAAAATTTTGATTGGACCTTTTCTTATTTACCTATTCTCTTTTTTAAGCAGGTAAAAACTGCTCGTGCATATTCTTATTAACCGGCACTACTGTATATATGTAATCCGATTAAGTTTATTTATAACCATGATTTGGCATGATAACTAAAATGAATCAGACAGAATTCTAGGAGAATTCTATCTTGTAAGAAAATCTAGGTAGACCTTTGACGTAGCTTCAAGAATGCAAGTTAAAATACATATTAATATTTAATAATAATCACTGACTTTGTGGATAAGAAGTATGACTCATCATCATCATCATCATCATCATCATTATCATCACTAAGATCATCATCATCATCATCATCATCATCATCATCATCATCACTAAGATCATCACCATCATCATCATCATCATCATCATCATCATCACGATAATCATCAAGATCATCATCATCAGCATCATCATCATCATCAGCACGATCATCATCAAGATCATCATCATCGCCATCATCATCATCATCATCATCATCATTATCATCGTCATCAAGATCATCATCATCATCATCATCATCATCATCATCATCATCATCATCATCATCATCATCAAGATCATCATCATCATCATCATCATCATCATCATCATCATCATCATCATCATCACGATCATCATCAAGATCATCACCATCATCATCATCATCATCATCATCGTCATCAAGATCATCATCATCATCATCATCATCATCATCATCATCATCATCATCATCATCATCACCATCATCATCAAGATCATCATCATCATCATCATCATCATCATCATCATCATCATAATCATCATCATCATCATTATCATCATCATCATCATCATCAAGATCATCATCATCATCATCAAGATCATCATCATCATTAAGATCATCATCATCAGCAGCAGCAATCTTTCTATATATTTTTATTTGCTTACTAGCATCCATTTCGTATCTGCATTGTTTATATACATTTCTTATCACAGAAAATTATATTTTAGATGATTGTATTTATTGTTTTCATTTTAAAATCAACATGGCGACACTATTCATCAAGCTTGAACGTCTTGGACAGTATGGAATAGTTACCCAATAACCATTAGACAATTATTACTTAAACTGTTGTTCATATAATTAACATTGTTATGATAAAATCCATAACCTGCTGTCGCATTTTCATAAGTAAATTTTATGTTATCACGTGCTTTGATAGACTGGTTTAAAATTGTTTGACATACTCTTTGCATTGCGTAACATGCATGTTTGATCCTACGAAAATTTTCGCCAGAACAAGAGTGTTTATATGCAGATTTACCTTGCCGAATAGGCTGGAACGCACAATTCCAGTTTATTGTTCATGGTAAACATTTACTTCTGGGAATGTTGCATATGCATGTGTTCTAGTTTTAATATGAACATGATTCAATATGAACTGTAAAGGCGTAAACAATATATTTAAAACATTATTTACTTTGTTGATGATTTTTCTTTAGCGCATTTCGCGCTGTTTTTCTTTTGTTTCCTTTGCATAGGTCACGAATAGAAATAACGCAGTCTATTTATCTCCTGAATGAACTTGGCTGCAATACATGTAGCTATAATCACGACGAATAAACATACCTGTTTAGAATACTTAATAGAAGCCGTTCTTTTAATTAGATACAATAACAACGCTATGTTTACCAATTCGTGCTAGCCAATATCTTCTTGTCGAGCGATAGTCCTTTGCCAATACAATGATTGCTACAGGACAAGTGCCGCTTGTAAAATACTATTCCTTTTCTGCAAACATTCTGTCGTGTCGTTATTTGTTTAAGTAATTAAAGCTGTATTTAACAGTTACAGTGTCCTCCAGTGTCGCTCCTTAAATACTATTAGTTTGGTTTATATTTCCAACCAATCCTTGCCTTCTGGACTATTCAAGGTTATAAATATGTGTGTTATTATTTCATCTGTATTAAAATCATCGGTTTCTAGAAACCGACCTCAAAGGTTGAGCATAAGAAAGAAACGACATTTTACGTTTAGAAATGTTATGTAGAAGGTACAAAGGTGGATTAATTGTTGTTTAAAATGACACAACATGGTCCTGGTTGCCTCGCATTGTCTTACTTTGCAATACATTCTGAGTATCAACATATTAAAACATGTGGCCTTTTCCCTGTTAAAATTCATTACACATCATCAAAGACACATTCAATGTCCTGGAACAACCTGTCATTTTTCTCTATAAAGTATATTATCAAAATACTTGCACAAAAAAAGGCAACATGAAGCATTACACGACGCAATGTACATTAAAATGAACCATTGGTAAGTAGATTCTGCGGATAAATAAATGAGAAGATATCAGTACAACCATAACTAAGGGCTAATAACTCCATAATTAGCAATGCACTATTAACCTCACCCTATTCACAGAAACAAATGAATATCAATGACTAACATATGTGTCATAAATAAAAAAACAGGAATACAGAATGTGAACAACCACCACGCAGAATGTAAACAAAAGAAGCTGCATCGCACAATTTAATTAAAAAGTGGTCGACAAGACGGTGAAATTTCGGCACGTTTATCAGAAAGATTCGGGTGAAACAAGGCTACCCGGAAGGGTCGCTTTTGGGTTGTCTCTCTCTCTCTCACTCTCTTTCTCTCTCTCTCTTTCCTCTGCTACCATAGTCCTGTGTTAAGTTGTCTCCTTCTTTCCATTGCTACCGTAGTCCTTTGTTCCGTTGTCTCTCTCCTTCAACTGCTAACTTAGTCCTATGTTAAGTTGTCTCTTTTCTTCCATTGCTAGCGTAGTTCAATGTTAAGCTGTCTCTCTACTCTCATTGCTACCGTAGTGCTATGCTGCGTTGTCTTTCTCCTTCCATTACTACCTTAACCTTATGTTATGTTGTCTCTCTACTTCCAATGCTACCGTAAATCTATGCTGCGTTTCTCCTTCCATTACAACCTTAGTCCTATGTTAAGCTGTCTCTCTCCTTTCATTACTACCTTAATCTTATGTTATGTTGTCTCTCTACTTCCATTGCTACCGTAGTGCTATGCTATGTTGTCTCTCTCCTTCCAATACAACCTTAGTCCTATATTTAGCTGTCTCTCTCCTTCCATTGCTACCTTAGTCCTATGTTTAAGTGTTCATCTGCTTCCATTTCTAACGTAGTTCTATGTTAAGTTGTCTCTATTCTTCCATTACTACATTAGTCCTATGTGAAGTTGTCTTTTTCCTCCCATTGCTATTGTAGTTCTATGTTAGGCTGTCCCTCTCCTTCCATCGCTACCGTAGCATTATGTTACGTTGTCCCTCACCTTTCGTCCCTATGTAAAGTTGTCACTATCATTCCATTTCTACCGAAGTCCTATGTTTAGTTGTTTCTCTACTTCCATTGCTACCGTAGTGCTATGCTACGTTGTCTCTCTCATTCCATTACTACCTTAGTCCTGTTTTAAGTTGTCTCTCTCCCTTCCATTGCAACCTTAGACCTATATTTAGTTTTCTATCTCCTTCCATTGCTACCGTAGTCATATGTTAAGTTTTCTCTCTCCTTCCATTGCCACCTTAGACCTATGTTAAATCGTCCCTCTGCTTCCATTGCTACCTTAGTTCTATGTAAGGCTCTCCCTCTCCTTTCATTGGTCGCGTTGTCCTATTGTTAACGTGCCTCTCTCATGCCTTTGCTACTTTAGTCGTATGTTAAGTTGCCTCCTTCCATTGCTACCTTAGACCTATGTTAAGTCGTCACTATCCTGTACTTGCTACCGTAGTTCTATGTTAGGCTGGCCCTCTTCTTCGATTGCTACCGTAGTCCTGTGTTAAGTTGTTCCTCTCCTTTCGTTGCTACCGTAGTCTTTTGTTAAGTTGTCTCTCTCATTCCATTGCCACCGTAGTTCTATGTTAAGTTGTCTATCTTCTTCCATTGCTACCTCAGTCCTATGTTCAGTTGTCTCTACTCTTCCTTTGCTACATTAGTCCTATGTTAGGTTGTCCTTCTCCTCCCATTTCTACCGTAGTTCTATGTTAGCCTTTCCCTCTCCTCCAAATGCTATCGTAGGTCTATGTTACGTTGTCTGTATTCTTTCGTTCCTTCCGTAATCCTATGTGAAAGTTTTCTCTTTACTTTTGTTGCTATGGTAGACCTATGTTAATTTGTCCCTCTCCTGTTTTTGCTACCGTAGTTCTATGTTAAGTTGTCCCTCTCCTGTTATTGCTACCGTAGTTCTATGTTAAGTTGTCCCTCTCCTGTCATTGCTACCGTAGTTCTATGTTAGGCTTACCCTCTCCTTCAATTGCTTCCGTAGTTCTATGTTAAATTGTCCCTCTCCTATTGTTGCTATCGTTGTCTTATGTTAAGTTGTCTTTCTACTTTTGTTTCAACGTAGTTCTATGTCAAGTTGTCACTCTCCTGCCATTGCTACATAAGTCCTACGTTACGTTGTCTCTACGATAATTCTATGTTTTATTGTCCCTCGCCTGACATTGTTACCGTAGTTCCATGTTTAGTTTTCCCTCTCCTGCCATTGCTACCATATTTCCTTGTTAGGTTGTGCCTCTCATTACAATTGCTACCATTGTTCTATGTTAAGTTATCCCTCTCCCGTCATTGCTACCGTAGTTCTATGTAAAGTTGTCCCTCTCAAGCCATTGTTACCGCAGTTTTCTGTTAGGTTGTCCCTCTCCCTCCTTTACTACCGTAGTTCTGTGTTAATTTGTTCCTTTCCTGTCATTGCTATCATAGTTCTATGTTAAGTTGTTCCTCTTCTTCCATTCGAAAACAGGATTTTCAATTTTAATAAATCTAAATGCATAAATCGATCAGTTTTGTTTACCAATAAACTGTACATCCTTTCTAACCGAATACGTATAAAGAATGAACAATATAAAACGTCTTACGATATAATATACTAGATAGAGTCCTATGTTAAGTTGTCTTTCTCCTGGCATTGCTATCGTAATTCTATGTTAGCTTATCCCTCTTTTTTCCATTGCTACCGTAGTTCTAGGATAAATTGTCTCTCAACTGTTAACAACACAGATCCTATGTTATAAATAAACAAATGTCGTTATTCAATAAGTAGAAATAAAAAAATGCAGTACATTTTATTAGGACAGGATCAAATGGTATAAACGATAAAACATATCGAATCTAAGCGGCTGCGATGTCTAAGCAGGATTTTCAATTTTAATAAATCTAAATGCATAAATCGATCAGTTTTGTTGGATGAACTTTCCCAGAATTTACCAATAAACTGTACATCCTTTCTAACCGAATAGGTTTAAAGAATGAACAATATAAAACATCTTACGATATAATATACTAGATATTTATTAAAACTGTACGGCTAAACGTGAACGAGAATTCTCACTTCTACCTACTGACTGACCATATAACCTTAAACAATGATATAGCCTCATTTCATAATCACAGGTTTAAACATAGAAAAAACATTCAACAATGTAAAAAAGTTTGTTTTAGACGGTTGTTGCACAATGTGTATATAAATGATTCAACAGGTCCAATACTTGTCTAATTAAAAACATTTCTCACGTGATCGTGTTGACTGCGTATTCCTGATTTAATTAACAATGCATCTACATCTATAGACTTATATTTAAACGTCATAAACATATTTGCTATCTTTCATTGTCGCCAGTAGCATGTTTATATGCCTGTACATGAAAAAACAAACCAACCAATCCTTCCCTTCAAAACCAAGCATAAATGGTAATAAATTTACTAGAACTGTTTTATTGTAATTTTATTCGTATGTCTTGATAACATACTATTTACAAAGTAAAGACATTTTCGCAACAAAACAACAATAAGTATTAAATGTTTATAAAATAACGTTTTATACCACTTCGATCCATGAAAAACGTATAATATATAATGAAACAGTGCCTGTATAATATTGTTAATGTTTATCACAAAGCGGTTCCGGAACAATTTGTCAATACTAAGCAAATTCGTATAATGTATTCTAAAATGCAATGCAAGTGAATAACGAATAATTAGTAAAAGTAATTAGGAAAATTGGCTTTCAGTCGTATGCTGCCTTCCTTCGTTCAGTGTGCACTTCCTTATTTATATATTGCTTTCATGAAGCGCCAGTTGTGATATTTGCTAAACAGTCAGGCTTGGAAATGTGCTGGACAAACATAATGATTTATAGAAAGATTAGGCAAAGCTTGCAGCATAAAAAGACAGTAGAAAGACTAATGATATATAAGGTATGCCGCTACGAAATTTGAGATATTCGCACACATCTTTGTCGATGAAAGCAAATACGTATAATGTATTTTAAAATGCAATTCGATTGGACAATGGATAAGGAGTAAAAGGAATTAGGAAACTATTAAAAGGTCGTATGGGAATTACTAAATTTTATAAAAGAATAAACTACTGATAGGCATATACAAGTTAATGGTAAAATGACAAGAAACACTGAGATGAGAAATTACTTCAATATAGAAAAATAATTACCGTCTTTGAATGGTCAGTCTGCCCACGGAATGTGCTGGTATGCTTAAAACTGGTTTCTGGAGCGATCCAACCAATCATTTCCTAAAGTTTGCTTTTCACACAGATAAACAATGTTAAGAAAACAATTAACATCAAAGTGAGACAACTAACAGTAAGCACCTGCATCGTCAGTTTAAGTCTTATAAATACAAACAGTATTACAATAATGGACTATGAAAATATATACAATAAGCTCATGATATATAAGAAACGGCAACTCAAACATTTCCAACGAGGGAAGGGTTTGTAACAATACAGTCCAATGGATGACTTATTAAACGAACTTGTTTATGGCATTGTTTACGATAACAATCCATCCGTGTGCTCGATCCATCGCCAACTTGATGACTGCAGAGTTTCCAAGTGAAATGAAGTGTGGCTATTATAATACGTCCATTTTAAGCCCCAATGGTTAGTTTTCCATTCTCTGGTCTTATATATTTTGCAGTTAAAAAGGTTCACATGGTTGTTTTTGTTTTACTATCGATGTTGTATATTATCTTTCGTGTTTTATATAACTTTCAATGTGTAAGTAGTCAATATACGTCAATACGGATAACATATTATACACTTAGCATTTGCTCAGTCTAATTTACCTCGATGCACAATACTGCACTACTGTAAGTGTAAAGACTTCAAAACATTGTGTTATTCTGTCGCGTTGGTCTGTGGGATACAATATTTAGCTCCGTTTTGTTCATGAATGTTCATGTTTTCAAATTTAAAAAACAACAACAACAACAACAACAACAACATCCTATTAATTGTGTGAGAACCACCCTTAAATTCTAGTAGCCTAGCACTAATTGTGATGTACAACTTATTTGTAACAGGCCTAAGGCTGCAGATAATTGTTTCATTTCGAGAAAGATATAGAATAAATAAAACAACTTAGTTTTGAGTTTCAGCGTGCTTTAGGTGTTTTATTAGAACATTTTAATAACAGTTATTTTCCACAGAAACGCTGGTTTAGTGGTGTTTCTGAACGCTACATCAACTAACACAAAGGAATATTTGCTCCAAAATATTAGGTTAAAAAGATTTCGTCTCAACAACTTAGTTGATGCTCTAAAAATCTCAGGAACGTGTTATTAAATATTTATCGACGATGCTTCTTGGAACACATCAAAACTAAACAGTTCAGTACATGTCCGTTATCCCAGCTATTTACTATTTTTAGATGTTCTGGAGGATGTATATGCCCTATGTTGAAAGTTGTGTGTACGTAAACATTACTTTCTTTGCTTTCTTGTATCCCACCGACATAATTATGACTATGATCGCAACTAATTCAAAGGGGAAGAGACACCTACATATACACGTAAGTACAACGAACGGCGTACATGGTGACAGCTTAAAGACTTCCCCACATAAAGATGAGGGTCGAAGAAAAACAAGTCGTTGACCGGAACATCTTTACCATGGGCGCCACTGAAATTGTCAGAAATACGTTGTGTCTATTATGGGCAAGGCTGTAGAATTCAGACATTTATCAGTATGAAAACCCATGCACAAATGCGCAGGCTCTCTTTAATGTTGTATACTAATATTTTTTTCATTATGAATGGTTAAAAATATATAATTCAGTCAATGGTTTAAGAAAACTGTTTGACCTTTATACGTGCGACCTTTAAAGAGAGCGCCTGTGTCATGACATAGTAATTGTTTATTCGGTAGATATAAAGTAGTCCATACATGAAAGCCGGCTGCTCTAAAATCACCATTCTATTTATTGGGATAGATGCCCCGTTTATTTAAATAAATAAAGAGAAACACAAGTCTGTTAAAACCTTTATGTCCCAGCCATAACCTACGCAGGCAGAACTGGTGTTTGTCATAGCCGATTTTTCACGAAACCTTAGGTGTCATTGTTACAACGTCTGTCATAACCAATTCTTTGAATATACACATTATGTACTCACGATCGTGATAATTTCTTCTATTAAAGAAATACAATATGACATTAAACACAGATGTTCGGGAACATTTCACTATATGACTGGCTAATAAAGAGAAAAAAATGTAACGAACTTTGTAAATTATATGCGTCTAGGAGAATATAAATATTTCAAAGGATTCACGAATAAAACAAACGAGACCCTTAAAACAATGGTCGTTGGCAATAATGACATATTTCAGTCTATTATTAGAATTTGAATCGGAATTGTTTTTCGTGCAAATCGATCGATCGTAAAAAACAATAACTGTGGTATACAGTTACAGTTTCTCAGTCTCCATTAACTGGATGTCGCTATATGGAACCACAAGTATGGAAGATCAGAAGTATTTTGTGCGCAACGCAGTTTAAGGATTCGATCTTAAAGTGTTTTTGGTAAATCAAGTTTTGGATTCCTCTACAAAATGTCTCTTAATGTATGCTGATAAACGGTAATTAAAGCATAATAACATCTAATTATCCAAAGGAAGGAATTGACAGAGGGAAGCAAAGAAAAAGGTTTTGGTTGTGATAATGATGAAGATAAGAAGCGGAAAGGGGCACAGTTCGAGAAGATGATAATTTGGTGCATACACATGTAAATGACAACGGAAAATAGTAATTTATAACCAATAGATAACTTTCGTATACTATATACACCTGCACAATATCCTGCAAAATTCGGTGGTCTTTATGTATTTCAAAAACATCATTCTTTTACAAAAAAGCACATGAAAAGAAAAGGATACGGAGGTAGTGAAAACAACAAAGTAAAACAAGTGATTATTCATATTAATTCCTTTCAAGCCGTATAAAATGTCTTTACTTAAAACGACGCTATATAGACCACGTTATAAGCGAATTAAACGACTTGAGTAGTGTAACAGAGTCGGTCAAATCTCTTCTAAAATACAGGTTGCTAAGCAGCGACTGTTTGAATAGGAATTTTACCCGAATCAATCCTAATTAATTTATTATGGCAGGCTTTGACTTGTTTGAAATGAGTAATTATAATATCAACATCATATTTGAGCATATAAATTATATATCAATTTTCGGTACATCATTAAAGGCAGACGATGATTTCGTGTTTTCTTTAAGAAGCTGATCAATATATTATATATACAATTGAACAGTTTTGTCTCATTTAGCTTTATACGAATAGAACAATAATTTATCGAATAACAATTTTATTGTATCTTACATTTTATAATGTTAATTGGACAAGGTATATGATAGTTTTGACAACAGAAGATTTCGTTCTACCTACCTTACCACTTACCAACCTACATACCTACCTAACTTACTACCTATTTATCTATCTAGCTGCTTACCTGTCTACCTACCTACCTACCTACCTACCTACCTACCTACCTGCCTGCCTACCTTCCTACCTACCTACCTACCCAAACACCTATCTGCCTCACTAAATACCTAACTACCTACATAACTTCCCACAATACGTACCTATCTGCATAACAAAATCTTGTATATCAGTAGTATTTGCATAGTGAACATCTCTAATTATTGTAAAGTAAGAAAAGTTAATCTCTTTGAACAATGTCAACAACATGTGCTATACTCGCATACACATTTGTTGTGCTATTTTAATCATGTCTGTAGTTATACATGTATGTAGGCATTAATAATGCAACGACCGTTGTACAAGTCTTTAATTATCTTAGAAATAACATGATAAGAAATAAAATGAGAGAGAGAGAGAAAGAAAGAGATAGGGAGAGAAGATAGAGAGAGAGAAGAGAGAGAGAGAGCGAGCGAGCGAGGGAGAGAGAGAGAGAGAGAGGGAGAGAGAGAGAGAGAGAGAGAGAGAGAGAGAGAGAGAGCGACGCGAAATGTTCTTACACATCATTTCTCAATTTCTCAGCCACATTATTTATGGTACGATGTTTATCGCTTATAAGCATTGTCGTTTACCCAGTGCCAAGTGCCAAATGTCACGAACAACACAATCAATTATCACATGTTGTGTTCTTTGCTGAAATAACAAACACACGTATACATGGACCAAACTGCACAAACGAGAACACTCACTGTAGGAGTTGAATTGCAACTGCAATCTCTAGTCATTGCCATTTCTATTTACGTACATACCATTAAAGTTCACTTAGGGAACAGGAATGTTTTCTTTCTGAGCACTTCAGGAAAATTGAGAATCAATACGAAAAATTGTTATTGTAAGAGAGCTATGTCATTTCATGTCAGTACAACAGTCAATATATCTTGCCAAATAAAAGCTGCAATTTAAACAAGGACATGTTTAAATCAAAATATATAAAAACGATTACACTTACTATAGCTTTACGTTTGAGTCAAGGAATGTAATACATTTAAATTCGTTTATTGATACACAGAGTATCCTTTAATTTGCTGCGCACAATTTTCTATAACCGTTATAATCGACCTGAAGGTAGAATGATAAACGTAAAAGTGACATCCGATAAGATAAATGCTTATAAAATGTATATAATCACAGAATTAACAAGACTTAAACACTAAAAGACATCACCACTCTCTTACTGTATAAAGACACATTCATTTTAAACTAAGAATCAAGTTCAAGCCGTTTTATTTATTATAATAGGTTAGAGAACCCTGTTGACTAAATACTAATGTTTGTATTGGGCTGGTCATGTTATTGGCAAAGTACTTCCTAATGTAAAACCACACGTTTGATATCGGTATATGAGAATGAATTAAATGCCTACACTTTTAACTAGAAACCGATGTGTCTGGGTCAACGATAAACGTTAGGCGGACGTACCTAATAAATGACATTTCTGATCGGACTGCTCCTTTCGTTTTAGGGCACACGAGAAGGAAAAAAGATATTCTGCCCTAAATATGTGGAAAAAGCAGATAAATATACTACCACGATATCAGATAGTTTTAATTTTAAACATATGGAACATGGTCTAATATTGATATTTAAAAACTATTTTCCATATACATGTACAACGCAATTTCCATTCGCAGAATATATACACGTCATATTAAAGCTGACAGACAGTCTTAAGTGACACGTGTTTAAAAGTACAAGAAAACTAAATTGTCGATAGATTTGAGAGCTGTACATATGCTATGAACATACGTTTATGTAAAACATCCCACATATAAAAAATATATATTGTAAGTTGGTTAATTATTATATTGTTCATAGTTGTTATGTTATGTTTTATATTTAAGATGTATATAAATAAACCCTGTGCTCATTTATCTCTTAAAAGAATAATTATAACAAATAAAATACGACGGCCGCGAAGAATTGTGACGTTATTCCAAAAACGACCTATGGATACTTAACGAGATCAAAACCAGTAAAAAATGAAAATGGATATATTTCTGGCCTGATATGTTTCTGGCCAAGGAATTTATGTCATCTCTGTCTGTTGCAGTATAATTATATCGCCTCCATAACGGTCACTGACACCGAACACACGTGTATATTAAAGATACAAACACAAGTACATATCGTTTTTTCAATATAAGGACTTGTACTTTTATTATATAATGAGGAGTCAGAGACTTAAACAATGTATACAACAATAGGGAAAAATAAAGAGTAAATCAAGGAAAGGAAGAAAACTGCTTTCTAAAACCGTCTCAAGTTATCTTTCAAAGCAATAATTATACGTTATTACATTTCATTGTCGCTAAATAGCCTGATAAAGATTATAAAACATGTTTTATTTACACATTCCCGATTGACCGTTCCAATGCAGCAACTGTGTTTTGTTTTTCTTTTCTGTGTTGGCCCTTTTGCCGACTGACCGTTCCAAGGCGGTAACTGATGGTTTTTCTTTTTGTGTGTTATGTCTCGTCTCTGTGGTTTTTTTTTTGTCACATTTACATTTACCTTGTCTGCCTTGGTCTGCAGGTAGATAAAATTTAAATATCTGTGAAAATTTTGATCGGACCTTTTCTTATTTACCTATTTTACATTTACTCTGTATGTCTTGAGCTAAGTCTAATTTGAATACCTGTGGACATTATCTTTTTATTTTTTTTCCTATAGAATAGTAAGACTATATGTATATTGTAGGACTTATACATAAACATATACATTAACGCGACGTTTCCTGACAATGATCTTGCGAACACTTTACCGAAGATATCGCGAATAACCGCTTTTATATTAACGCAAATCACAGTTTTACTGAATCACTTATAAAGAAAACGGCCCTAAGAATGATACTTATCAGAACAACAACATGCGTTGAGAACTGGGGAATTTGAGGTCGGCAACTATAACACTCGGCAACATGTGCCCATGCAGCATTAATATAATACAAGTAACTACAATTATTAAATAACTATGTATTATTAGCCCTGTAAATTGTTTGCTGCCTGGCATAATAATGCAGTGGCATTTCAAATAAGCGGGCCAATATCTATATAACTTTCCGGCTCAGGATCGAAAAGTCGTATAGATATAAAGCCCGCATTTTGGGCAGTTTGATTGGCTGCAAGAGCAGGGCCAAAAAGGCATATAGATTTTAGCTGAAATGGCGGCCATCTTGTATTTTTGTCCATTGAAGATACTTTTGCAGGAAATGTTCAAACCTTTAACCAGTTCGAGACCATTTGACAACATGAAATAATTTTTAATGTCTGTATTAAACTGTTATTGGCCCCCCTGCATTGTCCAGTAATTTATTTAATCCTGTTGTTTTTAAACCTTTAAAATGAAACTACATTAGATTATAAATATCCTTTCGTCACTAGTTTCGACGCCCTTAAGCCAATTATATATTTTCTTGCGAGGTGAACTTTATTGAATTAGAAACTAAGTGTCATAAACATGTCAAGTAAGCCCCAATTTATCAAGTAGTATCTCTTTTTAACGCTTGTTTTGAACTGTTGTGTTCATGATACCGATTGTTTACAAATAGCAGCCAGCCGCCATTACGTTTTGAGAGACACTAGAAACGACGCCTTTGATTGGCTGTTCTCGTTTGTAGTAATCTAACACTTGCGCAGAAGTAACGCGGTGTACATTTAGTCTTAGTTGTTCGCGTATGGAATAGCAATATATAAATGTTGGAAAACAAAAGAAAAAAAGAAAGGCGTATTTCATATTTTATTTATATTTTACAAATAAATGTTCACCATTCATCTATATAAAATCATTTCAAGAACGCAATGTGGACACTTGACTACAATTCCCCTTCTGACTTCTTTAACAGCAGATACATAAGGTCAAATATACCAAGTGTTTACATTTATCGAATGTAAACCCTTTTAACAAACACAAGATGAGTACTCAAACATACAACCTCTGGTGTAAATAACCCACAAACACAACAAAAAAAAATCACTTTAATTTTCTTAATCCTCCTAAATGTCAGTTTCAACTGTTACCATACTGATCGGCGGTTCCTTAGTTTTTGGTTTGAAAACTTGTTCTAAAGTACATGGCTGAGTACTCGACATTGCTTCTGGATCAACCATCCTACTTTACTTGTGTCTCACCGACCTTTCAGTCCAAACTCTCGAGCACCGGACATGATTTGCATATTTGCATCCTTATAGTCTCTAATTAGGTTCATGGCTGCCCATATCTGAGATGGGGAGTACGACATGTACTTCTTAAGTTCCTGAAAATATAAATAATAACCTAATGAGAGAAGAAAACCAAGATACCATTTTGAACCTGCAATTTTTAACTCCACTCGGTACTTCGAAAAACGGCTGTACATATTTCAGTCAGAATTACAGAATCATCGTAATCAACGCGTACATCTTACAAGACCAGTGTTTCTCGATACAGTCTAACTTTTTTAGCACATGACTTTTGCATGACTTATGACACAACGAAATGCGCTTTCTTATAGAAGGACGCTTGGTATGCGGTTTATATTAAATATCATTGATAACAACATGCAAACTTTCACTTATGGTGGGAAAAAGAAAAATCAGTGAAATAATATGATTTAATTTGAATTTGAGGTATCCTTACCTTGGAGTCTCGGATTTGCCCCCATTGTTCCGCCTGAGCTGTCGAAATACGTGTTTGTCAATAAATGTCGCGAGATTACATCAGAGGAAATACGGCACGGAGTTTGACATGAAAATAAAAAATAGCCTCGAAATAAGGTGAGCGTCAAATTAGGTTACTGGACGATAGTTATTTAATAAAATAGTCAATCAATAAGTGATTTGATATAGGCCCTGTGTTCGGCCTTGGGCCAATAAGACTGTTCTCTGACAAATAACAGGGCCTATATCAAATCACTTATTTTTAACATATAATAAAAGACAAACACAGCACAAAAACCGGAATACTTTGGAAAGTAAAACAGCAAAAATTGGCATGCGTTTAACTTTAACTGTTCAGTAAAACAAGTAATATTCTTCCTGAAATACGTTTATATCAAGTTTAATTGTATTAGCAAAAAATAGTCACCCCAATCTTGTACAAAACCATCTTCTAACTGTCTGTGTATGGGCGGGGTAATTTGAAACGACTTTGTCACTTTAAGTCAAATATGCATTGATAGAATATAGTTTGAATTCAAAGCTTTATTTTATAACATGGACCGATTAAATAAATGATCACTAGATTATCTGTGAACATTCTATTTTTTCAAACAATGGTGTGTTTTCTTGAGTTTTGGGAACTAAATAAAACATTTTGTGATGCCTGTCAATGTATTTGAACTAGTTTACCTCCACAACCTTGTTTATCTTCGACATGAGCATGTGGTTGTTCGTGTTATTTGCATACATCTGTCAATTATTTAAATAAATATCAAACACGGTGTCATGCACCGAAGAAAAAAGGTCACATATTCATGTACATAAATGAATAAAATGTGCAATATTCCAAGGGCTTAATAATCATAATAGCAACAAATGAATTACCGAGTAAACTTATCGGAAACTATTTCATATTCCGTCTAGTTGCATATACTCCAAACAGTTAACAAATAATTCTCGTATTTTTAAGCGACTGTCAGTTCTACAAGCACTCAGCAATCCGCTGTAGCTAAATGTCAGCAGGTCATTGACAATGTAAGCCAAAGTGATCAAGGGAAACTATGAAGCCGATCCATGGCTCAAACCTAGAATTTCGCTATCAGGTCATATCTTTGTGCTGGGTCCAGTGACAAAATATCTCTATTTTGCCAAGTATGTATAGGTTTTGTTGAAAACGTCTGTAAATGTCATAGTCTATAATTTTCTTATTTTTTTTCCAGCTAACCTCTCATTTATATGTCTAGTTTTTTTGGCTTTTGTTTATTGTTTTGGTAATTTACTTTTGTAACAACAATTTCAATTGAGGTATATGAGGATCATCAAAGGTTGATATCTTCTGCTACTTGGCTTTATCGGCGCACTTATCTGGTGGTGGTAAACAAATTAAGCCTAAAAGCATTAACACAACTGAAATTTTCTTATTTGACAGTGTAACATTTTATACTGTGCATAAAAACGAAAACAAAACTAAACCTGCAATGTTAAACGGATCTATGCACTCAAAGGATCACTTTATACAGCGATTTATACTTTTCATTAGCGAAGTTATTTCTAAAGGAGAAACTCAAGTCTGGCAAATTGCGACGTTCTGGGTTCAATGAGTCATCGTAGAAATGGATTACGAAGACACAGATTCCACGGATAAAATACAACTTTTATGTCGGTTGTGGGCATAGTTGTGCTTGCTAAATAAGGAACTATGACTTTTGTGAATGTTTCTACTTATGCATGGATATATTGTGTTTAATATTTCTCTTTTGATCATATGTTTGATATAAATGTCATGTCTGTGTGGGTAATTTGCACGTCGCCTGTCGAATCAAAGCTGCGTTACTTTAAAGTGTCAATTGTTGGCACAGTTTTAGCAAGGAATGCATGTAAATTGTATAGATCTCCATAAAAGGCTGGTAGGTCTTAGTTAATTATTAGGTTCATATAACATAGTAATGCTTAATAAAAATATATGTCAAAGTCCTATGAGCATTGCATGTCAGTCGGCAAATGGATGACATGGGTGCTTAAACCTGTTTTATAAACTTCTTAACCTCACACTTCCTGAGGACTGTCAAGCTTGAATATTCATATGACGATGAAACTAAATGTGTGTTTCAAAACATATACTTATATTTATTGTTAAGTAATGCTACAATTTTTAATCGATAGGTTCTACTCACGTAGACTGATATACCATTTTAACATGCGAAAAAGATTGATAAATATATTAAAATATAAACATGATTGATATTAAAGTCGAAACTAGTTTTATTTCAAATTTATTCATTTTTGACGCGGCTTTATTAAACATTTTGTATTTCCGTAACAATAGTAACACAAAGGTTTCTAGACTTACAAGTTAGTCTCAGCTTGCAATAATATCAAGATTTTGAGTTTTCTGAAAATTAATCCGCAAAGGAACAGATGTGGCCAGCTTCCCTTTCATTTGCAGGTCTTTCATCTTTGCTCAATGATCATACGTCAAAATTATTTTGAATGTTGGCTAAATAGTATGGGAAATAGTAAAAAGCATTTCTATATAAAAAAACAACACGATTGGTCAAGATGTTGACCGTTGTCGACCTTTATACGGTGAACGTACACTTTTTCGAGTTTTATATACATAAACGAGATGTTCAGATTTTCAAAATGAAAATATAACAATTTGTAATCACGGGGATTATTTTCCTGACAATTAATCTTTATATATTGCATGCTTATACATTTAGCAACATCACGGAATCGCATAACTGCCGTGATAAACTACTGTCTGTTACTGTGCCAGATATACGCGTTTGTATTGTTTCTTTTCACATTCTAAAAAAAATAATCGTGTGATCTATCTCAATTTTTTAAATGCAACAACCAATTCGTTGACTGTTTAAATATATACGTATTTTAGGTTAAAACCTCTATTACATAACGTACGAGAATCACCAAAAATACATATGCATTTTAATTGAGCACACACCCACTCTTAGGAAGTTCTATTGAATCCTTAGTCTTTATTACGTGCGTCAAATCATGTTCATGCATTTTTGTATTTGGTTGAACACGTTCATTTTAAGTAACTGTCCATTCGTAAAAGCGTGATCCCTTTAACGTTATGCAGCTTTCGTTAATACAATCAGTCAGTATTATTGTATTCAATTTCTTCTTAACACATATAGTCACAGACATGTCACGAAGTCAAAGACGACGGTACAAATAAACTCTGCCCCAAAGTTGTAAATGATTACACGTAATA
This sequence comes from Sinonovacula constricta, assembly GCA_007844125.1. NCBI lineage: Eukaryota > Metazoa > Mollusca > Bivalvia > Cardiida > Solecurtidae > Sinonovacula > Sinonovacula constricta. The sequence goes on along the minus strand of CM017560.1, from coordinate 13,093,310 downwards.
TTAAATTGCCTCGCCCAGGAAACAGTAACATGCTATTTTAAGAATATATCAAGAATAAAATAGACTTTGTGACGTATCTGTTACAGGTTTGATCTGATGTTGTTTCTATGTGCTCAGGGTTCTTTTAAAAGTGTTTAATTAGCTTGAATATTTAAAAAATATAAATCGACAAAATTAGAAGAAGGCAACATAAGAGTCACAGGAACTTTTTCAAGAGGATAAAACTGTTTTCTGACGGAAAATGTAGGAATCGCGTACATAAAGCGGACCGTAGTTTATTCCTCGAGTGCGTAAAAAGTTATAATATATGTGGGAAACTTCACTTAGAGAAACCTTATATATTCTAAGAGCATATATTTAGGGGGAAAAGACGAACATCTAGTTAGCTTGGTTATATTTTTTCCTGATTTCTATGCCTTTGTTATAGAAAATATATGAAGTAACACAAATTGCAAGTGGCCATAATAAATTAAATATACACAAGTATAACGTTCACTTTGCCAACCAAACATACTTACTAATACAGGAAGCTAATTAAGTATATTAGTACTAAGGTAACATCGTCTCACTTTATTAATGACGAAGGTACGAGGATATATTACAAGACAGTACTGAGGCAAAAACGTCAATATTCGCAGCTGTTACTTTCATTGATGAGAAATGTTAGCGTCCGTATCAAAACAAGTTAGCGAGCATATTTCTGTACGCAGTAGTACATTATTATTAGTATTAGTAAAGGTTAAGCATATTTATTTGTTAAAAATTAAAACTTAGACTGTTGCTTAAAGTATGTATAAGATATTTCTGAGAGTCTACGACCATATAACATAAAGGCATAAGGAACACGCTTTAAAGCTTTTCAATTTAAATTATATTATAGTGTCAAAATAAGTCTTACACAGACAATTATCGTGACAGATCACATACTTCTTCAGAAGTAAATAAGTTTCAAATCACGTTACAGATATGTCTCCAATTATCTCATTACCTTGGCTTACATTCAACTTTATGTCAGATTAAGGACACTATGCAGACAAACGTGCTATAGTGAGTTACATGATGCCGAGTCCACAATGTGTTTTATGGCATAGTATTACATTGTGTTGTCAGTCTGACACAAGGGCTATAAGAATGACAGATTATTATGGCGGTTTCAGCGGATGCTACATACAAGATATAACCTTACCCCACACTTTTATAAAAAAGCGAAAGGCGGTTAAACAAATTCACCATTAGATATGTTGTAATTCATGTTTGTTTTGTTTAATATATATATCGGATATACACTTGATAGTGTACATGTAGAAGCTTTGCAGCTGAAGCTATGAGGATAGCAATAAATATTGTACTCTGTTGTAGACACTTCCTATATAAATTGTGCATGACACAATATATGTATGTTCCGTTTCAGGATACACGTAAATGTATTCATTCGTATTCAATATGTTTTAAAAGAGACACGCAATGTCAAAGAATTTAATAAGAAGATTCTACCGAAGCCCAGCTAGAATCCATGCGATTTTGTGTAACGTTTCATTCTTCCATTCGTTTTGCAGTTCATTGTTTGCATGTTATAATAATATACAGACGTTTTTATCGATAGGAGAAACGTTGCTGTTTGCGAATCACAGGTTTATCAGGTTGCTTTTAAAGAAAATGTTTGCCATTCCATATTCAATGTACCCACTGACTGAGAGTCAATACCCTCTGGAAGAATAATCGCCTTTTATCTACTTATCCTGCGCCATGAGTGATTGTTATTAGACGGAATCATTAAAGCTTTGTGTTCCCACGACATAGTCTGTTTGCATTTGATGTATGGCCAACATCTTACGTGATGTATGAGTATAAGTAAAAGAAGATAAATATTCTGTTTCTAATAACATTTAGTAAAAATACAACTGCAACAGAAACAAATGGAATAACGAAATGAAAATGATCTTCATAAGCTATTTCGTGGAATTATTTTTCGATGAAAACCATGCAAATACATTGCTTTTATATATTAAGCATTATTGCTGATGAAAACGTTCCATACAAGGAAAATCCCGTCAATAGATATATAAACACACATACACATAAATACATTTGCACAAGCAAGGATTTATGACAGTATCGCTCCTCGTATAAAGGCTTGTGTTAGGAATTATGCCTAGGGATTGTTTTGGTCCTGTACCGTGTTAATTTAAATCGGGTATTGTCATTTTTAGGGTCGATATCCTTCTGTTTAAGCTACTGTACTTACTATATGTGCCACGAACACTAATTTAAGTTCGTATTACATGTTAACATAATATTATTTACTGATTTAGGTGAGTTCAAATTATTTTGTTTTCATCAAATCCACGGGGACTAAAACATTGTGAAAAAGTAGACATAGTTAAATGTCCAAAATACATGACTATTTCCCTATAATTCATAATTTATGCAGGCGAAATTTCGAGTTCGTTTTTTTTTCTTTCGTAACACTAGGAAGAAAGCAAATCCCGACCACACACTGAAATGTAGAAAACACAGAAGTAATCGGCATGCAATGTGTTTTGTAGCAGAAATAATTAAATCCGGTATTTTATAATTTGATATTGTGGTGTTTCTAACAGGATTTGAAATATCGTAACGAGCAAATAATTATTAAGTCTCGGTGCGCATATGTATGTTGAAAGCATGCAGTTGTTTCAAGTGAAGTTTTCTGATTAAATATCTTGAGTCAAAGACGAACGATGTCAGGTTTGATACTGACGAGAAACTATCGACATTGAATTAAACATCAAATTAGTTCATGTTCTGTTTAAGATGTTTGCATGTTTGTGTTAATTTAACATCAAATAAGTATGGGAAACACAGAATTTATAAAATCACGTGTTATTGTATCTCATATCCTTATGTGAGGCACATTTTAAGTTACTTTTGTAAATGTATATGTTTTAAACGTTTTAATCTATTTAACAATAGATCCACTATTAACCTATTTTTTCTATTTCACCCTAACATGCCCTTAGCAACCAGAAAATGTTATTTAACAGCAGTTCTGTCAGCACAAATATGGAAACCTTATTTACTTTGCAAGATACTTGAAGGACGGTCTACTTTAGATTCCGTTATATCCACTACATTGGTCTCATTTAAATAGCACATATCGCCACTGCTGCACCTTCTACTAATATGGACTCTACTCCGCTTATTATGAATTCATTCTCCAGTGTAGATTATTAACTGTACTATGTCTTTCGTCGGCATATTTACACTTGCACAAAATCTTAGAGAACACAAATACTTTAAGTTTCAGTCATCAATAGCGTTAACTGTAAATCATGACCTAGGCATTACCGTTGATGGGATCAGTTTAATAATGCTGATAAATTCCATCAGAATGTCCACTATAGGTGTTTTAGTGCAAACTGCCTTAATTCGTAATTAAATTAGTTTGCATTTGCAAACCAGTGTATTTGGGTGTCATATTGCATGTAATATCTATTTTATATCTTTGTCGTAAGTGAGTAAGTGGCGGCTGGGGTGGGGCGGGAGTGGGGTCGGTATGCAGTATTATATATTAACTTAAACTGCGATCTTATGGAAATCTAACCATTTAATGTCATGAATTTATTATGAAAACATTATCTCTTATGAAAAATATATTGTTATTCTCTAAAGACTGTCCGACAAGTCTTATTTAATTAACGCTAACAAAGCGTATTACTGTAATAAAAGATGTCAAGCTATTTAATTTTCCCTATGAAAACAGAAAATAAATTTAAACATGTAAACTTAAATGTTGTCTAGTTGATGTTGTTATATATATATATATATATTCTTGAATTGTACTAGCGAATGTAGAAAACGGCAATATTTACATATCAAAGCCAGAGAAAGAAAAAAAATATAATACAATAATACAATACAATAATTGTCTTACCTTATCTCTTTATTATAATTTGTTGTAGCATGGCTGAAATTGATATCTACTCAGTTTACATCCTAATTTTATATGTTAACCTAATTAGTGTTCACCTCATGAACTTGCAATGAGGTGATGCATTTCCCTCCCTTGAAAAGTACATTTTCTAGCAACGATACTCTTTTTAGCATGTTTTTTCAACATGTTAAAGCGCGCACTAATTTAACACGCTTCAAAGTATATGCTGTTGATAATAAACCTATAAAATTATTGTTATATTATTAGAATAAAAATACTTTTAAAGTAAGTCTTTGCAAGAAGGTTTAAAAACAAAAAAAAAACAAAAAAAACACTTATAGCGATAAGTAGAAATCTCGTGTATTATGTCATAAAACAATTAGTATGTAAGTCGAAATAAATCATAGATAATATTAAGCCAAGTCACGATCTGCTACTACACCATAAACAATGTCAGTTGCTTTATTAAAAGTAATGAAAACAGTCATTTTTCACCGATGTTTATCGTTACCATTTTTTTAAAACAATATTTAAACATTTGATTACTGTTTTGTTCTCTAGCTATTTACGTTTTAAACATGCATCTTACTGTTTAAACGCACATTGGACAAAAAGTAATATATAATGGCAAATCAACTTAAGATTATAACTTGGTAAAGTATTATTTATTGATTTTTAATTAGATAGAAAACTGTACTAAGGGAAAATAGAGGACTCTTGAAATTGACGCATATGCTTAAAGTTACGGGGTTTGTTTACTGTATTTAATATGCAATTTCAATATTCAATGCAAACGTATGTTATTATACAATATATTTAACTTACGATGATCTACGCTTTTAATTTTAATTGACACCTTAAAATATTTTTAACTCTAAAAACCTAAAAGAATTATGGTTCAAGTGTCAGTGTGTTATCATTCGCAAAATGTTTGGGGAAGTTTTTTGCATAAGGACAGGCCGTGAGTATAACTAGCTGTGTATATTATACATGCTGTACTTAAAATTCACATTGTTGATGTGGATAGAAAAATATATGCATATAAATTTTAATGCATTATGTCATTGGCAATTATAAGAAACTTGGGAAATACAGTTGTACAGTTGTAAGCACATGAACTAGAAGAACATGACACATGCTTTGTTGATAATGTTTTGTAAAAGAAATAAATAAGAATAAATAAAAAAAGTGAAAGAGCGTTACACATCAGATTTAACAGTTGATTTGCAATACAACGTCAGCTAAACAGATACATAATTCCGTTATATTCTGGATATCAGAGATTTTCAAATACTTCATGACCATGGTAGACACATCCTTTTATCAGCTTCAAATATTTTAGTTACATTAACTTATCAGTCGTACAGCAGGCCGGGTATATTAATATTATGCTTAAATGTTCGATTTGAAAAAAGTCAAATAAAATGAAACTGTATTGTTCCTTGAATTAGAGGGAAGCGTCTAGTTTATTTAATAAAATTGTCTAGTTGTCAGACAAGAAGCCGAAGACGACCGTGTATTTACTTTCTATTTGTGTCATTTTCTAAAATACGACTACAGATCTTCAACATTCCGAAATATAGTATATATATATATATATATATATATATATATATATATATATATATATATATATATATATATATATATATATATATATATATATATAATCTGAAAACACTTAACACAATTTCCGAGGAGACATTGTTGTTTTACACCATTAATATCTTACAGTTTCGTTATCTTAACAAAAATATTAATTGTTCCGTTGTGAGAGGAAAAGTCATTGTGTTTAAGTTTATAAAATATCAACTTTCTCAAAACAGAAGACGATGGAGTACACACATTGAAAAAACAGATAATCCTTTAGTTATCGTCTTAGACGCGTCATATGGCAAGGGCACCGAATAAATAATAATAAAACACCAAACTCGTATTTGAAACGTAAAGGGTAATCAACCAGCAAAACACCCGGCTCAACGGCAATAGTCTTGAACCACCCATTTTAGCGTTTTATATGCCTAACGACTCACAAAAATATATTTCTCATTCAATTAAAAAAGACGACATTGGTTTCAAAGCAACCAAAAGGCGAAAACAAGTGATCTGCATAAGAAAATATGTTTGTATAATTATCGAACATTTAAATTCAACGTAGATAATAATAACGTGCCTTTTCGGAGTTTGCTATATGTTGCAATGCTCATAGGACTTCGTCATATATTCTTATTCATGCTCACAACAATGTAACTTGTGCAGTGTGGCGGTCACCTCCCGGTGCATGTAATCTATGTTGTCATTCTATAAGGATTGTTACGTATATTTCCTTTGATGGACATTGGACTTTGTTTCTTTAATTCCATCTTCTCATGAAGAAGGATGCTACAACCATTTATTAATCTCTGGTCATGTTTGTTCATGATTCAGAAAGTAATTTTTCATTTAAAGTCAACCATTTTTGTGTAGTTTTTCAAATCGAAATAATACCATATTCTTTTTTGAACACTGTGTAGACATTATTTTTCAATGACGTCACTACTTTCGTCATAACTTCTTATAGAAAATATCAGCGCTTGGACATTTTGTTTTCAAAAAGATCGTTTTTCTTTTCGTTGCTTGCATTTGGGAAACTCGCCAGGAAGTGCGATTTTAGATCTCTGTAGAACCGGTTTAAGCACCCCAGTCGGTGCATATTGCCGACTGACCGTTCCAAGGCGGTAACTGTCGGGTTTGCTCTTTTCGTTAAATGACTCATCACAAATTTGTTCTTACTTTTCGCTTGGCTTGCATGTGAAATACCTTTGTTCTGTGCCTTTTCGGAGTTTGGTTTATGTTGCAATGCTCATAACACTTTGTCATATATTCTTATTGAAAAAATCAGACTATCGATTTCCATATGAAAAACTAAGCGTTTTCGATGTTCCTAGTGTGTATGCATTCAATGTTAATGATGCCTTTAGGCGCAAAGAAGTATAATTTCATTATATGTTATAGGTTCATTTTCAATAGGTAAATAAGAAAAGGTCCTATCAACATTTTCACAGATATTTAAATTTTATCTACCAATAGACAAATGCAAACAAGGTAAATGCAAATGTGAAAAAACAACAACACAGAGACGAGACATAACACACATAAAGAAAAACCATCAGTTACCGCCTTGGAACAGTCAATCGGCAAAAGGGCCAACTGGGGTGCTTAAACCTGGTTTGTGGAGCGCTCTAACCTCGCACTTCCTGAAGGTTTTTCTAACAAACAAACAGTGTTAATAAACAACATCCCGTCAAAGTGAGACAACTAACAGTAAGCACCTGCATCGGGAGTTAAAACAATAAACTTATATACGTACATACATAACAACTAGCAACAAAATAAACTATAAACATATGTACAGTATGTACAGTAGATAAAAACCTCGGCAACGTAAAAACAAAAACCCCAAAACGAAAGATCAGTTTGAAATAAAACAGCCCATGCGCTGATACATTATAAGATCATATAGGAACAAATAAAAAGGCCCAAGCGCTGATATATTTTAAGAACAAACAAAACAGCCCAAGCGCTGATACATAATAAGATCAATTTAAATATGGCATATAATGCCATGACATCATGTTCCAAAAGTAAAATGTAAAAGAATTCGAAAGAAAACATCGAAATTTAGAAAACAACCAACCAACAAAATAAAACGTAGTATAGTCAAGAGCTAATAAGTTTAAAAAAACACAACAGTTCATGAAAAGCCGAGGAGTTATCCGCATTTGGCATATTATATGTAAGAAAGGTACTAAAAATCCCGATGTTATACCTACTGTGTAATCTCACGTAAAGGGTATGGAGACTGTTAAAGTTGTCTCACCTGTATAGGGCACGACTGAAGAGATGAAGAGACAAGAATTCCGACAGTAACTGTCCAATTATGGCTTTAAGTCACTGTTTTCATATAGTCTCAACGACCTGTCCGGTCATCGTGTAATTTAAAAGCAATGTAAGTTCTTGACTGTAAAGGTGTCAATTGCAAGCAATGCAGTACAACGAAGGATTCCCGGGTTGTAACCGTCTGCAATACATTTTCTGATAAGTTTTGTAAAGTGGTCAGAAAAGTTATTGAGACCCTTAATTTTCCTTAATTTGTATAAAACATTTCCATAAAATGCAGGATGGCTAATGCCTTTCTGCATCAGTGTTTTCATACTGCTATTATACTTAGAAGCAATAAAACCATTGCGGTGAAAGAATTTGAAAACGCCTTTCTTAATTTATGAAAACGAAAGCCTTGATGTAACAGTTTAGAAGAAATAAACAGGTTTCTAGCATTGAAATCTTCTAGTTTCGCGCAAACCTTGTAAGTTGTGATATGTAAATCACCGTCAAGGTATGGATAATTCACAATACTAAAGTTGAAATCATCTCTCTTGTCAAAGATTTTAGTAGAGACGTTGTCATTGGAAATAGCGATCTTAATGTCTAGAAATGCTGCATTTAAATGTCAGTTATTTGCTTTATTAAGGGTAAGTTCTGGAGGGTAAATCAGATGGATCATTTGAGAAAAGAAAGGATTATCTATAGTAATAATATCGTCAAGAAAGCGCGACGTTAAATTGAAAGCCTCTATAATGTGGCTTTGGTTGGAAGGCGATTTCTTTCAATGTTTGGCATTGCAGAGTTTACATTTACAGAGATTGACCTTTGCCAATTGATGATGAAAGTGTTTCTGATGACATCTTTAATTACAAATTATGTGGAAGATCAGGAACCGTTATACCTGGCTCATGTTTTATATGTCTGGCTTTCGACATACCTGATTTCGGCTATTACTTGTGTTTAGCAGATCGCATCGCTGCATTAATAGTTTAAGGAAATAAAACTTTTGTAAATATAATTCATTGTTAGTACAATGTTAACCAGGTAGAAACTGACAAAGTTAAGTCTAATTAATGTATGTTTCAATCAGAAAGGAACGCACCTTTAATATAATGAGATGACCAGTACCATGTAAATGGGCTAAATTCAGCTTATGCATGTTCCCTTTACGTCACTGAATATGTAATGCATCAAATGGAGTTGTATATGCTTAAGTGCATTGGAAATTGAATGTAAAATGACTAATATTGACGTTATATTTGGACACTATGATTCAACTAAATGTAATAATGTAATGTTGATGGCGTATTTAAAAAAACGAAATCGTTCTACGTTTTCGAGCCTACATCTTCCCACTTAATGCCTATAGAAGACGGCCATTGAATTTGAGAAATAATGATAAGTTCAAGAATAGTACATGAAGGTCAATATTAGAATAAAACCATACATTGTAATTGCACGCACATGTTCTTTACGCATTAATATTTACAAACTTAATTTTTGATCGAGTGCTAAGGAGACAATCTAACATTTAAACACTTCCCAGTATTTTCATACTCAATGGAATTTTTTCTTAGATAATCAATACAGTGGTCAAAACTGTCGGCTGGAAAATACGAAAATTTGTGTGCAAATCTAAAAACTAAATTTTGAAACAAACGAAACAGTCATCTTTGCCATTGTTCAATTTCAAAATTCACTTGTTAAATCATTAATCTACTATATTAATAATGCATTATGTAAAGACGTGTATAATCCTTGAACGTTTTTTTGTTTCAATACAATTTAGCATGCAGTTTTATCACATTTACCGTATAAAAACTATTATACGCATGGCAACTTGAACATGTTATGTGTTATAAATGTATGACGAATAAGTTGATCAGTTTACACACAGCTGCTATTCGTTGTGGACGCTTATATTTAATCAGCACAACATCCAGATAAGACGCCTGCTAACGGCAGCATGATATTGACATTTCTCAGTATTCAAATATGGAGCATTACGGTTAGTGACATTGGACAGACACTGATAATTTGTCGTCTGCCGTCAAGTCTAACTTGTTCTGTGCCCGTCAATTATAGCGTAATTACACCATGGATTTAATCGCAGTATTTTTTACAGAGTTAATCCAAATACCTATTAAAGTATTTATTTAATATTTGTACCCCTCTTTTGTGTATAAACATTGTGCAAAATGAACATATGAGCATTCTGGGTCTTTTAAGTTATTGTTTTCAGACTATAATTGCCAGGCAGCAGATGGAAAATACCAAGCAGAATTACCTTAGGCTTCTGAGAACTGTCGATAGACGTAGACAAATCATGATGAGTGTTTATTTTACTAGAATTGGCAAATTGAACGGGCAGCACATTGGCGGCGCAGTAGACAGTAACTGTTAGAAAAACTGCTGTATTACAAATTAGTATAATGCTTTATCAATATTAAGTCCAAGTGATACAATTTAAATTGTACATGTATATTAATGTATATCTTTGTCTTTTAAAACACTTACAGTGACACAATTTTGGTCAGCTACGCCAAGCTCTTTTGGTGTAGGACGATCACATAAATACTGCATACAACGCACCGCAAGTAAGCTTGACATGTGTATATACCACGGCCCGATCAAGACTTAAGAGGTTGGCGTTACCAGTAGGCGAAAGGGACCTGGTAGTGCAAATGGTGGAACCACTGCTCCAATTACGAATAACTATAAGTTAAAACCTAGAGTTTTGTGTAACAAAGACGTTAAAATTGAGGACGTATACCTTCATCGTTAACGATTAAACAAAGCGTGATGAATAAAGCGTGATGACGATTTCTGACTAGTCGGTCATGTGTCAAGAGAGTGGTATCTTGCTAAGTGTTAACGATAATCTATAGACAATAAAGTCAGCACTGTACCTGCATCAAGTAGACACCGTTGTCGGTTTTTCTGATAAGGGAGTAGCAACTAATATTTGCAAATGTTGTTGCTTTTGTTGTTTTACCTATCTAAAATGTCACAACATTGCTGTATATCGCCGTATGCTAAAAGGTTGTATAAAAAATTGACCCTTTGTTATGTTGACATCGCAAAATATGACTGTTCTGTTATTAACGTTTTTGACATCTATAGCTGACAAAATCATTATCTAAAATTATAGATTGTACAGATTTATAAAAAGGAAAGACAACTTTGACTTAAAAATTGCAAAAAGTTATGTTTTGTTTTTAACATGTTTCTGAAATGTTGATTCACTTAATCGAGATAATTATGCTAATATGTTCAGAAGAAAAGAAAGAAACAATCGAGCCGTCCAGTATACCAGTAACAGGGTATAAAATATCACTCGAGTAATATGATACTAGTCGCTGGATACACAACAGTGCAAAAGCTATATTTAGACATAGCTTAGCACAAAACTTGGACACCATCTATTGTTTTGTTTTGGAAATAGATCACAGCGACCAATTAGGATCATTATAGCGACGCCCAGGTGTTTGCTGGTGGATTACCCCAAACAAATGTCTGGGTTGAATCACAGGCGCACTGCAGATCAGCTGGCCGACCTTCTCACATTTAACTCTTCGCATGGAACGGGACTCGAACCCACAAGGGCGAGAGGCGAGAGGCTAAACATTGATCGGCGACTCTAACCCGGTATCGAGGTAAATGCTTTTGTGCCAGTGTTCAGCTACTCATATAAGACATACAACGTACATTTTTTCATAAAAGTCTGAATGAGTCAAATCCACGTTGTTCCTTAGTTCATATAGGCATTCTTTAACCGTTGTTTTATGTCATCCTTTTTTTCTTATGGAGCTCATGTTGCAGATACATATCTAACAAATCAATAATAATTAATCAATAGTTTAGTTCTTTTTCACTTTATTAAAACTGTTTTGTCTACGTACTGCTGATTTTGTGAAATGATTACAAAGTGGCAGATGCCGAGTGCCCCCGACCTAACGAGCTGCCATAGTACAGTTTAGATTTGTGTTGATACATTGTGTCTAGTTGTTTATCGCGTGAATTTAAGTAATTATTTGTTTCTTATGTGGCCAAGACTCGTCTCTGTTAAAATAGTTTATCATTGGGTTGACATCTTCTGGTTTCTTGACCAAGTCTGTGATTCCTTCTACTAGCCTTGGTCATCAAGTCGCCAGAGTGTAACTTCGGCTTTAATTTATAAGCTGTCACTGTTATCGATGCAAACTGAGTTAACCAATCGCGATCACCAATTGATCATTGCTTATATTACGTTGTATTTATTACAAGCTTTACCTAATATATCATTATTATAACTGAATAGTAATATCAATGAAACATTGACTTTTGAGAAATCAAACTAAGAGTCTCTCACTTTTGCATAAATATATGTTTATGTTAAAATTTTGACATTTCAAACCTTTAACCGCATCTTAACCTTTCCGGATATCTAATGGAAATTTGCATATCTTTAAATTTTTCAACTGTTAATGTGCAATTAGATTTTATAAATGCGGACATAACAGGAAAATAATTGTTGGTTCGTCGTGTCATTAATAAATTATTAATTAGGACTGGCGTGCAATATATACCTTACACGTCATTTGCTGCGACAGACGGTAGATTTAATACAATTATCACCTTAAAACGTCTTTGATCATTGAACTAGTACATATAAAATATTGCTGCATGAAGGTTGTATCTTTATCTACAAGAGCAATAAATAATCAATCTTGCAAATGATTCCACTTAAGAAAAAAATCTTTGTCACTATTAGGCTGATTAAAAGACAGAATCAGACAAAGACAGATTTCCGTGAATTAATCATTTAGATTTGTTTCGCGATGCAGATATTGTACGGACAGACACTGGTTCATATAATTGTTCAAAGAACATTTAATTTATAGATATGTTCTAATACGACTTAATTGTTTTGTCAACAGAAAACGACAACGATATTCAAAACTTATTTATTGTATTTTGTAACGTGTACGTCTGATTATGTTTTTCAGATTTGATACTCTTATTGTTACATGACAAAAGTCGCTTATAATGTTTAAATTCACCTTTATGTAGGCAAACCATGTCTATATATAAACGTCTGCGAATATAAATGTAAGTAAAACCAAACATAAAACATCGGGGAATATACCTATGACATTTTAAAACCAGACTAATTTTTATGCGAGTAAGATTGCATGCAAATAAGTTGGGAAAATTCAAAAACAGTTAGCCATAGAAAGAGTGTCACGATGGCTTATTTGACGAAAAGGAGTGTGTTGCCGTTGCTTGATCATGACTTGTTAGTGATTATATTGTGAATGTTACATTGATCGCATAGAACAAATCGACGACAATTTTATGCATCTTTTAACATAGATGGTTACATTTGTTTCAAAAGTAAGCTTATGCGTTTTTTCAATTCCAACCGTCGGTTCATATAAGCTTTCTTGAATTCTTATTAGCAAAACCAGCAGAAAAAGTCAGTAATGTTTATCTTCCTGCAATACTTCAAGATGGAAGCTTTATTGACGAAACATGTAGTACATGTAGCAAGATTCAATGGAATTTAATATCTTTATTTCCTCCAATCTTGGATAAATATATATATATGAACGCTCCACAAACCAGGTTTAAGCACCCCAGTTGGCCCTTTTGTCGACTGACCGCTCCAAGGCGGTAACTGATGGTTTTTCTTTTTCTGTGTGTTATGTCTCGTCTCTGTGTTTTTGTCACATTTACATTTACCTTGTTTGCCTTTGTCTACAAGTAGATACAAATTCAATATCTGTGAAAATTTTGATAGGACCTTTTCTTATTTACCTATCTTTTATTTTACAACAAACGTTCTCACGTCAAAAAAGACACAAATAATTATTAGACTTTAGATAGAGCCACAATTAATTGAAATATTGAAATAAAGTAATATCAAATAAAATGAAATAATCTTTTTCGTAAGGACAATGCTAATATTTTTAATTTTTCTTCATAAAATAACAATTTAGGAAGTGATGTTTTCTGAATATAAACAAAGACAAAGATTCTTCATAAAGTCAGTATGCTGTTTCGGCAAACAATATAACGTCACATTATAAGCGAATATGATTGGTTTTGAAAGACATAGACGCACAGATAATTTCTAAAGGCGACCTTGTTTGTATAGATTGAACACAACAGAAAGCATGAAGGAATATTGTCTGCGCATACATTGTGGAAGCATGGTTATTTTTAGGATTTTTAGAGTTGAGGATTTTCAAAAGCTTACGTCCATATGTATGAGGGGTTATTCTGCTTTTCAATGCCAAAAATGCTGAAAAATGAATACAGGTGCATGATAAAATAAAACACCGGGGTTTAAAGAGGGTGAGAAAACAGTACCTCTTTTCAAATGCATCAGGAACAGGGAAGCAGATATGTGTAAGAAGATTAGGTAGGTCCCCTATTTGAAACAATTATAGATGTAGAAATGTTAGATGCGGATTCTTGAAACGCGTATCTATTCATTCCACATCGTGCTCCTGTTTAAAACCTTCATAGCAGTCCCGGCATTAGATTTCTTTCCATTACTTGGATTTCAGATCCATCATTTGAAAAGCACCAAACAGCTTTAGTAAAATTAATCAATCATCGCTGAAGCAACACGTGTTCTCAAGTTATATCGTTAATTTCAATTTGGATAAGGTCAATACAAATTAAATGAATGGTTGCATGAATATAGAGAGAATAGTGTTTAAGTTAATTCCATGCAATTATATCAGTATCAAACAAGGAGTGGTAGACTTTATCGTATTTGAATATGTCATAAATATTTTGTAACTGCAATGCGAAACTTTATCACTTTAAGATATAAGAACAATCTGAACTATGAATATAATGTCCATGTCTTGATATCTGATATATCAAGGAGAAGATGTGCACTTGGAAAAGGTTTTTGTGTACCATTTATTTCATAACAGTTAACAGCTTTAATTAACTGGTTCAATTTTCACAAAAAGAAGTGGTTTTGTGATACAATGATAACTAAACAGCTGGACCGTAAAATGTTAGGGGTATAGCAACTGTAAATGTGTCCGAATTCAACTTCCTACAAATCACTGATTTGCAAATATCAGCCAAAATGCAATTCCACACAAGATAATGTAATTGGAGAAATTTATTGATTTTTTTTAAAAATTAAATAAATTTAATTTAGGTTTATGCATGTAATGTTGCCGATGCCTTTAGAAAAAAATGTAATAAAGATTTTTCTCTTCGAATTTATTTATGTCGTGTAGTTTTTGTTCTATAAAAATACCTTTTTGCTCTTTTATTGAAGAACTATATTCAATTATCAGTAAAGGTTGTCATTGTACAGAATAGGTTGTCTAAAAAGCCGATTAATTGGCATGAATGTTTACTCACTTATCTCCAAGATTCAACTGGCAACAGCTGAACAGAAATAGAATGTATTTTCAAAACTTCAATAAAATAGAAAGAAATATGTGTGTATCGTACCGTGACAAGAACGTTTAACGACAATTTGTGGGAGTAGATCTTGATATTTTAGTCGAAGTACTGAATATTTTATTACACGGAGTGTCTGTAAAGCCATACAACTCTGGCAGACTGTTTTACTCTCTATTAAATAGTTAAAATAAGTATGTGTTTTAAAAGAAAAACTACTTATTTATTGATAGATATATGATCTATCATATTAAAATCAGAAACCATAATTGTGTATGACTTAATCCGAAAACCTTTCAAATGGCGAGGATGGATTCAGACATTTCTTATGCCGACAGTCTGGTACTCTTGGAAGTAGGTAACGCACTTGGAAAGAGTTGCTTTTTGATGTTCTTAACTTAAATTTATAACAAGAATATATACATTTTACTAAGGCGTCGTCTTACTTTATAGTTACATCAATAACTGAAAATACTATCGGATTGTTTGGGGCTGGCATAAGAACCCCCCCCCCCAAAAAAAAAAAATCAAAAAAAATCTAAGTACGTCTATTCATAAAGTATCATGAGAGGGTCGAGCAGGTGGATTCTTCATTACAAAACTAGACAAAATAAATCAACGGCATCACTTTTTGTCTGATGTGTATGTATTGCATTTAAATACCATAAGACATGACATCATGTTGTGCGTACGTTAAAAGTAAAAGAAATATGTGATACGTCATTTAAAAAATATAACAAACCCGACAGTTTCCGCCCTGGAACGGTCAGTCGGCAATGTGGACAGAAATGTTTAAAGCATTATTTTAATTCTTTCATCCGTTGGTATCAAATATTCGGGAACTTCATTAAATCCGTTTTTGTTGCTATGCATTAAATATAATAATTTAAAGAATATTTAAGGCAGATTTATTACGATTTACATATCCAATATTTCATTCAGGATGCTATAAGCGGTTTTTAACTTGCTACATGGTTTTATATTAGTATTTTATAACTGTACACGATTAATAAATTGCTGCTTTTATTGGTTGAATGCTCGACTTGTTAATTAAAGTATTAAATAAATATTTATATATTGTACTGTAGCGTCTTACCACAATATCATTTTGCTTTTGCATTAGAATAATGCTATAGCTTTATATACATTCAAATATAAGCCCGAAAACCGTAGTCAGTCGGTTGTCGTTACGTGCAAGTTGCAAACTGAAAACTCACATTTAAATTATTTGAAATTCAATCTTTATGAACTTTCGTAGTAAGATTTAAACGATTGACATTCCTGTTATTATTACTGGCATCGATCTTTAACCTAAATGCGAAAATTATTGCATTTTAAAAGGAATTTAAATTAATTGGTTGCTACATTGAATCTGCTATGATTTTCCACAAAATGCAAAACAGCCATTAAAATATAATTGAATGTACATAACGATGACATGGATGTTTTGGCAATATAATGATATAAATGCGAACACCTCTTATCTAGATATCCTGCTACTTCTTTATATATTTATATTAGCAAATATGCGTACGCTAATCCAAAGAAATAAAATACCTGAACATTATATTGTATTTAGTAACTACTGCAATTGATCAATAAGTGCTTTTTACAAATATAATATTAAAATATATAGGAGTGCACAGGAACTACATGTTGTGTATATTGCATTGACAATGACCGGTCGATAAGTTTACTTGTGTTTAGCGCCAATTTACTGCGGACACACATTTTATCATGGATTATATGGATTTTAACCATATATTAATTTCACATACTTTTAAAATGAGATTATAGTATTTTTCCATTGATGATTTTTGGCGTTTAAACAGTCAAAAATGTTTTTTGTGTCCATGATAAATTGTTGCTTGAGTTATTGTTTATGACGTATACTCGTCAGGAGTATATGTCAACTTCTAACACCTTAATTACCCTTAATTACCCTTAGTTTTAGAGATGTTAATGCAGAAAGACATGTGTACTTTCATTTGTTATATATTGATTTATTTTGTCTTAAGAGACCATGACAGAGCCACAATGGTAGTAATATATAATTTACGACATATCAGTGTAGACATTATGTTACTTGTTGTAGTATAATGTCACGCTGTTACCCTTTGGTACAACATATTGTCGCTCTGAAAGATTTTCTGTCTGGTGAGGAATTTTGAAGCTCGTTTTGGCTTTAAACTTCCCCTGTTTGAATTGTTTTACATGCATGTAATGTATGGATGTATACGTTTGCATCCTGTAGAAGCAATAAAAACCCGATTAGTTTAAGACCCTGTCAGTCCTGATGGGTTCAAGTATTAACAACAAAATGCTCATGCTAGTAGCAGCATAACTGAGAATATCCGAGAATCGATATAAATCCGTTAGAAAATAATATATTGTTAATAACTTGATAGGCAAGCATGAAGTTTCTTTGACTGTATTATAAAATACAACAACAGTTATATGCCTCATGTTCTTAAAAATATAAGCCAGTGGAGACAGTTTTTCTTAATCGTTAGTTTGGTATCATCGATTGTTCGTTTTCTCTAACGGAGTTCATGTAGCAGATACATAACTAACAAGGCAATAACACCAGATCAATTCTCTTTTCGCCTTTATCAAGTTTGTTTCTTTACGATATCGCAGACAATTGTATTGTTCAAATAGTGGCAGATGTAGAATACCGTACGACCTAACAAGATGACACGACAAAATCTAATGTTTACCCATTCATCTAGCCTGCATGCATTTTCCTAATACATGTAACGCCGATTTTCGTGTTATGTTTTCGCAATATCTTTCTTTATTTGGATACGTAGTCCCTTAATAGTAGTTTTCACACAACATTAAAATGATTAAATTAAACAACAAAGTTAGATTACCAACGTATAGTTTAAATTAATTAATTATCATTGTGCGGGCAGACACAGGCACAAACTTAAATGCGCTTTCTATACCCCAATTGTAAAGCTTTCCTGCTAAGATAGAAACATGATTTATGGTTCGGTTCTAAAATGTTTGGTGTCGTTTCCATTATGCCCACTGACAATAATAAATATTAACCATTTGTACAATTTGCCAGTGGCATTATATGTTCTTTCTCACGGAAAACTATTGGAAGTAAGCACGCACAGTAGTTGTATATATCTTATTCATAATTACATACATGTTAACACTTGCCAAAAAGGCATAGCACCGTGTAGGCTAGTGCTAAAAGAGCCATATAAAGTAACGGGTATATAAGATTTTTGTTCATTTCAATACAGATCCCATGGACTCGCTTAACTAGGCGGTGTATCAATTATTAAACATGTTCAGGTTCGTATTTTCTTTATCATGAAAGAAAAATGCATTGACACAGAACAAGTTACAGTCTACTTGCAGTCAAAACATGTAGATAGAGGATAAAGTGATTTTTTTAGCATGCACATAACATCATTTTTATACTTGTCTGGTTATGCGGAACGTATGGAAACTTGGCAGAGTTCGTTCCACGTAATGAGTTTACGAAAAATGTAAGATTAAACATATACAGAAGGGTATCCGACAGTCGAATAGCATCCAATAACTACGATGTGTGCCATGTGTATTCACAATTTATTGAGTATATATGTTTTGAATGGTGCTTTATAAGCCGTGAGTGTATTGTCAATTGTTTTTTAGATATATACCTACGTCTATTCATCTTGAGTTGACAAGCTTTAATACGAACGTATATACAATGTCTTGCTATGTTAAAATCATTTAGCGATATCAAACTGCCATCACTTCAGTAAAATTTGTCATCGTGTTTTTATTACTTTCTTCCTTCTTTGTGGCATGTATAGAAACAATTGCCGGCTCATTCGAGATAAGGCGGAGTCAGTTTGCACTTCAAGACAGTTAAACCAGCTCGGTCAGACATCAGTCTACTAACAGGATTAAGATGATTATAAATTGACAAGTCAATTGGAATTGTCACCATGTGAAGCATTTTAACATTCATTCGGCTGACAAAACCTTTAATTGGTATTTTAATATTTGCAGGTATATATTTGCCGTAAGATCCGATGCAGTACCTAGCAAATGTCTAGTATTTCTGCAGATTTTGGACGTATATAAGACAAACATTTAA
The DNA here is from genome assembly GCA_007844125.1 of Sinonovacula constricta. NCBI lineage: Eukaryota > Metazoa > Mollusca > Bivalvia > Cardiida > Solecurtidae > Sinonovacula > Sinonovacula constricta. The sequence goes on along the minus strand of CM017560.1, from coordinate 13,074,006 downwards.
TATCTGGTTATAATATTCTTAATTTTTCATGAATAAGAATATATGATATAGTCATATATAAGTCTGACATTGGCTGTTTTATTTTTTAGCGTGATACAAATACTGACATAACAATTTTATTTGCATACGACTCTTGAACAAAGCAATTTTAGCTATTCTTTCTCTGGTTGGAGTCATGCAATAAAGTTATTTAACGTGCGTAAGAGCATATTACTAAAATGCGTAAGCAGTATAGAAAATTATAAAACGTTGGCGCATTTGTTGAGCTACATGTATTTCTCCTAAAACAGAAACATTTCAATTACTTTATACGTTCAATAATCTTAATATTGGGTTCTAAGATTTGCACTTCTCAATACTGCATTTATAAAGTTGTAATAAATATATCGCGTTGTTGTATCTCTGTGAATTATAACCTTAAATGTGGAGTAAAACACGAATGTTCAATCACGAAACGTTTATTCCGTCAAAAGTACATTCGGCACTTGTTTCTAGAAACAATAAATTTAATAACTTGATTTGTTCAGGGCACAAAACATTCAAGTTATCATGCCGGCAATAAGATTTAAGTATATTTGTGAATGGTAATTCAGCATGTTTTAACATGCAGCCAGTGCAATAAATCGCATTTTCTTTAAATAAAAGTACAAAGGAGTATGTAGTTTTACTATTGTAGTTATCATTTAGAAAATAGGGTGACTCCATCAAAATTTTCAAAGACATTAAGACTGATTCCTTCCTTTTATCGAAGCACCCCTATGTTTAGTCTATAAACGTGTTGATGCAGATTTGTGTTAGCTGATATAGGAAAATGGTATAACATTTATCATGTTACATGCGCTAGATGTTAAAGATCTAACTGTGGGCTTCTTTTTGCACACTTGCACCCCTGTTATCTTGTATGTAGTATTAGTGAGAAACACACTGATGTTTAGCTTCTAATGCAATAAGACTTCGAAGCAGGCCTCTAAATAATATTGATATAGATTCTTTTTAAAATCCTTGCTGTTCGTAAACAGCTTTTCGTTGCAGGAATATTACCATCACTGAACTAATTTTTTGAGACAGTGCACGATATGTACTACAAACATGTATTTCGTCTTATTATATCTGGCACTTGAATAATTCTTAAAAGGTGTAGAAATATTATTTGTTTCTTATTGGCTAAATCTGCATATATTTGTTGCATTGTAATCCAGAATTTCGCTTACTGCAGAAGAACCAGATAGACATGCACCGCCTTCTCAGGTATCTTTCGATGCCCAATCAAGCACAAATGGATTTCTCCAAACAATGTACCAGTGCAAAGTTTAGTATAATGCGCAATATATAATTTATAGTATCATTTAATGGGATAACTTACTGTTAAATAACTCGGAAAGGCTGTAGCGATTTTGTTAACATTCAATCTCCACATGCTGTTGCTTAAGTGTTAACATGTGGACACTATAACTGACTCATGATCGTAAGTAAATCGCAGGGCTCCGGCAGACAAATAAAATAAAGGCTGAAGTTCCTTAAAGAAAGGATTGGTTTCGGTAGGTTGAAGCACTTCTCAGGAGAACACTTCTGTATCAATCCATTATTAAGTCTAAGAGTTTGCTGTCTGTGCCCTGGTCAATAAATGAGTACAAGAGTGAATAAACAGATGTGATGTTAACGTAGGTGTATGTGTGTGCCAATGTGTCATGTATGTCTGCTGTGTTGTTAAATTTGAAATTGATAAATTAAAGTGATATATATATATATATTATATATAATATATATATATATATATATATATATATATATATATATATATATATATATATATATATAATATATATATATATATATATATGAAAATACAACTTATAAGTTAATAAAGTTAATTAAGCCCAATTTAATGAAAATATTAGTAGCTTCATCCTCCTTATCTTTTCACTTTCAGTTATATAATCCTATAGATTGAAGCCAAAACACCATATGGTTACATGAAAGCATTTTAATACTTACATTTATTTTAAAGTTGATATTATTGTCAATAAATATCAATCGCGAAGCATACTATGTGCACGTGAATAGGAAAATCCTTGTTAACAATAACAATCGTTTTGTTAACACAATGGCCTAGTACGCAGCAAACATAACTCCGTATAAACTGAATGCATGCATTTAACTAGTTAACATCATAGACACACGACTTCATTATGGCATGGTGCATTTAATATGTACGAAGTATTAGACATGTATTTTTTTTAGCTTCATAATTTTACAACATCTTACAGAAAACATTGCAATGTTAGTAGGATATAAACGTTTGCAAATTTAACAAATATTAGATTCGTCCCTTTAAGGAAAAAGTAATGTATTTGTGAAACTATTTTAAATCCGTACATTTAACAGCAAAATTAAACAATATTTACCGTCGACCGAATGAAATATGCACTTCCAGCCAAGAAAGAAGAATGTTGTTTATATTAAGTATGACAATGGTATATCACGGCCTCTATTTTGATGGAGTGGAATATATTTTTGTGTCACAAATTTATCACTTGTTAGGCAGGTCGTGTGTTTCTTTAATGTCTGAAAAGGCTATTAGATAAATACAAATAGCATAGAATGGAATTGCTGTTGGAATACATCTTGTTATTTTATTTCATATGACCTTCTGTCAGGGCCATTTGAACATCAATGGAAATTGATGATTTTGTCTAAATGCGTCATTATCCGTTCGTGACTGAATTTAAAAAAAAGCGGCCATAATATCTCATTATAAAGTATTCAACCAAAGTCAAGGCCTTGTTAATTCTTTGCATATGCATCATACATTCATATGTCCTTTTGTAGACGTGATCAAATAATACAAGAAGAAACCATGGATCCTTAAACGCTCGATATCGATATATATCGATATCTCGAATAATTGATTTTATAACCAAGAGTGGATTTTAGTTAAAACTAATTTGAATAGTTGCATTCCATGTAAACCAAAGATGATAACATCAAAGCTGGAATATGTAAGGAAACACTTAAGCCGAAATAGGTACTAATTTAAAACCTTATTGTCCTGATAAAAAGGAATAAACTTCCAATACAAACTGTTTAATAAAGGGTCTTTGAAAGCAACTTAAAAATTATGCAGATTATTTATCGTTGATATTTTTGAGGGTAACTTATTTCAAAGATTGGATAAACAACAAAAAAAAAGATGTGGAGCCCGAGCCTTGGACCGTAACAAGACTCTATTCACCAATAAAATTTAACCTGATGTTGAAACTATGAACAGATTCGTGACCAACATAAATCCATGTAACTAGTTGCCAAATTGCTTCATGCCATAGCACAACATTGAACGATGAACCGTGCATATGTTTTTATATTCGTATGGTCATTTGTACATAAACACATTAATATATGTATTTTCTTTTGTTTTATAAACAGAAAAATATTCGTTTTTGTAATTTAAAATTGCTATGCCCTTTTAAATTGTGTAATATTCAATTAGTACTCGTACATGTATATTTTCAAATATATACTGTATCAAGAATGTCAAGTATTCTTAACAAAATGACAGAAGAAGAATGTGACATGGACGCATTACATCAACGAATCATTATCCCCACGTACCCGACACACAATTTACCCAATGAAAGGTCAGTCAGGATTTGGCTTACTATGTTAATATGTTTGATCGGTTTCAATCTCGGAATTTTCTTTTTTTCCCTCTTAACCACTAACATTGTTCGTACCCTCACATAATCGCTTTACTCACAATGGTAACGAAGAAAGATTCGACGATGACACAATGTAAACATTAACTAATCAATTGTCAGACAATTTTAAGTGACAACCCGCTTTGGTAGCAACTAAAAGTGAACAACACAAAAGTTATATATTCTGAACACACGAACTATCTACTTTATATTGCAAAGATCAAAGACTCGATAATAATTGACAGAAATTAAATAAGGCTTGTTTAATGAACCGTTCTTTCCTTTTGTTTTTTTAATTACATAATAATAAGCATTTGTATACATCTGTGTATTATGTTGTAAGCTAAATTACGATTCCATTTAAACAATTCTGAACATGCTATAACGTGTCAAAGAAGGATAAAAAACACACAAAGAAACAAAATTATACGTATTTGTATAATATGTATAAAACCAAAAATAATAAATAAATATAAAAAATCATTTGAGGTGTGAAAAATACGTGGTCTTCAATCTGAAAATGAAATAAAAACAATCACATTTGCCTTGCATTCGCAAAAGTTCGTCTGTCAGAGGTACAAATAACACCCTTTTTATACCAGACGACATCTTAAAGTCATCAAAACGATGAAGTCGACTATAGTCAAGCATGCACAAAAATTCTTCTTAAAGGAATTGTAGTACCGCACAGATCGTAGAAATACGTATTGTATAAGTTTACTCAATTGTTTTTTCGTACTACAAAAAGCAAAATAAAACGGGCAGCTTTCAAAGTACATGTATTAACATTCCGTCCTTAGAAGGGGATATCCTTTATATCACATATTGTCCATTTCTGCGGCCGCGTATGCATAATTCTTGCGTTATCGATTACTTTTTATATTAGAAATAATGTACCATTTTTCTACAATTCGCCAATGTTTTTTAGTTCCACCTATTTATAGTCTGCACAAAAGACAAATATTCATCCCAATCCTTTCCAATGCAAATTATAAAGCTAGTTCGTCTTTGGGTAATGACTTTAATGCATTCCATACTTACTTTAAAGGTGTCTAACCATCAATACACCGAGTGCTGAAACAACGGAACAAAGCGGGCAGCACGCAAACGATGGATATATTCAAATAAATGCGTCTACGTAGAAAGCATCCTGATGATTTTCTCAGTTGGAACTGTTTAAATTTCTCATCATTTAGTAAATGAGAAACCAAGGAAATCTACGAAAATTGCCACAAATTTGATAAGTGCCATGGCATAACAAACTTGAACTACCAAAGGCCACAATCAAACACGAGGCGAGACATTTTACAAAGAGCGAAAAGCCAACATTAACCGCCATGCAACGGACAGTCGCTAAAAAGACCGACAGAATTATACTTCGCCTGAAGATCTCTCGAACACTGAGTTTTAATTTGGCAACCAGTGTAAATTAAACTATTCTAGATTTATTCGCCACAGTAAACATACAATGGTTAACAGACGGTTCATTTGTACAGCAGAAAAGTAAACATTGCTGCACTGTATAAAACAATAATTGAATTAAAAAAGAGTAACCGTGGAATGCTTCCAATACAATGTATGATAAAAAAGTGAAAGCACCTATTTCTATTGCGACCCTTGGTAACTAATTGTATAACATACATAGGATTTTAGTAAAACAATAATTGTGACGCATATATAACAAATTTATATCACAGCTAACATAATATTAAGATAAATTTCGATATCCAAAATAATGTAATGCCGGTAAAACTATTAAATAAGTAATTCTAAGAGTTATCACCGTTCAAAATACAAATAATTGCATTCCGTGGGCTGGCAGTGTTAAGGTGGAAAAAAGATAAAAAGCTGTAGTACTTTGGGTCATACCTAAGCCCAAGTTAATACTAGATTAAAATCTAATAGTTTTAAATAAAAGAAATACGCTTCCATCACAAACTGTTTTATTTATTTGGAAGCAACTTAAAATGATGCAGATTCTGTATCGTTTATATATTTGAAGGTAACTTTTTCCAAAGCAGAAAAAGATTGGAGCCAGAGCTTTAGAGCTTATGAACACTTTGGTCACCCTTATAATTCAACCTAGTGTTTTATCTATGAAAAAGTCGTTTATATAACTAGGTGCCAAACTGTTCCTGACTTTAAAGATAAGACACAACATTAAAAGGTCAACTCTATTCTCAGCTTGTAACCAAGAAAGATCTTATGATGCCAATGTGTGTTTTTGAAAACAGGTTAAGTACAAATATATAAATCTACAAAATCATAAATTGAGTGATTTGTAACTTTCTTGTAAAACACTGATATATGCCATTGTACAATACCGAACAGGTGTTAATGACATTGAACAAAGGATAAAGTTAAAGGTTTATGGTATGTTCCGAAAGTCTCTTTTACGATAAAGGAATTGTAAATTGGCTTCCTCAAGAACAGCGTTGGCCATGGGGTAAAATACTAACCGCGAATATAAGGTGGTCCCAAGATATTTTATTGACAAAGTGGACTGAATGGTAGTGCCCTTACAAGTAATATCTAGACAGGACTTAGGAAAACATAGTTTCAACTAAAATTTATATTAAATGTCAGTCTATATTATAAAATAAAGATCATTTTCTAAAATTAGCAAATTGCCAATTGTAAGTGTTCAAGCCTGATTTATGCCGACTGATGTACAGATTATTCTTTCTTACACGTGTTGGTTCTTACCAGATGATTTAAACCAATCTGAAAGCGGCAATTCGTTTATCTCTCAAAAGCGCTCACAAGTCAACGGGGAAACACGTAAATGCAACCTCCATCGTGTAAAATATACTCGGCTTTGACCATATAAATAGTTATATAGCAATATGTTTGTCGGTAATAGAAAATGACGAAATATGTTTTATATCAGCAGAAATTTAATTACCACACTGTTTTCGGCTGTTGCTTATTGGTGCAGTTTACTAACGAACGGTGTGTTCCTTACCTTGTAAGCGATGTATAAAATCTCATCGCGTATCACTTGACACGTTTCATGAGCAGCTTAATCTTTCGTAGCCCTTCTCATTGTATTTTCTTTCTTTAATCGATCTATGTTATGTTTAAGAACATTTATTGCTTGTTTTACATTTTATCAACGCAACTAAATAAGTATACAACAACACCCTATACTTCATAATATCAGATGTTAATTAGTTAGTGAGATGTTTTAGTCATTGGGTTGCCTGCTGAGAATTAGAACGTTCAATTTTCCTGCAGGCAAAAAAAATCATACAACTAAAATAACAATAGCAAATTCATGAAATACACAATGTATGTTTTAAGCATCCATCCCGACTGCACGTAACATATTCATATCTTTACTTAACAATCAGAATATCGCTTGTTCAAAATCAAAGTCCTCTAATTTGAAGGGACTGTATCACATTTTAATAATGTCAATATGATATGACGTAAATTATGCTGAGGCAATCATAAAGATTATAATTCTGAAGATATAATGCACTTAGGCGTTATGATACACTCGCATTCAGCCATCAGTCCAGAAAAGAGATAACGATGATAAAAAATGGCAATATGTGCAGTCACCAGAAAACCCATCATTTTAGTGTCATTTAGCTATCTTAGACATTATTGCTTGTTGTGAAGGCAAAATGTGGTTTATATTAGCTTATACAAGCATAAGCAATTCATAGTTACTAACGTCGATAAATTAACTGTATTTGTTACCTTTAGGGGTATATAATGTATTCTTCATTGAAAGCCGTGGACATTAACAAAATACTATCCTTTAGCCCTTGATCGCCGCATTATATAAATATCACACCCACAGAGGGTGATAGAAGATAATATTTGCATCCGAGACAAGCACTGTCAACATAGCCGTCAGCCTTGGTTGACACTCCGTTCTCGCATCCAATGTGGGAAGTGATCTTTACTTTGTTATACCCAATATCACAATCAAATCAAAAAGAAACATAAGACAAGAGGAAACAGTTAACAACAACAGGTCCGAATAACTTTTAAAGAAGAAACAGTTTGTCCGTTTAATAAAAAATGTCAAGCCTAAATACGAATCCTGACATCCAGGTATAAGTAAGCAGTTCCTTCAATCGCAAAAATATTTTCCACAGAATTGGTTACATTTTTCCAATAACTTATAAATCGACCCGAAGAGCCCGAACAACAGAATATCATTTGGTAAACAATGCAAGCGCCGGAAAGCATGCAATTTACACATTTTAATAAGGTTTATTGACACGGACATTTCGTAGTTAGCTCCTTTGATTATTGGATCGCGGGAAAACGGACTCAGTTTCCTGTAGTTAGTCACAAGCGATAATTTCATATATAGCTACCTTATAAAGCTATTTCACAAGAAGAAGAATAAAGTCAATTGGCAAATGGATTTTCGTGCGATATCGGTAAAAAAACAATGTTGATGCTTACTAGATTTATAATTTATGTAACATCATAAATGCAAATTTAAACATATGTAATATCACAAACATGGACTCTTATTTATTAAAGATTTATTGCAGCTACATGTACAAATTGGCAGGTCGGCCATCGTGAGACACAGGTTTAATAAAATATATTGCTAAATATGACAGAATAAACAGAAAACACCCATTAGCAAAATGTCGGTGTAACAGAAATTTAAATAGCAACTATATTGCTCGTTTTGAACCTGCAGACACTTTTATAATTGATACACTATACCAATTATTCTGGGAATAAAACCCATGTATATCTCTATAGTTTTCTAGCTTCAATTAGCTACTTTGAATAAAATTATTTTATTACAACGAAATAAGTTATGTACTAAAGAAGATTCTACTGGTCAAGCTGGGTTCGTAAAAGGAAACTTGACACAGTTCTTTGAGTATTTCATCATATTCCAAAATTTGAAAGCCCGAACGATTAAGCAGCCGGTGCTGTAACAACTTAGCTAAAGAGTCGACACTCTAACGAAGCTTCTGCATTTCCTTTATTTAAAGCAGAAGCCATAATGTCTGCCTATTTGATTTAGTGATGCTAGTGATACTCGCCGTCTTTGAAAAGGTCATTATTTAGGTTTATTACAAAGCCATTCGGCATGTTAAGTCCAATTTCGGACGGGTATAAACATGTTGTCCGTTGAGCATTTCAACATATAAAAGTAGCAAAAAATTTGAAAAGCCGACGAATTGAGCAGCCAGTGTTGTAACCACTCAGTTAAAGAGTCGACACCCTAACTAAGCTATTGCATTTTTATTTAAGCAGAAGGCCGAAGGTTTGCGGATGTGATTGAGTGACTCTAGTGATACGACTAGAAGCCGTTTTAAAAGAAAAGCTACATTTTTAAAAATGTACTGCACCGAACGGGACGGACGGAGTAAGAATCTAATCCCATAATATTCGAGCTAATTTTTAGTTGATGTTAAAACTATGATAAAAACTATGCAAATCAAATGTCTATATGTAAACGTCTGTGAAGGAAACATGGGAGAACACATTTTAAACCAGACTAAACTTTATGTAAGTAAGACTTCATGCAAACTCTTTGGGAAGTTAAAAATAGCTTAGTTATGCAGATAGTGTCAAAGATTGCTAATTAAGCGATAAGGAGTATGCTTTAATACCTTGATCATAAGCTCTTAATGATTATGTAGTGTGTGTTACCTTGATCGCATAGTACACATCGGCGACAAGTTATGCGTATTTTAATATATACGCTAACATTTGTTTAAAAAATTAGCTTATAAATTTTTTAAGTCCAATCGTCGGTTTGTACCAGCTTTCTTGGATCCTTCTTAACTAAACTAGCAAAATAGACAATAATATTTATCCTCGTGGAATACCTCAGGAAAAGCAGATTTCTTGATGAAACATATATAGCAAGATTTCATTTACATGAAGCTAAATATTACACGCGGTTCAAATATTACAATGATAAGCAACACAGGTGCAGTGAATGTTAGAAATATCTGAGTTTATTTATGTAAATTATCTTCAATACAAAAATATAAGTCGATAAATAAAAACATTAATCAATTTCGTTGACTTTATCACCATCTTCTTTAACAACATTTTGTAATATCACATATATTGTTATTAAAACACAACAATTGCTGAATCATTAAATTATAAATGGAGCAATTAAGCACTTAATAACAACAATAAAACCATATTCAGACAACAGTCTAGGCAAAAAAGAGATAATGATAATTAACTACACCAAAATATTCAGTCAGCGGAAAACGTACATAGTTTGTAAAAATTGTGTTCTTTTCTAACCAAATCTCAGATTTATGTGCTCAATTCTTAGATTAGTAGAAAACAAGATAAGCTTTGTTTTGTAATACATATATACACTACGTTGGGTGCAGTGGTAGGGCAGTCTATGTTGACTTTAACGTTCCAATTGTTTTGGTTGGTTGTCACTGCCGTTCGAGTCACAGATATTAACATCCTTAAATGTAATGTTTATGATTAAAAAGGAATATGAAATTCGTAGTATCAACAAATTGAAGAAACTATTGCAGACTGTCTTTGCACGGCACAATTGGCTTATGTTGCAATGCAATTATTACTAACGTTTGCTTTTCTGTTTACACGTGGGCAATCTAAACTCATGTTGGAATGTTTAAACAGTCTTCCTGCAAAGAAATAATACAAAGGCTGCAATTCCTCATAGAAACATTGGTTAAGGTTTAAAACACTTCTCAAGAGGACACCTGTATCAATCCATAATAATTCCATAATTTTGGTGTTTTTGCCGTGAGTGTCAACGATTATCCACAAGATAGAATAAGTATACTTTACCTTATCATCTATGTGATTTGGCGTAAATCAGATATTTATACTGTCAATGATTTCTTTTTTGAATGCAGCAAGTACAACACAAATTTCATTATACATAATACATTGCATTTTGCCTGCGACATCTTTCGAAACACCTTTCGTCACAAGTTTACGCATGCACCTATGTGACAAATCAAGACACAGAAACCATAATAAGGTAACGTTATTTGATCCACAGTACAATTATTTGTACTTTAAAAACAATTATTCAAAAGGCCACTTCAAAATGGTGTGTCGTTTCATGAACGTTTATTTTAAATTTGACTTAATCTTTACATTCGTTATACGGAATGTCGTAGTCGTATGGTTTATTTATTTGCATGGCCGATTTGATTTCTTTAAATAAATGAATGCCGATATTTGTGATACATACATGATCTTTTTTAATTGTACTGATTGTGGCGAAGAAGGTTTGTATTTTCTGGATAATAAGTATTAGAATTTGCTTTTGGTCTTGTCGCGTTTACTTACGTGTATTTTTTCTTTCTCTGACATTAGACTTTAGCTCTGTATGTCATCAACACATGAACAGATACCACAACCATTAACACTTCTTCTCCGTCCAATTTGTCCCACGTTGAACTATTGTCGCAACAAAGAGAAATCTGAGCGTAAACACCTTTGCCATGTGCCTTTTCAGATTTGGATACAATGTTGCAATACTTAAGAAATTGTTAATTATGTTTGTCTTTTAGAAAAGTATATATTAAAATTAGTTTTAAAGTATGGAAGATAGACTTAGTTTGTTTATTATTTCTTGCTATTTAATTTATTTGCATACATAACGGAACAAAAAATATGTCTATATTTTCTATTATAAATTGTGTTGCCGTTTTCAACAGGGTACTTTCAGTTGACTTAATATTTATGTCACCTAGATGCTTTGCAGTTTGGGTGTTTATAATATCTTATAACTCATGTTCTCTTGACAAAAAGCTACATAATTGTAAATTATGAAATATGAAAGAACAAAATACATTTTTGTTACGAAAATGTTAACATCAAATGAATAGAAAAAGGAAATCAAAATGACGAAAAGTATATTTAAAATGCCTAAAACATTGTGCAGCACATATTCACTTTGAGACAATCTCCATTGATTAAGAACCAATTTTAATCCATTATCTGATTAAACTCCAACTTCTTGTCATCCACACCATCAACAGAAAGCGTTTTTATTCCTAAAAGCGCACATCGGCCTTTATCTTTATTAAAATACAACACTAACACTATTGAAAGAAATACCGCTTTGTGTCTATAACCATTTACGTTTGAAACAAAACGTGATTCTCTTGTTCTTACGTCAAAAAAGAAACAGGTTATGATTCGAATTTAGGCTTCAATTAATTGAACTATATTAATAGCAAATAAAGTCAATATAAGAACCTTTTTCGTAAGGACAATGATTAAATGTTTTTCATACAATAACAATTAAGGAAGTGATATGTTCAGAATATTTAGAAAGGGACATAGATTCTTAGATTAGTATGTTGTATCTGAAAACTCGGTAACGTCATATTAAAAGCGAATATGTTGTTGTTGTTGTTGTTGATTTTAAAAGACATATGTACGCACACATAATAACTAAATAAGAATGCATGACAAGGTCGTATGATTATTGCAACATATACCAGACCCAGAAAAGGCACAGGGCAAAGGTATTCACAAGCAAGCAAAATGTAAAAGTAAGAACAAATATGTGTGGAGTCATTTAACCAAAAAAGCAGTTACCGCCTTGGAAAAAGCAACCCTTTTCTATAGATTGAACAGAACAGAACGCTTGAAGAAATATTGTATGCTTATACAATGTTGAAGTATGTTTCATTTAAGGGTTTTAAGAGCGCAGAATTTCCACAAGCAACAGTCCGTACGTATAAAGAAATAATTAAGTTATCGTTGCTGAAGTTATGTCGTTAATTTCATTTTGGAAATGGCCAATATGAATTAAATGAATGGCTGCATAAATAAAAGAGAATATTGCTTTAGTTTATTCCATGCAGTTATATCAGTGTCGGAAAAAAGAGAAGTAGACTTCATTGTATTTGAAATGTAACTGTATTTATTGCGAAACCCTATTTCTTTAAGATATAAGAACAATCTGAACTATGAATATAATGTCCATGTCTTGATATCTAATATATCAAGGAGAAGAAGTGCACTTCGAAAGTATTGTATACCATTTATCTCATTGCCCTTAACAGATATGAACAACTGGTTCAATTTGCACAAGGAGAAGAAGTGGTTTTGTGATACAAGAATAATTGAAAGTCTGAACAGTAAAATGTTAGGGGTATAGCAACTGCAACTGTGTCCGAAGTCAGATTACCACAAGCCACTGATTTGCACGTATCAGCAAAGAATATAATACCAAACGAAATAATGCAATTGGAGAAATTTATTGAAATACATTTTCAAAATCTTACGAAGTTTTGTTAAAATGTAATAAATGGTTCAGATAAGTGAAGCAGTTACTTGCAAAAAATAGAAGTCATATACAATCCTCCGCGAAGCGGTAAGCGGCCGTGTAATTCTCTTCCCTGAGGCTAGTTTAAACTCTTCGTAGCAACACCAGTGCAGCTATTTTTAGATCAGTCTGTCGCGTACACCAGAAATGTCACGCGGTCGGCTAATCACTGCTTGTATCCTGTTGAGAAGGTGTTAATTGTAATCAAGTTACAATTGGACGGGAAACCAGCTTCATGCTACAAAGATGCCGTTGTAGATCTAGGGTATTGCGGGAACGTGTGAAAGAAGTGTCAACTATTGATGCTCTTAACAGTAGGTTTGTTTTCTTTAATTGATTAGATGATTAAAAGATATCACTGTATTGATTGCCTACTTAAAAGATGTTTACGTTAGTGGTAAATGCAAACTGTCATTGTTTTAGGATGTCGTACTATAAATTCAACGACTAAATGGTGCAAAACAACTAAATAATGCTGAACTTACATAAACAGTATGAGTGTACTTTACATACGTATACAAGTTTTTTCTATATTCAACAGCTTGCTTTTTCATCATGTACATACATTTTTAAGTTTTTTATGTTATACAACTTGTTTTTTCATCATCAATAAATTATTTAAAAAATCATCTTCTGTTATGTCTTATAACAATATATTGCATTTTCATTACCAAAGCAAAATTAACTAAAACATATACTTAGGAAAATCTAATATCAGTACAAAACTATTTAAAAAACACATTTTTTCTCGTCTTATTGAAACCTCTGAGCAGCAACACCTCTGAGCAGCAACACTTTTTCGTGCCTCTGCCAGATGTTGCTGTGGAGAGGTTTTACTGTATGTAAAAAAGAATATTTTGATTACGTTTTAAAACACAATAACATGTTAATTTTCTAAATAAGAATGATAGACAAGGTCCAATGTACAAATTAATGTATAAGATATACCTTATTAAAAGAGACTCTTTTAAAACAGAGAAAATCAACAGTAACCCCCTTCGAACTATCAGAAAACAAATAAAACCGTGCTGTAATCAGATGTCATAAAAAATAACTCGTGTTTGTAAAAGTTAATCTTCGTGTTTATGGCTTTTTACATGTAGGTTTTACCTTAAATGCCATTTCAAAATACTATTATATGCAAAAAAATAGTCGATATAATAAAAAAAATTATGACAATAATAAGCCGTGGGTGTATTGCCAATTGTATTTTAGATATATACCTACGTCTATTCATTTCGCAATGACAAGCTTTAATACGAACGTATATACAATGTCTTGCTATGTTAAAATCATTAAGCGTAACCAAAGTGCCATCCCTTTAGTGAAATTTGTCACCATATTTTCATCACTTTCTTCCTTCTTTGTGGTAGGAATAGAAACAGTTGTCGGCTCATTCTAGATAAGGCGGGATCAGTTTGCACTTAAGGGTAATAAAACCATCTAAGTCAGACATCAGTCTACAAACAGGATTAAGATAATTACAAACTGTCCAGTCCATCGGAAATTGTGACCATGTTAGGCATTTTAACACTCATTTGGCTGACACAACCTTTAATTGGTATGTTAAAATTTGTAAGTATATCTTCTCCATAAGAACCGTAGCAGTTACTAGCAACAGTCTATATCAATAATTTTATGAATAAATATGTTTTTCGGCAGACTTTGGGCCTATATAAGACAAACATTCAATATCTGGCAATAGTATTGTTAATTTTCCATTAATGAGAATATATGACAAAGTCATATATAATGCTGACATTTGCTGTGTTTTGGCGCGAAACAATCCTGGCATAGGAATCCTTTTTGAAAAGGATCCTTAAGTCAAGCGAATTGAGTAACATTTTACTATGGTTAGAGTAATGATATTCAATTATGCAACGTTCCTATCAGCATATTACTAATACATCAGTACGTATGCAGTATAACGAAATATAAAACTTTTACTATTGATGGGCGTCATGCCTTTCGCATAAAACATAAATATATATCAATTACTTTACGTTCTATAATCTTAATATTGGTTTCTAAGCTAAGGACTTTTCAATGATACATTTATAGAATGTGTTTCTGGAATAAATAAGAATTACAATATCACATTGCTGTCTCTGTGTGATTTATAACCTAATGTGTGGAGTAAAAACACACACGAATTCCCTATCAAAAAAACGTCCATTCCGTCACAGGGAAATTCGGCACTTGCTTCCAGTTACAATATATTTAATAATTTGATTTGTTCAGCGCATAAAATGTCTAGTTTGTTATAATGACAGAAGATTTAAATATTTGTTAATAGTAATTCAGCATATTCTGGTGGCATACAGTCATTGCAAGAAATAAAGTATTTCCAGAAATATATCAACCTATCCTATCATGTTATCATATCAAACTTAATCAAATTTGAAATAAAATGAGTATTGAAATGCTTTCATTTAACCATTTAGTGTCTTGCTTTCTTTAGGTTTGTATAACTTGAAGTGAGCACATAGGTAGGATTGAGCTACTAATATTCACAATATATTGTGTTTAATTAGCATTATTAAACTATAAGTTGTATAGACATAAATAATCAGTTAGTAATATGTTTTCACATAGATAATTAGATTACATCTAGGCATACCATGTACACGTAACTAGAATTAAATTCCTTGAAATAAAATAAAATCCTTTTGTAGACGAAAATGCCTAGTACTAAGCAAACATTACTCCGTAAATGCCGAATGCATGTATTTAACTAGCTTACAACAGTAAAAGACACACGACTTATTTATGACATGGTGCTGCCAATATGTAAGAAGTATTAGAAATTTAATTTAATTGTAATTGCCCCTTCCCAATTTTACAACAACTTATAGCAAGCATTGAACACAAATATTGGATTCGTCCGTTTAAAGAAAAAAATTAATGCTAAACAAAGATTTAATGTGAGCTTATTTTCATCTTTGAGTATACAATTCATATATCTGGCTGTATTAAAAGATATATTGGTGGGAGAATGCATACACATTCACTGATACATTCACTCTTCATACTACTGTAATTTAAACTGTACTGATGACAACAGTTATCTGTTACCTATAAGCGTAACTTGCCGGAATAATAATATGGTATCTTTAGATATAGGTCAGACTAGGCATATGTAATATTAAAAAAAAAAAGATAAAATAAAACTAATGATATATTCGGACTTTTTCCGAGTGACATATTCATGTATCTTACATTAAATATTAATTATTATACCACAACGTAAAGAAGCAATGTATATTGTAACAAGATGCAACTTTTGTACGTAGTATTGTATCTTATTACCGCATTGACATTTATTGTTTTCATAGAATTTGCATTTTACACACTTTAAGAAAATGAAAATGAACAAAAATGTGTTTTAACTGTGTATACATGCAAATGTATTTGTGAAATTATTTTAAATCCGGCGCAACAAGCCCATTCAACAGCAAAATTGAACAATATTTACAATCAACAGAATGAAATATGCACTGCCAGTCGAGACAGAGGGATGTTATATCATTCATGACAATGGTACATTAGGGGCTCTATTTTGATTGAGTGGAATATGTTTTATTGTCACATATTAATCACTCGTGAGGCAGGTCGTGTGTTACTGTAATGTCTAAGAAGGTAATTTGTAAAATACAAAAAGCAGTGAATGTCATGGTTGTTTGAATACATATTGTTATTTTTTCATAGGACATTCTCTCAGGGCCATTTGAAAATCTATGGAAATTGATGCTTTTGTCTAAATGCGTTATTATCTTTTCGTGACTGGATTTTATAAAACGCGGTCATAATATTTAACTTATTTTAAAGTATTCAACTAAAGGTAATGTCTTGTACTCTGAGATATGGAACAATAATTTCCCGCAGAGTAGGCAACCTGCAGATTGTTTTTATCAAAAGAACACCAATAATATGAAAAGTTGCAAATTATATGCTTATGTATCATTCATTCGTATGGCCATTTGTAGTTGTGATCAAGAATAAACAGTGGATCTTAAAAAGCTCGACATCGAAATCTCGAGAACAGATTTTATAACCAAGATTGGGTTTTAGTGTTTTTTTTTTAAATAGTTTGTCGGTCCATATTGCCGACTGACCGTTCCAATGCGGTAACTGTCGGGTTTGCTCTTTTCGTTACATGACTCATCACAAATTTGTTCTTACTTTTCGCTTGGCTTGCATGTGAAATACCTTTGTTCTGTGCCTTTTCGGAGTTTGGTATATGTTGCAATGCTCATAGGACTTTGTAATTTATTCTTATTCTTATATTTTAGTTAATACTTTGCTTCTATCACAGATAGTTCAGGTTGACAATATTATGATAAATTTGATATTCAATCTATGAGTTATTACCAAATATAGCAGTTAATCAAAATTCCCATGACGTGTAAGTGCATTCCGTGTAACGGAAGGAGATAAGAAAATAAAAGTTGCGATACATAAGGTCATACCTCAGCCGAAATGAGAACTAAATTAAAACTGGGGAGTCTTGTTTTAAAAAGAAAACACTTCCATCACAAACTTTGTAATAAATGGTCTTTAACAGCAGCTTAAACGTGATACAGATTTTGCATCGTTGATTTATTTGAGGGTAACTTATTCCAGTTTCACATTCACATTTTGTCGCAACCCACGTTAACACAACCGCTTTACTCATGATGATAACGAAGTAGGATTGGACGATGACACATTGCAAACATTAAACACATTGTAACCATATCTCCTCAATTGTCAGACAGCTTTGAGTGATAACCCGCTTTGGAAGCAACTAAATGTGCACAACAAAAAGAAATATACTATCACGCGATTCTATCTAATTTATGTCGCAAAGATCAAAGACTCGATAATCTTAAAGAAATTAAATAAGTTTTTTTCAATGAACAGTTCTTTCCATTTGTTAATTTTTATATAAAAATAAGCATATGTATGAATATGTAGAGAATGTTATCAAGCTAAAATATGATGCCATTTTAAGTGAAGCAAAGTGATATGCATAAATACAGGCAAATAACAATCCTGAACACGCGACAACGTGTCTAGGCAAAGAAGGATTTCAATAAACGGACGAAGAAACAAAAGAACATTTCCTAGTTCAATTTTTATAAAACGACCATTTTGTGTGTGAAAAAAAACTTGGTCTTCATTCTGAAATAAAAGCAATCAACATTGGCCCAGCATTCGCAAACGCTCGTAGGTTCGAGGTACAAATAATACCAGTTTCATACCAGACGACATCCTAAAGTCATCACAACAATGTAGTGTGAGTAGCCAAGTAAACGCATAAAGACTTCTTATCTGAGACATTTTTCGTTATAAAACTTTGAACAATGAATAATTTTATTCCCACCGCTAGGATTTGTGGTAGCGAAAAGATCTTAAAAATACTTATCGTGTAAAATGTATTTGATTGTATTCTCGTACTACAAAAAGCAATAAAACTATGTCAGCTTTCAAAGTATATGTATTAAAGATGATCGCAAAATAGTTTACTGACATGGCAGACTAAATAATAGTGCCCTTACAAATAACATCTAGATAGGACTTAGTTGAAACTTTACGTTACTAAAATGTCAGTCAATATCATAAGAAGAACATTTTCTAAAATTAGCAAATTGTCAACTACTACCCCATGCACAGTTCAATTGTACACTATTAAGGTAGTTATATATAAAACAAGTGTTCAAACCTGTCTTTTGCCCACTGATGTACAGATTGTTCTTTCTTACATGTGTTATTCCTTACCAGATGATTTCAACCAATCTGGTCGCGGCAATTCGTGTATCGCTTAAAAGTGCTCACAAGTGAATGAGGAAACTCGTAGATGCAACCTCCATCGTGTAAAGTATACACGGCTCTGACCATGTGGAAATCTAAAAAATGTTCTAAATAGCTACTTGAGATCATAATAAATAGCTATATAGCAATAGGTTCGGGATAGTAGGGTATTCGCCGGCATTTTTGCCGATACTGTGCAGCGACCTTTCTATCATTATAGCACAGGGACAATTATGAAGTGCCCAGTGACTGGATCCGGAAGATCCATTATACTGACACTAACGAGTCAGGCATAATGCTGTCCCAATAACCCCGAGCCTTAGGAGAAACGCCACTACTACCAACTTTATAGTCTTTGGTTTGACCCGGCCGGGGTTTGAACCCGCGACCAAACAGTGGATCTTAAAAAGCTCGACATCGAAATCTCGAGAACAGATTTTATAACCATATTTTATAAGATTGGATTTTAGTGTTTTAGTAGTTTGTCGGTCCATATTGCCGACTGACAGTTCCAAGGAGGTAACTATCGGGTTTGCTTATTTGGTTAAATGACTCATCACAAATTTGTTCTTACTTTTTGCTTGTAAGAGAAATACGTTTGTTCTGTGCCTTTTCTAAATTTGGTATATGTTGCAACGCTCATCTTTGTCGTATAGTCTTATTTATCTTTTCAGTGATGGCCTAGTTTTCGCAAAAACAGTAACTAAGGACTTGGATCTGTGTGTTGCTTACCTTGTAAGCGCTGTATAAAAACCATCGCGTAACACTTGACACGTTTCGTGAGTAGCTTAATGATTCGTAGCTCTTCCCATTTTATTTTCTATCTTTAATCAATATATGTTATGTTTTAAAAACAAATATAGCCTTATTGTATTTCAAATGCACTAAAACCTAAGTGTTAAAGAACAACATAGACTTCACAAAATCAGATATTAGGTTAATTAGTTGATCAGTAGTTTTACTATTAACGGTAGCATGCCCTTTGATATTTAAAACGTACAATTTTCCTGCAGGCAAAGAAAACGCCTAAAATAACATTAGCAAACCCATGAATTAAATCTCTCTCTCTCTCTCTCTCTCTCTCTCTCTCTCTCTCTCTCTCTCTCTCTCTATATATATATATATGTATATATATATATATATATATATATATATATATATATATATATATATATATATATATATATATATATATATATATATATATATATATTGCGATATCGTAAACATGCCTTTGTTAATTCTTTCTTAATTTATGTAACATAATAACTTAACATTTATACATTTTATACATCATAGCATCCTGAATCAAATGCAAAACATATGTTGAAAATCATAAATTTGCATTCATATTTTGAAGTTTTTACCGCCCACATGTACAATTGTGCAGATCGGTCCTTGCGAGACAAAGGCTATTAAATTGTATTCGTAAATATGAGAGAAGAAAGAGACAGCAATCATTAACTTAAGGCCACTGACTTAGAATGTTAAAATAACAACAACAATAACAACAACAAATAATATCCGTTTTAAACGTACAGATAATTTACAAACTGTTTCCATTCTACCGTATATATTTACGATATAGATATCTCGCGACTTTGTGACATTGTGGCATTGATGAAAGAAAATTGTCTATCCTGTTTTATAGCTTTGATTAGCTACTTTGAGTAAAAAATATTACAACAAAAAGGCCATGTGCTGAAGAAGATTCTGGTGGCCGAGCAAGATTTGAATAAAGAAATATGACAAAGTTCTTTGAATATTTTACCATATTCAAATATTTGAAAAGCCGAACGATTAAGCAGCCGGTGCTTTAACAACTGAGCTAAATAACCGACACTCTAACAGACTTATTGTACTTATTTACATTTAAGCAGAAGCTCGAAAGTTTGATTATTTGATTGAGTGATGCTAGTGATACTTGCCGTCTTTGAAAGAGTCATCATATAGGTTAATTGCGAAGTCATTTGGCATCTAAAGTCAAATTTCGGACGAATATAAAACATTTCGAACAAGGCACATCTGATGACGAGAAGCCGTTACAAAGTAAAACTTATTTATAAAAAATGCACGACACCGACCTTAATATTCAAGCTTATGTTTAGTTATTGGTTAAAATGTGCAAATCAAGTGTCAATACTACAAGAATCAATGGAATTCAATCTCTTTATTTCCTCCAATCTTGGAGTTTATTGATATATATATATATATATATATATATATATATATATATATATATATATATATATATATATATATATATATATATATATATATATATATATATATGAATACACATGTATAGTACAACGTGAACTGGCATTCAATGTTAACTATACATATGTATAATAAAACATCATAGTAAGTATAGGGTAAACAAAATGTGCTTTTGTTTACCATACACATTGCTTCGATTGTTTAAGTTGGCTGTCATTTGCCATTCCAGTCATAGATTATAATATCCTAAAATGTAATGCATGTGATAAAAATAAGAATTATATAATTTATAGTATCAATATACTGAAGAAACTATTGCATATTGTGTCTGCACGGCACAATTAGCTTATGTTGCAATGCAATTTTCACTAATTGTTGCTTTCCTGTTACCCTGGGTCAATTTATGCACATGTTGGGATCTTAAACAAATAAAAGTTTCCGGCAGAGAAAGAAAAGAAGGCTGCATTTCCTCATAGAAAGGTTAAGCAAATGTTTAAAACACTTCTCAAGAAGATTTCCCTATCAATACACAATTAAATTCATAATTTAGGTGTGTGTGCCATGTGTGTCAATGATTGTCTTCACGTTTAAATATTTATACTTTACCTTAGCATCTCTGTGATTTGGTGATAAATAAGATATTAATACTGTCAGTGATTTTTCTTGAACACAGCAAGTACAACACATATGTCATGATATATGATACATTGCATTATGCTTGCTACATTTTATGCAGCATACTTCCGCACTAGTAATGCAGGTTAACGCATGCAATAATGTGGCAAATCGATACACAAACACTATTATTAGGTAGCGGTATTTGGTCCACAGTATAATGTATACAATCATTCAACCGTTCAGGAACGCTTAATTTAAGTTAACCTTAATTATTTTACTGCATATAGTGAATGTTTTAATCGAATGTTTTATTCATTGACATGGCTGATTTGATTTCATTTAATAAATGAATGTCGATATTTGTGAAATTCTTTGTTTTAATTGTACTAATTGTGGCGAAAGAAGGTTTGCGTTTTCTGGATGTTAAGTTTTAGAATTTGTTTTTGGTCTTGTCTATTGTGCTCATCAGGATGGTTACGTGTATTTTCCTTAGACATTTGTACTTTATGCCATCAACACATGAACAGATTCCACAATCATTCTCACTTTTTCTCTGTTCAGTTTGTCCTTAACTTAAAATTGAAAGTGAATGCCTTTGCCATGTCACTTTTCAGATTTGAAAGTATTTTGCAATACTTAGGACATGTGGCTTAACATTTGTTGGTATTTCCATTTATTTCAAGAGCCACGTGGCAGTTTTACAGTTGGGGTTTGTATAAAAACTAATAACATGTATTCACTGGACAAAAACTACATAAATGTCATGATTATAAAAAAGAAGGAAAATAAATATCATTTGAATGCAAACGTTAACATGAAATGAATAGAAAAGGTAAATGAAAATGACGAAAGTGCATTTAAAATAGCTAACACATTGGGCAGCACATATATTTTCTTTGAGACAGTCTCCATTGGCTGACAACCAATCTTTATCCATTATCCGATTTAACCTCCAACTTCTTGACAAAATAAAAAAGGCGTTTTTATTTAAAGCGTACAGCGGCCTTTATCTTTATGGAAATACAGCACTAACACTTTTGATGAAAAACGCCTTTTTTCTATAAAGCAGCAGGGGTCCAGCATATCACCCGGATCGGGGCCTTGGGGGCTCTTCCATCCAATCTAACTGACCTGCTAGCCCCATTTTGTTGGGGCGTGCATACCTGGGCCCTGGGAGGTCACATCCTTTTAAAATGTCCATTATACCTTCCTCAAACCATCACCTAATAACTGCATGGTCAATAGGTATCCTTCACAACCGCAGCGAATAACTAAATCCTACAATCCAAGTTCGATTCTGCAATTACAGACAAATTTTCTCCAAAGTTACCACCATACTTCCACACAGTTAATTCAATTTTCTAACACCAAGGTGACAATTTGAGCAATATCCAAATTCTAGAATGTATAAATAAATGATGTAAACACAATATTGGTAAAATAATACAAGGTAATTTGAAGCAGATACGTTTGAGTAAGCACAGAGTAGTAAATTATGCCGTCTGCTGTTTAAGCTGTCTATCTTTTCAAGCGTGATACGGCGGGCAAAAAAGTCGACAAACATTATCTATTTCTGGTATGCTGGAGGAAGGTCTACATCTACACAATGTGTACTACTCTCGCAGCTCAGAGAGAGGGACTATTCAATTGTTTTTGGTAAGCTCCGCTAGCGCTTCTTTGCGACCTTTGTCTAAGATTTTTTCTCGAAGTTCCTCCATGTTCTCCTGAGGTGCTATCAGGCATGGACCTCCCGTTTCAGGTCTTCGAACGTCTGGAGCTCATCTAGAACAAGCCTATAATCGACGTCGAAAATATTTCCGTCTGCCAGGGCTTTGCTCGAAATGTCAGAGATGGATTTATCTTTGCGCGGGCCATCGCCTGGATGCGCCGATGCTTAACGAGTTCATGGGATAGCCGCCTCCCAGCCACCTTGCCAATAACACAGTGTCCCGCGCAACAAACAGACCGAATCTCGAGCCTTACAAAGGGCTACGACCGTCGATATGAGAAATACACTTCCAATTCCAAGCCCAGCACCAACGAACGCCACAGCAGCGTCGGTGCCATCTTCAGAATTCAACGCCCTCTTCTATTTCTTGCTGAAGCTTGCCCTATCTTCGGCTTTTCGCATTAACTCTGCCTAGATTCGGGTTATCTGCTGAAAACGGTATGTGTGCCGATCAATCTCATTTGGCAGGGTGGGATACATTGGTTGGGCCGTTAAAATCTCTGTGTCTTTCATTTCTCGGTTCGATGTTGACTCACATCTCTACCTTAATTTACAGGGCAACCACTATCCGAAGAATAAGTCGGACTCGATTCCCGCGTCTGAAAGTTCATAATATCACCTTTATCAATTTCTAGTGGTTGTTAGAAAGTTTTCCCAAAGGAATAATAGCCCGGTTTCTTAGTTCGATCATAACCGACTTATTACTTTCCACCTACTGTAAAGCTCACACTCGCCATCTCTTCCGAGTTTCCATTACGTTGAGCCGCAGCAAAAAACATAGCCAATATCTTTCCTTCTTCATCATGACGTAGCCCACTTTACTTTGGCTAATACCGTCCGAGTTTGATCCGAAAGAACATTAAAATACGGCGCCTTCCAATGGCCAGCGCTCTTCCGAAATAACGGTAATTATGGGCTTGGGAATTTACCCTTCAACGTATTTTTGTTTGCAGCATCGTTCAAACGAACTGGAAGGGCCAAATTTAGAATGCGGTGATTGTTAAGATTTCGGCTACCTTCCATAGCAGTGTCACCGTTTTTCCGGATGACTTCTTCTTCTATGTGCTTCTGCCCTTTCTCGACCATTCTTGGCAAAACTGCATCCGTAGGTACTTCGATGTCGCCAATGTTCTTGATCAGACAATTTCATTAGGTCTACATCACCATCCTGGTCCTTTTTATGTAGTGAGACAGACCAGGAGCACTCCGTAGTGAATCAAGTTCATCGACGGAGGCTGGGTTTACTGGGTTTACACCATCCACCACGTCCACTTAAGATACTCATTTCACCTCAAGGATGACACTCACTGGCAAACTGTCTAGTACAACACCCGTCGCATTCTAACGGAAATGAAATGCGCCCACCCCCCCCTAGGATTTGGCCTGGGATCCCGTGAACAATACATACGACATGAGAGCGTATGAACGGCTTTGACAGGAAATCAGGGTCGACCCCGATACAGAATGGCGCCAAAAGAGTAGCCCAAACAAAACACGTCGCCAGTCAGAACGCCGGAAGCCTAGACCCCGAGCACATGACGTTCGGGTCAGAGGTCTTTGAAGGTCGTCATTGCGGGGTATCATCTTGCAACTAGCTAACGCCTAAAAAGGCCCACATTGAGTTAACCGAGCAAGATCCCGGCGTAGATGGCTCTTGGAGCACATTCCTGCTAGACGTCTCGAAAGGCTTCACCTAGCCGGCATGAAGCGAATCAAAATCTCGATCCGGACCTACGTGTGGGCTCTGTTCGGAGCCCAGGGCCAAACCAAGTTCTGTATCGTAGGTGGCTTCGAGGCGTAAAAGCAGTTCCTAGCCATAGTGTAGGATGCAGTCGACATCGAGGCCGCTATCATCCGTTACCAAACCGTTTTACAATACGCCGGGAGCGAGCTCAACGTGGTAATCGGAACAGGATTTTACATGGCTCAAAATGACATGCTACTAAACACCAATCCCGGCATAGCGGGCTACAACAACAACAAATAAAGGCTTCAGCCTACCTCCAAATCGGCGTGGTGTGTGTTAACTCTCCTCCTTTGCTGACTCAGGTACATGGCAGCTTCCATCGCGGACTGCTGCGCGAGTCAATCCGAGGAAAAGTAGGCTCTAGTTGGTGGTGGGATTGCCGTAGGACTAGTTGCCATTTAGCGCCAGCCACTCGCAGGGCGCAACCAGTAACAATCCCCAAACGTAAAACCGAGAAACAGAGCCCAAGTGTGTTCAGCCAGCCATCCAAATGCCTTACCTGCAATCGTCAACAGCCATGAAACCACCGGGGATAGCAGCCGGAGCCCTCTCCGCGAGTTTTGCGAGTAGAGCGCCAATGGCTGTCACCTGTTTTTCCCCCACTCCCGAACGCCACACTTTCCGGGTTAGACCGGGAGCGCCTGTGTAAGAGTGAGCGGCGCCACCGGTTAGTGCTAGGACGAGCGTGCTGGTCATCCCGATTGCTGTGAGGATGGATACGATGGTGATCACTTCCATTCGGAAGAGAGTCGTGATCCGCTCAACCAGCGTGGTGTCTTCATGCAGAATTCGCCGCAGGGTTTCTGCGAAGTGAGAGCGTCTCGGTTGGCGAAGCGGGCCGCAACTATTAACAGTCACCACCCCCAACAGTGAGAAACAGAGCCTAAGTGTGTTTAGTAAGCCATCCAAATGCCTTTGCTGCGGTCAACAACACGCTGCCAATAACACCGCGGTTATAACAATAGCAGTCGCGGCTCACCGTGCGCGTTTTGCGAGTAGAGCACCAAAGTCTGTCACCTGTTTTTTTACCCATTCCCGAATGCAACACTTAACCGGTTTGACCGGTGGCGCATGGGTGACAGGAAGCGGAGCCACCGGTTTGTGCTAGGACGGCGTGCTGATGGTCATCCCGATTGCTGTGGGAAAGGTTACGACGGTGATCCCTTGCTCTCGGAAGACCGGCTCAACCAGCGTGGTAACTTAATGCCGGATTTGCCGCAGGGTTTCCCGAACACGGCTGATCTGCTATGTGAGAGTTTCACGGTTGGCCGAAACCGCCTGAAGCTTTGTGGCCCGCTCGACCTGGAGATTTCTAATTCTCTCCGAGATACGCTGCTTCATGTCTGGGTCAGCCTACTCTCTTAGTTTTCCATTCTCTCTATTAAAATGTTTGTCGATGTCGGAGCGTTTGCTTAGGTTGTTTACAAATTCTCATCGTTGGCTTTGCATGGCCTTGTCGAGCCCTTTGAGTTCCCGGAACCGCATCATAAGCTCGGAACCGTTCATGCCCGATGTCCTCAGTGGTGGGGCTTCGATTGTTGTCAACGTTGTCTCCTCCATTTCAGACAGGGCGGAGGCTGCTCTGTCGAAATCTGCACGCATCACTTCTTCCAGTTCTCTACCAGTCCGCTGCATTTAAGCGACAGTTTGGACGGATAGAGCAGAAGTCTTTTTGCAAGGCACCGAGTCCGAGAAACCGAGTTCACCCGGACAATGGTCAGACCGCTTTACCTTGTTGCTAAAGCCGATAGTTCTAGGTGTCCTAGGGGTCTTCCAGTATTTTCGTCGACCAGCTTTACATCTGGGTTGGCACTCAAGCGGAGCTGACCATTATTTTTTTAACTTAAATTTTTGGTAATCTTAACATGCAGGAAGTTGACCCACACCCAATTTGTCATAAAAATTATCAACGGTTCACGTAAGTAATTCAGTGGAGAGCGAGATGTTTGCAATATCGTCCATGACCGATTCTAACGGCGCCAGCTGGTCACCGAAATATCTTGCAGCGGGATGCCTTCGTTACATTGTATTAAAGATACTGGTGGCTGAGTTCAATACAAGATGTTTCATAGCGCTTTTGGTCGAAAGCTTAATCCACACCGGCGCCTAAGAGAACGCCTAAGGATCAAGGGCATTTCCACAATTGATCAGAATCGGCAGCTCTTAGTGAGGTTTCCGAATATCGGTGCAAATGATTTCCATATCAAGTTGGTCTTATCCGACGCTTATCGCTTAGTGGTCAGTAATTTGAATCTATCGCACGTTAAGACGAACACGGTTAACATTTCCGGGCACGAAGTCATGCGTCTCGACGACAGTGATTTGTTCGGATGTTATTTGGAACAGAACACGAACATAACGCTATTGCCTAAAACCAGGGTATTGACACCACTAATATCGGAAACGCAACTCGGGTAAGACTCGACGCCGGGGACAATACTGATCAGACGTGTGCCGCTATCGCCCAGACTTACGACAACCGTTTCTCCACCCACTCAATTAAGGACTCTTCGAGAGTCACATGCCCTTCTTTCAGTCCACCTTCGGCGACAGGCTCGAGTACGAACTTACGTTCAATAAATACAGGCGCGTTATCTGGGCGACCGGCGATGAGAATGCCAAATTCTTAATCGAGGGCATTACCTTGGAGTTCAAGATGGTGACCAACAGGGTTTGACCGAAAACATCCGCAACCAGTAAGCAAGGAAGATGGCGATCCTCTACGACCGGGTCCTCCGGCACGAAAGGATATTGGAGAACAAGGCCGACACGTTGTGGAACAAAAATTTGAACATTTCCGCTCGATCGATGACGACTTTTTTGAGGAATTGACTCAGCCGTCCGAACGCCAGAGTAAAGGCTTTTATAACCCAAAGATCACGAAAATGGAGGTCACTGTCGATGGCATTCCGAAATAGCTCTACGTTCAAGGCATGCGAACTTACGTGGTGTGGAACGAGGTCAGAAAACTTATGGCGGGTGGGATATAACCGCACCCGGAAGTGGCCATTGTTGCCCAAATCCTCGGCCTCCACGCTTGAGACCTAGGTGGGTACGTCAAAGAGGAGTTCCCTCTCTGGCTGGACCTAAGGTCCACCGATGACGATGGCTTGCATGGCAACAGACGCCGGATTAAAAACGCCAGAGAGGGGATCACAATGCAACTCGCAAAGGAAGCGGAAGCTCGGGGAGCTTTGAATATATACATCTTCGTCCTTATGGACGCGCAGATCAACATCGAGAATGGACGATTCGTCACGGCTATTTACTGAAAAGCCCCACAAGGCAATAATGTGCGACAGGAAAACGCAATTCATGCTTGACCTCCTCGAGGGCCCATTCAACGGCCGTTTAGATCACGTCGTACTCCTCTGTCCCACGACTAGGCATAATAGGACAAAACCGGAGCGCTTGTGGGTGTAGACAGTCGAGGAGGTTTACGTTCTAGATACCGGTAAACGGCTTCATTACTTCTTGTGCGCTCACTACCGAGTGTTTAAGGGTCAGCCGACGTTGCATGTCATTGATGACATGGCCGCCAGCAAACAGCTCACCAAGAAAAAGACATGTTCTCAAAGCCGGCATTCAGTGGTCGCCATGCTTAGCAATGGGTCTGGGACCTGACTCAGAGGTACGACGCCGTCCTCAAAGACCTCCGAGAGCAAACGTTTTGGGTCGATCTCTTCCACTGCAAAGATCAGGATAGTTTCGACGAGTGCTTGCGGAAAAAATCTCCCACCCGCATCCGACAAGCCCGCCGTGCGTGAACAACTCGCCAAATCAAAAAGATGCGAAACTGCTGTTTAATATGTCGCAGCCAAGTGGCTATGCCATGTTAAATGAAACGCCTATACATTGCTGCTGCCTGCGTCGGAGGAGATGTGGCGCCTCTTCTTTTAAGACAATTAGACTCGGTGTTTACGTGACTATGGCAATGGAATGCAACTTCATGATTAACGAGCTTCTTGTCGACAAGTAGGCGCCACCTGCAAGGGCAATTATTCGGTCTGGAGGCCACGAACACTGCGTGGAGGGGGAGGAGGCTGGTAAGCAGAACGATAAGGGCAAAGACAGAGGTTTGCCGCCCTTGCTATGGGGGGTCAGTAAAGCCAGTACATAGGGAGAGAGATTTCTGCAGATCAGATCAATCGCCTCCGCGATAAAAAGATCGGAAGCTCTACATCTGAAGCTGGTATGATAATACTCGCTGACATATTGAAGTAGGAAGCCTATGTATAATACCATGGCCGGCATTGCACTGATCTTGGGAGGCGCGCTTGCCAATGCGGTGGTATTTACTGAAAGCAATTATCTGTTGACCTGTTAAGGACTCCGACATCGAAGGAGAACGTCGACGTGATGACCTTGCCGAAGAACAGCCACAGGCAGCTCAGGTCGCTTGGGCCTAAAAAAGGACCCAGCGCATCGATTTCATTCAGGACGAGCTTCGCCGGCAAGGCCACGTCGTCCAAACTTTCCAGTATGTAGACGCTGCCATGCTGGAGTATGCTCTGATCATGCCAGAGGCAAACAAAAAGCTAGTAAGGTAAGGACCCAACAGATCCTCTAAGCTATAGACCTATTGTTCTGACGACCTGTATTTGTAAAACCTAAAACGAATAATCAATGTTAGACTTGATTGGTATGTTGATTCCAACTTATTTTCAAAATATCAAAGTGGGTTCAGACACCAACGTAGGACAGTCGATCATCGTGTTCGTTTAGAAACACTCATTCGTGATGCCTTTATCAAGAACGAACACATTGTAGCTGTGTTTTTTCGAACTTGAAAAGGCTTACGACACGACTTTGAAGCATGAAAGGATATTGTTGACATTGATCTCAGGGGTCGTTTACCAATATTCATTGAGTGAGAACTTTCTTTCTGACAGAAATTTTCAGGTCAAGATTATGCCCATTTTGTCATCTGTTTACAAACAGGAACAAGGTGTCCCTCAGGGTAGTATTCTATCTGTTACCCTTTTTAACATAAAAATAAAAAAATGTAAAATATTATTTTAGTTCAGACACCAACATAGGACAGTCGATCATCGTGTTCGTTTAGAAACACTCATTCGTGATGCCTTTATCAAGAACGAACACATTGTAGCTGTGTTTTTTCGAACTTGAAAAGGCTTACGACACGACTTTGAAGCATGAGAGGATATAGTTGACATTGATCTCAGGGGTCGTTTACCAATATTCATTGAGTGAGAACTTTCTTTCTGACAGAAATTTTCAGGTCAAGATTATGCCCATTTTGTCATCTGTTTATAAACAGGAACAAGGTGTCCCTCAGGGTAGTATTCTATCTGTTACCCTTTTTAACATAAAAATAAAAAATGTAAAATATTACTTGATGGTGTTGACTGTTCATTTTTGTGGACGATTTCGTTATTTGTTACCGCTCTAAAAATAAGAGCACAATTGAAAGACAGTTACAACAATATATAAATAACTTGCAAAAATAGAACAACACTAACGGTTTCTAATTTTCTCCAACCAAAACCACCTGTATACGGAAACGAGGTCTTCATGTTGACCCTGAATTGTTTTCAAATAACATTCGTATTACCGTCGTTCAGGAAACTAAGTTTCTAGGAGTTATTTTTGAGAGTAAGCTGACATTTTGTACAAATATCAATTACATCAAAAAGAAATGTCTCAAGACTCGTAACTTGCTTAAATATTTATCCCATAGAGACTGGGGAGCCGAACGGAAAACATTGTTACTTCTAAACCGTTCCCTTTTTCGGTCGAAGTTAGATTACGGAAGCATAGTCTATGTATTGTTCTGCCAGGGGGTTCTATCTCCAGTTTCTGGACGTCGTTCACAACCAGGGACTTCGTCTAGCTCTAGGAGCGTTCAGGATCTTACCAGTGCAGAGCATTTACGTCGAAGCCAACGAACCATCATTATACTTGCGTCGCGAGAAAGCTTTCACTGCAGTGTATAATTAAACACATATCTATCTTTGATAACGCAGAGTTTTATTGTGTTTCAACCCTAAACATGAAGATCTTTATGATCAATCACCTAAAGCCACCAGGCCTCTTGGTTTAAGGTTTAAAGATAGCATAAACTCATCAGGTATAAAACTCGATAGCATTTCTGAAAACCAAACAGTTGAGCATCCACCATGGCAACTCCATTCCCCTGGTGTAAATTTAGAACTCTGTAAAATTAAAAAAAAAGTTGAATACATATCCTTTGATTTTGCAATCTGAATTTCCCGAACTTTGTGACAAGTATTCTGATCACATTCATATCTATACTGATGGTTCAAAGACGGACACTCACGATGGCTGTGCCTTCGTAAGTAATAGCCACTGCATTTAACAAATACTTTCTAAGAACTCGTCTATCTCCACCGCTGAAATCTAGGCTATAAATCTAATCCTTGATTTCATAACACATTTATATTATTGAAAAAGAGAAGTTCAGCCTGTATGTGTTCCTTGCCAGGAACCACTGACAGTTGATCATATTTTATTACATTGTATCGACAAAGACCATGTTCGGTCTAAGTAATTTTAATGTCAATAATATGTCTGAACTGTTCAAGACAGTATCGGATTCTAAACTTGTTTGCTGCTTGGTCGAGAATAGTATTCTTAATAGGTTTTTTATATATTTTAAACCGTTTAATATATTAACCTATTTTCAATTATAGTTCGCATTATTTTTGTATTGTTCTATATTTTACTTTCATAGTTTAGTTTTCACCTGATTATTCTCTACTCGCAGTACTTCTTGTATTCGGCGGCGTATGACCTGTTAAGTGTCGGTGTGCCGTAAATACCAAAATAAATAAATAAATAAATAATTAAATATATTGGCATTTAAAGTTGCTCGTACTTGTCCCTCCACTGAGCTGGGGCAACGGGGGCAGGGTTTCTATTTCGAAGAGGAAACGTTTTATTGGCGGGCGGGGGTGGGGGGATCAGCACACGCCCCGACCCATTGCAGCTTGTGCAGGGCTACTTTCTTCAAGTAGATGGCATCTGTTGCCACTCGGACAGCTTACTCAGGCGTGAACCGGCGAAGCATCTCCAGGAGGTTGATGTGGGCGTAAGCGAGAATGCTGGCAGTTAGGTAGGCGTACTGCGGCTTGGTTTCTAGTAGTAGGTGAGGCCCAGCGGGCACCTTTTTGAAGCCCCGACCAGCATGACGCTTTTTGCGTGTATCGCAAACCATGATCTCCGGGGTCAATTACGAGCCTCCTGATCAGCCCTTTTCCATCGGCCTTGCTGCCCTGACTATATTTCAAGATAGTGCTGCAGCCCTGGTTCCAGTCTTCCGGGAGCCAGACCTCTGTTTGCTTCTCGAACCTTGAGAGATTTAGCAAACCACTTTGCACAAGGTAGGCTAAAAGGAAGGTTGGAGCCCGACCTTTCTCTAGGAAATGCTTCCCAAACCAGGCAGGAATGAGAGTGTGGACCTTTGGCGCTAACTTTCACTCCTGCACCTCGGCAAAGCCTATACTTATGTCTTTCTGGAGAGTGCCATCGATGGCCACGCGGGCCATGCGGTGACCCGGACGCCCGAACCTTTAGAAAAAAGGTTTGGCCTCAACGTTGCCCTGAAAGATTGCGGGGTAGCAGCCCTTTATGTCTATAGAAGTAACTTCTACAGTGTCATAGCCCATCGAGTTCCGAGTTCCAAAGCCCGTCGTGGCCATGTCCCAGGCAAGCCTTCTCGATGTCCGTGAGGAGGCGGGCTGCGACTGGCTTCCAGCGTTTGGCCTTGATGTTGACTGCATGTTCTCGCAAAAAGGCTCTCTCGTCTAGGGAGTCCTCCCCAAGAATCTACACATCTCTACAGTCTTTTGTGGGTCTCTTGAGTTCGGTACGTGAGGCTGTCACGAAGCACAAAATGGACGACGCTAAGCTTGGCTGGGTTTGGGTTTCTAATGGGGTAAAGCCCATACACTACCGCGGTGACCGGATAGCATTCTGATAAAACACACTATCAACCCCAACAAGAGCGCCCGGCTTTGAGACTCGGGAAAGCTCAACGACCGCCTGCCCCTTCGTCCTCTCTGCATGGGCTCGGTTGAATTTGTCCTCGACTGCCCAAATACCCTCGGCTCATTCCCCCAGAGAAATTGATTCGCAGGAGGAAACTGCCCTCTGAAAGAGATTGAGAAGCCGTGTTGCTTTTGCGTCTCTCAGGCCAGTCGGCCGGTTCTAACGTACATACCTTTGGCAATCTCAAAGTCGTCAATATCAAGGGGGTCCTCTGTCTCCACCCTCCACGTGCAGAAGGCAGCGGCTACAACATCTACTTCAAACTAATCTTTGTCGTCGTTCATAATTTCAACCCACTGGTCAGCTGGAAATTTCTCCGGTGGAGGGACCTGGTCATCCAGGTCGATGAACTGTTGGTCTTTAGGGTCTGGCATATCCGCAAGTAACTCTTCGATATACTCGCCCATAGTGCTATGGATACGTCCATGTCAAACACATCTTTCTAATATGGCATTTAAATGGTCGCTAAACGCATAAATTCCTTTGTAAATGCTCTCTGCTGACGCATGTTTTGTTGGACCCTTCCCTCCCTCTTATAGCCAAGGGCCATGCAAAGCCCCGGGTCGTTTATGATACCTATCCCACAGAATTTGCAGGGCTCATGCCGCCGCCTTAGCGTAATCTCATGAGTTGAATTCTGCAGAAGTCCTTGAGGCAGGACTGGCCGCAGCGCTCCCTTGAGACGAGCAAGAGCAACTGTCTGTTCTCTTCATAGTGTCGGTGTAATACTTTATATATACCCAACATCTTAATGAGAAGAAGGCTCAAGGGGCACTTCCCCTCTGGTCCGGCGAGGGTGGTGGGCCGTCCCCAGGGGCTCTGACTATTTTTTTCGGGTTGCGGGACGGGCTGGGGCGAGCCCTGTCGCATAGCAAGATGGGACAGAACCCCCCACCCAGGGCCCGATCCAGGTGGAATGCTGGCCCCCCCTTGAAAAGTATACTTGAATTTGCTAAAATATTGTGCAGAAGATATTTACTTTGAAGCAGTCTCTATTGCCTGAGAACCAATCTTAATCCATTATCCGCTTTAAACTTCTTCCCATCCACCCAAACAACAGAACGGCGTTGTTATTCCTTAAATCTTACATCGGCCTTTATCTTTTTCAAAATACAACACTAACATTTTTGAAAAAAAAAAACCCACATGGTTTCTATAACCATTTGCGTTTGAAACGAAACGTGCCTCTCTTGTACTCACGTAAAAAAAGACACACGATTCGAATCAAGAAAGAGCTGCAATTAATTAAAAGATAACAATATAAAAAAGTCAATATAAGAACCTTTTTCGTAAGGACAATGATTATATGTTTTTCATAAAATAAGAATTGAGGAAGTGATATGTTTAGAATATTTAGAAAGGGACATAGATTCTTCAGAAAGTCAGTAGGCTGTTTCTGCATACTCGGTAACGTCATTTTATAAGCGATTTTGTTGTTGTTGTTGTTGTTGTTGTTGATGATGATTTTAAAAGACATAACTTCTAAATAAGAATTTATGACAAGGTCGTATGATTATTGCAACATATACCAGACCCAGAAAAGGCACAGGACAAAGGTATTCACATGCAAGCTAAAAATGTAAAAGAAAGAACAAATATGTGTCGAGTCATTTAACAAAAAAGCAAACACAGCAGTGACCGCCTTGAAAAGGCGACCTTGTTTGTATATGTTGAACCCATCGGAACGCTTGAAGGAATATTGACTTATATACAATGTTGAAGTAAGTTTCATTTTAGGGTTTTAAGAGTGGAGAATTTTCACAAGTAAAAGTCCGTACTATAAAGAAATAGCTTTCCAATTTTAGAAGTGTTGAAAAATGATTACTATTGCATGATCAAATGAAAACGAAATCAAATCCACCACACTTTTTTAATCATTCCACATAGTGATTCTATTTTAAACTGTCGTAGCCGTCCCAAAGGTAGATTTCTTTCCACATATTTTGCTACTTGGGTTTCTAATCATTCATTTGAAAAGCACCCACCAGCTATAGTAAAATTAAGTCATCATTGCTGAAGCAACACGTGCCATCAAGTTATGTCATTAATTTCAATTTGGTAATGGTCAATACAAATTAATTTTAATGTTTACATGAATACAGAGAGAATGTTGCTTTAGTTTATTTCATGCAATTATATCAGTATCGGACAAGGAGTAGACTTTACTGCTTTTTTGTTCTGAGTCACCACTGGAACTGGTGGTGTTTGTAACTTGATATCTCTCATTGTCTGTCATCAAACCATAATTGAATAATAACAATGGGTTTTATTCAAGTTGTAGAAAATGTCAATTCTGCAAGCAGTTTGTAATATAAACAAAATCTAAACCACTGAAGCTTCACATAATAATATCCTGATTTTTTTCAAATAAACAAGAAAACCTAAAATTTCAATGTCATTGAGCTACCTCTAAATATTGCTTAATTGTGCATCAATTTGGCCTAATATGTTTCTTTTCATAATGGAACACAATTAGAGGATAAGAAACTAAAAAATTAAAAGTCGCAAAATAAGGACCACGCTACTCCTAATTATGAATGAAAGACAAGGTCCACTTTATGAATACAATAATGTATAAGATATATGACATTAAGAAAGACTATAAATGGCAACTGACAATTGCGACGACATCTTCAAAGCAGAGAAAAACAACTGTAACCCTCTTCGAACTGTCAGAAAACGAACGGACTGAATCCCGTGCTATAATCAGATTTCAAGAAAAAACACTGAACTCGTGTTTGTAAAAGTTAATCTGTGGACTAAATGAAAAACAAACTGAGTTCAATCACAAAATCATAATTATTTGGTGAAAGATCGGAAAAAGGTAATAATGCTATTTTAGCTCGGACCTATTTGTGTCTTGGTTTTTATAAAAAATAATATTCTATTCTTTTATTGAAGAACTATATTCAACTATCAGTATAGGGTCTCATTATATAGAAGAACTTAATTGGCATGAATATATACTCTCCTAGAAGCAAGTTGTAACGGCTGAACAGGAAAAGAATGTATTATCGATCAGAAATAAGTGTTTATTATACCGTGACAAGAACATTTAACCATTAGACTACAAATAAGTGGGAGCAAATCTTGATATTTAAGTCCATGTACTGAATATTTTATTATACTGTGTGTATGTAAAGTCATTCAACTCTGGCAGACATTTTATCCTCCATTTAATTGCTATAATATGAATGTGTTTTAAAAGAAATACTACTTATATATTGATAGATATATGGTACTCTTTTAAGTGGGTTACATGCTTGGCAATTATACCAATAACTGAAAATATTTTCGGTTTGCTTGGTATAAAGTATCATGAGAGGATCTCGAGCAGATGGATTCTTCATTACAAAACCAGACAATATCAATCAACTATCAAAATTTCAACCGATATTTAAATCTAATATACCTCTTAAAAGACAAACATGGGTCTGATGTGGATGTATATCATTTAAACACCATAAGACATGACAAAATTAGAAGGTCGTTTGTCGTAACTTGCAAGTTGCAAACTGAATGGCCACATCACATTCAAATTACTTTAAGTTCAATCATTGTGAACTTTCGTAGTATTTTTAGTAACTTGCCTGTATATCACTTTACATATAACACTAATTGTAAAACAACTGACTCTTCTGTAATTATTACTGGCATCGATCTTTAAACTAAATGCCAGAATGATTGCATTTTAAAGGAAATTAAATTAATTGGTTTGCAGCATTGTATCTGCTATGATTTTCAACAAAATGCAAAACAGTCATTTTTGTAAGAGAAATAATGTTATGCACACACATATAACTTGGATGTATTGTCACTCAAATAGCATCAATGCGCATATCGTTTTATTTAGATGGCAAGATATTTCTGTAAATATTTATATGAGCTCATATGCGTATGTGGTTGTGGTTTTCCAAACAAATAAAATACATGAACAGAATACTTTATATAGGAACTAATGCAAAGGTTCAATAAGTACTACTTACAAACAAATATAATATTAAAAATATGAACAGTCACCACAGGAAATAAAGGTTGTCGGAATTGCATTGACAGTTACATTACGTCAATTTATGTTTAGCGCCAATTTACAGTATCTCCAAACATTTCTGAAGGTAATATAATGGATAATTTTAGCAAGGATAGCTATAGAAATTTAAACAGTCTATATTAGTCTCCATGATAATATTGAGTAATTGCTTATGACGCATACTTATCAGGAGTATATGTTAATACTAAACAAAATAACCGTCAGTTTTACAGATGAAAACAGACGGAGGCAAATCGAGATACGTACTATCCTACAGGAAGTGCGCAAATTGCACATTCACGTAATAGGCTGCCTTCTAAACAGTTTTACCAAGGAAAATAGGAAATGATGAATCGTAAATCAAGTAAAACATTGCATAAAGACATGTGTACCTTCATATGTGATATATTGATTTGTTATGTCTTAAGAGGCCATGGCAGAGCAATGGTAATAATATTAAATTTACGACATATCCTTGAAGAGATAATGTTTATTGTTCTAGTATTACACCAGGCTGGTACCTTCTGATATAACATATTGTCGCTCTCAAGAGAGCTTTGCATGGTGAGAAATTTTTAAGCATGCTTATGTTAACTTGCTCTGTTTGAATTGTTGTACATGTATGTAATGTATGCATATATTAGTTTGCATTCCTTAGAAGCAATAAAGCACCGTTTAGTTTAAGAGCATGTCAGTCATGTTACAGTTAAGCATTCAATAATATAAATTCTCATGCTAGTAATAGTAGAACTGAGAATATTCAAGTATCGATACAAATCCGGTGTTAATTGTAGTGACTTGCTAGTAACTTAATAAGCAAAGAAGTTTTACATGAAGTCTCTGTGAATGTATTATAAAAAAGAACCAGTAATATGCCTTATATTTTTCAAGATATAAGCCAATAGAGACAGTTTTTCTTAATCGTAAGTTTGATGACATCGATTGTTTGCTGTTTCCTCTCACGGTTTTTATGTAGCAGATACATCTCTAGCAAGGCAATAACATAATATCAATTCTCTCTTCACCTTTATCATTTTTTTCTTCGATATCGCAGACATTTGTAAGGTTCAAATAGTCGCAGATGAAGAAGATGGCAAGACACAACCTATTGTTTATGCATCTATCTAGCCTGCAGGAATTTTCTAAATAACGTCGATTTTCGTGCAATGTTTTCGTAATAATTTGTTTTAATCAGATACGTAGTCTGTTAATGTTTTTATTAAATATAACATTAAACATGTTAAATTCAAAAGGAAAATTAAATTACCAACATATTGATTTAATTATAATTATTGTGTATCAGGCAAGAAGACACAGTCACAAACTCCCAATTAAATTTCTGTGCTTCATTACAATTATTGTATTGCTTTCCTGCTAAGTTAGAAACTGGCTTTATGTATCATTTCTAGATTCTGCGGTGTCGTTTCCATTATGCCCTATTGCAATAATAATTATTAACAATTTACAATAAGAATATATGACGAAGTCCTATGAGTATAGCAACATATACCAAACCCAGAAAAGGCACAGAACAAAGGTATTTCACATGCAAGCCAAGCGAAAAGTAAGAACAAATTTGTGATGAGTGATTTAAGGAAAAGAGCAAACCCGACACTTACCGCCTTGGAACGGTCAGTCGGCAATATGGACCGACTGGGGTGCTTAAACCGGTTTTACAGAGCTCTTAACCTCGCACTTCCTGACGAGTTTCTCAAATGCAATCAACGAAAGGAAAAACGGTCTATTTGAAAACAAAATGTCCATGCGCTGATATTTTCTAAACGTTACGACGAAAGTAGTGACGCCATCGAAAAATAATGTCAACATAGTGTTCAGAAAAGGAATATAGTATTATTTCGATTTGAAAAACAACACCAACACAAAAATGATTGACCACAAATAAAATTAACTTTCTGAATCATGAACAAACATGACCAGAGACGAATAAATGATTGTAGCATCCTGTTCATGTGAAGATGGAATTTAAGAACCAAAGTCCAGTGTCCATCAAAGGAAATACACGCAACAATCCTTATATGATGAATTAAATGACAACATAGATTACATGCACGGGGAGATTTTTTACGACCGCCACACTGGACAAGTAACATTGTTGTGATCAAGAATAAGAATATATGACGAAGTCCTATGAGTATTGCAACATATACCAAACTCAGAAAAGGCACAGAACAAAGATTTTTCACATGCAAGTCAAGCGAAAAGTAAGAAAAAATTTGTGATGAGTGATTTAAGGAAAAGAGCAAACCCGACAGTTATCGCCTTGGAACGGTCAGTCGGCAATATCGACCGACTGGGGTGCTTAAACCGGTTTTACAGAGCTCTTAACCTCGCACTTCCTGACGAGTTTCTCAAATGCAATCAACGAAAAAAAAAACGATCTATTTGAAAACAAAATGTCCATGCGCTGAAGTTTTATTATATGTTCTTCCTCACGGAAACCTATTAGAAGTAAGCATACACAGTTCTTTATTTCTCATTCATGAGTACATTCATGTTAAAACTTGCTGAGTTCACAAAGGAGCATAGCACCGTGTATGCTAGTGCTAAAAGAGTACTGTTAAGTAACTTGTATATAGGATTTTTGTTTATTTCAAGACATACCTAGATAGATTCCCATAGACTGGCTTATCTTGGAAGTGTACTAATTATTAAACGTGTTCGGATTCTTTGGAATTTCTACATGTCATTATTTAAACAGAAATTTATAGAACTGCAATTGAAACAAGAATTTAACATAAAAGTATTGGCACAGAACAAGTTACAGTCTACTTGCAGTCCTAGCATGTCATATCATTAACATGCACATGACATCACAATTATACCCGTCTGGTTAATATCTTAATATAATTTACCGAAACCATACTGCGATCAGTTCAGTGAAATATGTCACCATGTCACATGTTTGTATTAATTTCCGGCTTCCATGTGGTATTATAGAAACAATTGCCGGCTCATTCGAGACAAGGCGGGGTCAGTTTTGCACTTCAGAACAGCAAAGCTAGTTCAATCAGACGTCAGTCTGCGAACAGGATTAAGATAATTACAAACTGTCCAGTCAATGGTAAATTGTCACCGTGTGAAGCATTCAAACTGCACGTGGCTGATGATTTTTAGGTTTTTCCGTAAGGTTCGAAGCAGTTACTAGCAACTGTCTCAATACCTAATTTTATAAATAAATAAGTATTTCTGTAGATTTTGACCGCAAATAAGACAAACAATATAGTAGTATTCTAAATTTTTATTTAATACGAATATATGACAAAGTCATATATAAGTTTGGCCTTGACTGTGCTCTTGTTTTGGCGCGATACAAATTCTGGCAAAGCAATTTTTACTTGCATAAAGGGAAAGCGACTTGAGTAACATTTGTCTCTGGTTGGAGTAATGTAATAAAATTATGCAATGTTCGTATGTGCATATTACTAACACATAAGTGCGTATGCAGTATTACGAAATATGAAACGTTGGCTATTGATGGGCTATATGTATATCTCCTACAACAGAAATATGTCAATTACTACGTTCTATCAACTAAATATTGGTTTCTAAGCAATGCACGTCTTAAGGCTACATACATAGAATTGTTTTTTCTGGAATAAATAAGAATTAATATATCACGTTGCTGTATCTGTGTGAATTATAACCTAGTGTGTGGAGTAAAAAACACGAATTTTCAATCAAAAAACCTCTATTCCTTCAAAAGGATATTCGGCACTTGCTTCTATTTACAATACATTTTGATTTGTTCAGTGCCCAAGATTTAAACTTTGTGAACGGTAATTCAGCATGATTTAGCATACAGCCATAGCAGTTTCTTTAAATAAAAGTGCAAAGGCGCGATAGAGATTTATATATTACTATGTAGTTATCATTTGGACAAAACGTGCCTCATTATAATTTTCAAAAAGAAAATTAGTCTGAGTACTTCCTTTCATCGAAGCAACACAATGTTCTGCATATAACACGTTGACGCTGTTTTTTTTATTGTTTTTTTGTTTTTGTTTCTTTGCTCGATGACATAGGAAAATGGTATTACATTTACTACGTTACTTGCGAAGTTGCAGTGTGGTAGATGTTAAAGATCTGCAGGTGGGATTCTTTGTGCTCACATGCACCCCTGTTTTTTGTATGGAGAATTGTCGACAAACACAATGACGTATGACTTCTAATGCAAAACGTCCTCGAAGCCGGCCTCTAAATATTATTGGTATAGCTAAGATATTGCTTAAAAATCCTGTTGCTCATTTCTAGTTTTTCTTTGATTGGATAATATCATTACTGTTTTTAGAGAGTGCACGATATCTGCTACAAACCTCCATTTCCTTCTTATTATATCTTGCACTTGAGTAATCATTAAAATTGTAGAAATAAAACGTTTTTTTATTGCTAAATGTCCATATATTTGTTGCATTGTTAGCAAGCATTTTCCTATTGCAGAAGTATTAGATACACATGCAGAGCCTGTACCAGGTATCTGTCGATGCACCGTCGAGCCACAAAATGTGTGTAATGTATTTCTCCACACAATGTACCTGTGCAAAGTTCAATGTAATGTATAAAATATTATGTATAGTATCATTAAATGGGATAACTTACTGTATAATAACTCGGCAAAACTGTGCCGATTTTGATAGCATTTAATCTTCACATGCTGTTGCTTAACTGTTAACATTAGGGCTATATAACGAACTCATGATGAAATGTAAATTGAAGTGCTCCTGCATATAAATAAAATAAAGGCTGAAGTTCCTCAAAGAAAGGATTGGTTTCGGTAGTTTGAAGTATTTCTCAAGAGAACACTTCTGTATCAATCCATTATTAAGTCTAAGAGTTTGCTGCCTGTGCTCTTTGTCAATAAAGGAGACCATGAGAGATTAACCATATGTGATGTTAACGTAAGTGTATGTGTGTTCCAATGTGTCGTGTATGTTGTTAAATTTGATATTGATAATTTTAAATGCATATTCAAAACTGAATTAAATCTAAAGCAGATGTAATCTAATTATCTATGTGAGAAAATATTTTACTAACTGATTATATATGTTTATTATATAACAACTTATAGTTTTATTATGCTAATTATTACCCTATGTATTGTGAATATTAATAACTTAATCTTCGTTATCATCTCAATGGAATGTATACACTCCTATAGAAAGAAAGACACTATATGATTCATTGAAAGCATTTCAATAAATCATTTTATTTCAAAGTTTACATAGCTTTCTAGAAATATCAATCGCGCAGTCTGTCATGTACATGTAACTAGAATTAAACTCCTTGTATTATAAAAAATCGTTTTGTAAACGAAACGGCCTAGTACTCAGCAAACATTACTCCGTATATGCTGAATGCATGTATTTAATTGGCTTACAACATTGAAAAACACAAGACTTGCTATGGTGCTATAAATATGCAAGAAGTCATAAAAATAATTTAATTGTAATTTTCCCCTTCATAACTTTACAACAACTTACAGCAAGTATTGAAAACGAATATTGGATTCCCCGTTTAAACTAAAAGTAATGCCAGGCAAAGGTAAGCTTATTTTTATCTTATAGTATTCAAGTCACATAACTGGTTGAATTTGTAAGATATATTAGTGGGCCAAAGCATACAATTTCACTGATACGTTCACCCTTTATACTACACTAAACAATCAACCATATCTATTAACATAGTATTAATATTTTAAGGATATGTAAAACACAATTTAAAATGAGTAGGTGGAATACTTTAAAATGTCCTTGTACGCTGGATCTTTCTTCCTAAATAACCTGCTTTATAGTGTCTTTCTAAACTTTCTTGATGAAAAGAGCGTGATTAAATGTGTTTTCCTTCTTGAAAATATAAATTAAAACAAAATGAAAAGAAACGGCGAAGAACACGACACTCAATTTGTGTTCATTTGGATTTTCATTGTTGACCTTAGCATATTTTCTAAACAAAATTTACGCCCGCAGATGTATACGTTCTCATATGATTAGAAGACTTGTAATGTTACGATAGCTGATTAGAAGCAGGCGCCAACTTAGCAACAGTTAATGACACAGATTAGGGTTGACATTGTTTATATTTTGTCACCTGGCAACACCACCACTTAGTCGCCGTTCCTGATATATTGCCATACGGACTTATATTCACTGATTTGTTTTCACAACATTATTTGTAATGCGGAGAATAGTGTTTATGAGGAAAAAAAAATAACTTCATACTAGAAAGCCTGGTCTGAAAGATACATTCATTTCTATATTAAAACATTGCGTTATGTGTCTTCTTTAACTCTGACTGCGTCGTTTTCAAATTGTATATGATAAGACAGAGTTAAATTGAGGCGATTTAAACATTTTCAGACCTTAGCTTTGATCATCAATTAATGTTAAAGTACCACGTGCTATCTTCTTTGTCATATATTTAATATGACAATTAGTAAATCACTGGCACTCTTAAGAATTGTAAGAGTGAAAACAGTTGTCTGTTATCTATACGTGTAACTTGCCAGAATAATAATATTGCACCTTACGATATATGTCGGTCTTGGCATATTTAATATTTAACGTACTTAAAATATCAACCAATAATATTTTTTTTTTCCGAGTGAAATATACATTTATCTTTCATAAACTATTTTATTATAATACAATGTAAAGAAAGAGTAAATGTCTGGTGTAACAAGATGTATTTTTTGTGCATAATATTATATCTTACTATCGCATTTATATTTCCTAACTGTTTCCATAGAATTTGCAGTTTTACACACTTTAAGAATATTGAATGATCAAAATATTAGTGTATTAACTTTGTGTAAATATTAAGCATCGACTGAATGAAATACGCACTTCCAGTCAAGACATAGGGATGTTGTTTATATCATTTATGACAATGGAACATTAAAGCCTCTATTTTGATGGAGTGGAATATATTTTATTGTCACATATTTATCACTCGTGTTGCAGGTCGTGTGTTATTGTAATGTCTAAGAAGGCAATAAAAAACAAATAGCGTTTATGGGAATGGCTCTTTGAATACATATTGTTAATTTTGTTCATAGGAATTTCTCTCAGGGCCAT
Source organism: Sinonovacula constricta (assembly GCA_007844125.1). Lineage (NCBI taxonomy): Eukaryota > Metazoa > Mollusca > Bivalvia > Cardiida > Solecurtidae > Sinonovacula > Sinonovacula constricta. The sequence goes on along the minus strand of CM017560.1, from coordinate 13,029,763 downwards.
TTGAAAATCGATAGAAATTGATGATTTTGTCTAAATGCGCCATTATCCGTTCGTGACTGAATTTAAAAAAGGCGGTCATAATATCCAACTCATTATAAGGTATTCAATTGAAGGCAATGCCTTGTACTCTGAGACATGGAACAATGATTTCCCGCAGAACAGGCAACCTGCAGATTGTTTGTATCAAAAGAACACCAAAAGAAGCACAAGTTGCAAATTCTATGCATATGCATCATACATTGCTATGGCTAATTGTAGACGTGATGGAATAATACAAGAAGAAATGGTGGATCTTAAGAAGCTCGATATTGACTTTATAACCAAGAGTTTAACCAAATGTTTTATTATATATTATGGCGGCGAATACAGTGTATTTATATAGATAGTTAATGTTAGCAATAGTATTATAAACGTGATAATTAATCTATGAGTTATTCCCAAACTATCTCAGTTAATAAATGTTCATACTACATGTAACGGGAGAAGAAAGGGAACAAAAGCCAGGGTATATAAGGACATGCCTAAGCCGAAATGAGTACTAAATTAAAACCTAATATTCTTGATACAAAAGGAATACACTTCCATCACAAACTGTGTAATAAATGGTCTTTGATAGCAGCCTAAAATGATGCAGATTCTTTATCGCTGATATATTTAAGGGTAACTTATTCCATAGTTTGGAACATAACAACAGACAGATTTGGAGACTGACCTGTTGACCTTAGGAAGACTCTATCCATCTATTATAAATCAACCTGTTGTTTTAACGATGAACAGAGTCTTGGGCAACAAAAAGGTAATCTATGCAACGAGTTACCAAAATGCTCCTGACTTTTTAAAGTCATAGCACAACATTGAAAGATAAACTGTGCATATGTTTTATATATTCGTATGGTCATATGTAGAAGTGATCAAATAATACAATCTGAGCTTGGGTGAGAAAAAGACATTAGATCTTAAGAAACTCGGCGTCGTAACCAAACAGTAATATATGTGTTTTTGTGGTTTCTTTTGGTTGTTTAATTCATTTGTTATTTAGAAATATTACTTCAACCTTTTTAAATAGTGTAATATATATATATATATATATATATATATATATATATATATATATATATATATATATATATATATATATATATATATATATATATATATACATATATACAAACATATATTCTATCAAGAAGGTTTAAGTATACCAGTTTACCCAATGGAATGGTCAGTCGGGTTGTGGCTTAATATGTTAATATTTTTATCTGTTTCAATCACAGAATTTCTCCTTTTTTCTCTGAACCACTCACATTGTTCCTACCCCATGTTCACACAATTGCTTTACTTCTGATGATAACAAAGTAGGAGTCGACGACGACATAATGTAAACACTATCTAATCAATTGTCAGACAACTCTGATTGACAACCCGTTTTGGGGGCAACTAAAAATGAACAACATCAAAATGATGTAGTTTTCTTGCCAAGCGTACGCATAAATTCTTCTTATCTAAGACATTGTTTCGTTGACTTCGAACAATGATGACTTTTATTTCTACCATTAGGATATGTGGTACCGAAAAGATCGAAGAAATAATTATTGTTTAAGTGTATTCAATTTTATTCTTATACAACAAAACGCAATATAAATCAGACAGCTTCCAAAGTACATGTATTAAAATTCCTTCCTTTTAATGGGATATTTTACAGGCAAATAAGAAAAGATCCTATCAAAATTTCCACTGATATTTACATCTATCCTACCTCTAGACAAAGACAAACAGGGTAAATGTAAATGTGACAAAAACACACGACATATTGTCCCTTTATGCGGCCGCTTGTCAACAATTATTGCGTCATTGATTGCCTTTCATATTAGAAATAATGCATCATTTTTCTACGATTCGCCACCTTTTCATGGTTTTTCAAACACAATCCCAATCCCAGTCCTTTCCAGTTCTATTATATGCAAATTTTGAAGCTATTTTGTCTTTGGGTAATGATTTAATGCATTCCTTACTTACTCAAAATGTGTCTAACCATCATTACACTGAGTGCTGAAACAACGATGCAAAGCCAGTACGTAAAGTACTGTAAAGTAAAGTAAAGGCAATACGTAAGCCATGCATATATTCAAATTAAGGCGTCTACCTAAAAAGCACCTTGAGGATTTTCTTAGCAGCTGGCATTGTATTATCATTTAGTTAATGAGAAACCAAGGAAATATATGAAAATTGACACAAATAAGTGCCATGGTAAGACATACTTGAACTACCAATGGCACATGCAATTTTAATACAAAATGACAACAATCATACACGAGGCGAGCCGTTCCATTAGAAGAGAAGAAGAGAAATGCCAACATTTACCCCTTTTGAACTAACAGTCGGTAAAAAGACCAACTGTGTTATACTTCGCCTGCAGGTAGCTCACACACTGAGTTTCATTTTGGAAACTAGTTTAAAAACAATGGTTTAAATAAGCTATCAAAATATGTACAGTATGTACAGTAGATAAAAGCCTCGGTAAACTAAAAATTCCAAATGAGAAAGTAGTTTGAAATAAAACAGCCCAAGCGCTGATATTTAATAAGAACAATTTAATGACGCCAAACAATGTCATGACGTCATATTCCAAAAGTGTAAAAAGTGAAATGTAAACAAAACGAAAGAAATTATCCAATTTTAGGAAACAACCTTTATCAACAAAAAATGCAGTGTTGTTAAAGAGTTAATAAGTTTTAAAATAACATCATAAAAGCCGACGATTTATCCGCAGTTGGCATATTATATGACAAAGGTACAACAATTTAGATGTTATACCTACTGTGCAATCTCACGTAAAGGGCATGGAGAATGCTCAAGTTGTCTCACCTATATAGGGCTCGTAGAGTGATGAAAAGACAAGACATCCAAGAGTGATTGTCTAATTATGGCTTTAAGTCACTGTTGTCAAATAGTCTCAAAGACCTGTCCGGTCATCGTGTAATTTAAAAGCAATGTAACAGACATCCAGCCTCAAGTAAGCAGTTCCTATGATCGCCAGCCATTCTTCCTCAGAAAAAGTTGCATTTCTCTAAAAACTTAAAATATCGAACCAAAAAAAAACCAGCTAACAAAATATCGCTTGTTAAATAATGCAAGCGCCGGAATGGATGCAATACACACATTTTAATAAGCGCTTATTGACACAGACTATATGCATAATGTCAACTCCTTTGATTACTTGATTGCGGGAAGACGGACTCAGTGTTCTGTAGTTAGTCACAAGCAATCATTTCGCACGAGAAAAACGAATTATCGCATGGCGTGTATATGGCTTATTCACGAGAAGAAGAATGAAGTCAATTGGCGAATGGATTATCGTGCGATATCGGCAAAAATGCATTGCTAATGCTTAATAGATGTAACTTATGTAAGCTTATAAATGCACATGTATACATAGCATTATGAATCCACTGCAAAACATATGTTGAAAATCACAAACATGGACCTATATTTATCAAAGATTTTACCAAAGATAGTTCGTCTATTGTCATTTGCAGTACCCCTTGAAATGCAACAAGGAGAGAAATTAATAAACAGTCTCCCTTGAATAATGCCTACATGTAAGTAGGTCCTTCATTTGTTTTACTCGGTTTTTAGGCTTGTGCTCTTTGGAGTGTATTTTGACTTTTCTGCCTTTCTTATGATACCCAGGTTAACCATCATCAATAAACATGTCCATTTTCTTTTATAAATGGCATATCTCTATAAATATTTAAATTAATGTTAAGCTTTTATTTATGCAAAAGTAAGAAATTCACTGTTTGTTATTACAATATCTACTAAAGAACAGGCAATAAAGTTCAAGAATTTGAACTACAAGGACCTACCTACTGTTCGGAATACCTCGGATATTAACTTACAAGGGAGACAATGTCAATTTCACCAATGTACCCCATTAACCCTTGATTTGTCTAGTGTTTCGTGCTTCATTGTTTTGACCAGTACCTAAAAATTAGCCCAGATATTATGGTATTGAATTCTTACTCCGTCCGTCCCGCTCGGTACACTGCATTTGTTCATAATTAAGTTTTACTTTGTAACGGCTTCTACTCGTCAGTTGCGCCATATCAGAAATGTTTTAAATTGAAATTATACTTTACATGCCGAATGGCTTCGCATTAACCTATATGAAGACTTTTTCAAAGACGGCGAGTATCACTAGCAACTCTTAATTAAATATTCAAACCTTTGAGCTTCTGCTTAAATATAAGAACAATAACTACGTTAGAGTGTCGACTCTTTAGCTTAGAAGTTACAGCACCGGTTGCACAATCCACACACCATTTTGTCCACGTATATGTTGAAATGATCAACGGACTTTGTCTCATTCCCTTATATGAAGCTAGCTCGGTCACTGGAATCTTCTGTAGCACATGATTTGTTTCGATGTAATAACATTATTTTGCTAAAAGCAGATAATTAAAGCTATAAAACGATACGGGTTTTATTCCTGAAGACTAGGAATAATAATTATAAAATGTCTGCAGGTTCAAAACGAGCAATACAGTTGCTATTTTAAATTTCTGTTACAACGGCATTTAGCTAACGATTGTTTTCTGTTTATTTTGTCATATTTAGCAATATAATTTATTTAACCCTTGTTTCGCGAGGAGCTACCTGAACATTTGTACACGTTAAATCTAAGTTCTCAATAGATAGAAAATCATAGAAACGGTTCTACGATATAAAATTAATGTTGCCAAATATAAACAATGCCTACAATCATTTTGAATGTATATCTGTAACTCGCCTTTAATGTTCTCCATTGAAAGATCGTTGATGAGCACTAATCAACAGTAACTAACGTCACGGGACGGTGCATTTTAAAAACACTGAAAGTGCGTTTTAAAAGGAAGCTAACAAAGGATAGTATCGTAAACGCATTAGAGCGTTACTACGAGTCGGTTATTGTGCACTTGAGCAAATACGATTTGCAACATGGTGCAATCCAAAGCCACTGAGAAGGGTGTGCTGTTTGATAGAAGACTGGTAGAATTCATTAATGTTTAGTCAAATATTTCTGTTAAGAGCCTAGTGGTAAGTTTACCATCCACAAAAATATTCTTTTGAGAATTGGGTATTCGTGAGAACTGTCCACAATTGGCAACGTCTTGAGGTATTAAGAACTGTGTTTCTACGAATATTGGTATAATATTGAAATTATCGAATTCTAACTTTATGCAAATCTTAACCGGGTTTAACATAGTGGTGGCCTCATTCACACCGGCGCATACCGGCCGTCACTTGTTACGTTTCGTTAAAGAGACGAATGCGCAGGTCGACATAAACCGCTTGCGCCGTATTTTAATAGCGACTAGCGAGTGGGCGGCGACCGACGTTCCTAGAGGGCGGACAATGACAGAACACATGTGACAGACACAATGCTAGGCCTGCCAACGTATCAGAAAGTAATATCACCATATACACATACAATAGCAACATTTAATCAATGCATTTACTTAAAAAGGTTAATAAATAATCTCTATCGACGGCGAGCACGAAATGTAATTTGGCATAATCTTATCATTTTCTATTCGGCTAACAGGAACACGTTGAAGTCACTTGTAACACTATTTCTATGTAATTATGAACGAGCGACAACCTGAATTAAAGATAATGATCAATTATTAAATGCTAAATACATGCATTTGATCGTTTGATCTAAAGGCGTTGTTCATAAGTCTGATATGCCGTCAGGCAGGATCTACCTATACTAATACATGAGTTCGAAAAGACTAATCTTGTCTGGAATTGTTGCCAAACTTTCAATAATTAAATCATTTCTACAAGAGAACTGAAAGAAAAACAGCTAGCAAGATAATTTGTTAAAGGTAATCATTGACCAATGTCATGCGTACATAATTGCATGACCTATTATAAGCTTTATGCGCGCTGCATTGTATATTATTCCATTAATTTACAATCCTTAACTAGGGTTAAACGTCCTATCTTTTTAAAGTAAACATTATTTAATTTCACAAAGAGATGTAACAATAAAATTTGAGAAAAAGTTAAAACATTTATTTACATTGTTTCAAAAATTGAATCATATACTCATGTATTCGAGCATATGATATTGATCTTACTACCTAAAACCATTATCCCTGATTTCATCAGCTTGGTAAATGTATCTCTGTATTTGTTTATTCGTTCATTCTTTGAACTGATACACCAAGTGGATAACCTATAAGGCTATCATTTCCAGAGGCAAAACCCGCTTTGTCTTCTTTTTTATATCTAAACAATCTTCACATAAAGTAAACACTTAAAGGATTTCAATTCTAAATGTTAAGTTTTGTAAATATTTGCTACTGCAGAATTAGTTTCCTGCCAAAAAGCTAGCATAAAGCGACTTAACAAAATAAATTCACGCGTTGTCACGAACCTTTAGCAGGAGAGGCTAATGGGTTTCAAGAAGAATCACATACTTTAGAAATAGTTTAAAGTGAGAATGTCTTCCCTTTTACGTATCATTTAACTGTAACTGTAAACAAGATATGCTTTTCGACTAAAAGAGATCAGTACTTTCACCATTTAGCCTTTAGTCTTTCAACAGGAACCTTAACACATTTGCATGTGTAAAATTGTTGATGACAACACCATCTCAATGTAAATAAATCAAAGATGGAATCAATAAATGCACGTCTAATTATCTAAACAACTAAGACATTAACTAACGTTTTATAAATAAGAAAGTTAACTACTCCTAAACAATTTGAATAAATTATTCATAAAAAAGATAACCGTGAGTTTGTAATTGTACAATTGCAAGTTTGGCATTGACATAAACGAACATCACAAGGCACATTTTGATGCTAAATTTCATGTCAGGAAATGCAAGACAAATGTACATATATACAAGTTATTAAAGTTATGGGGTTTGTACGAATAAACATTCTTACTTTTAAATTTATGGATACCCAAGTAGTATTTCGTATCAGAATAGTAACGTGTATTTATTGTTAAAGTGCATTGGGCATAAGTACTTAAATTCCACGTACCTATAAACAGGATGCTGCAGTTGCTTACAATTATCATCCGATGACTTTTTGCCTTGATTCAAATATTTAAATCTAGACCAATCTTTAATTATGTTTAGTTGTTCTTTGATGCTTCTTCCATGGGCATAATACACAGAAATCAATTAAAGAAAACGCACTTGGCTTTTAATTTCAAATAGATAAAAATATATTTGCATTTTCACACTGTTTTTTTTTATTTTAGAAACCCTTCAGGAAGTACGGAGTTAGAGCTCTGTCGAACTGTTAAAAAGTTGAAGCGTCCCAGTTGTCACTTTGGCGACTGGACAGTCATGTTAAGACTGTCAGTGCTAGGTTAGCTCTCTAATATGTAAATACTCGTCCCGAAAGTGAATTAATGTAAACAGTTCTGTCATAACCGCCATTTTCTAGCGCTTAGATTCATATAAAAGAAAACAGGAGGTAGACCTCCGGTTCACATTCACTTCATGTATAGACTGAAGACACATACACATATTGGAATTGTTTATAGTCAATCTGTGAGACAAGAAATACCACTTAAACTTATCAAGTGGCAAAGGTAATAGGACATTATAACCATGAACGTGATCCTTCGGGAACGTTAGCAGTGAGTGCCAGGACGGATTAAACGAATCAGGCTTCGAAACACTTGAAACCACTACCAGCCTATTTCGATCAAACTATTGTCTCTTTTAGGACTACAGAAAGGAATGACAACATAAAATAAGAATAAGAGTAAGTTTAATAATCACACGCCATTACGTAACTACAAATTGTCTAAGAAGCACAACTGTTTACATGATACAAGAAATAATGCAGTTTTGCTCATGATCATTGATAATATGTCTGTAACTATTTATCGCAGTTACGCCTAATTGTATACAGATATGACTTTAAAATGAAGATGGCAAATTCGGAATAGCAAACTTTGTGATGATTGCGTAATGGGAACGAATCGCCTCTTACATTTGACTAACATGTGAATATTTTTGTCATGTGTCAATTCAGATTAAAAAAAATCGACCTTGTTATATTACTCGCTGTCATTATGTTGTATACTTTGTATTTAAAAAAAACGTTTTCCTATTTTCTCTAGTTTACGTAGAGCCTCTTTGATCCTTACGCCAAACAATGACGTCTGTATGGTATCTGCAATCTGACCTTCCAACGGTGGGTTGACCTTAAAATAAGCTTAACCGATTATCATCGGTGCTATTTGCTGCCTACTGGATTCAGATGACTTACTTATGGATTGTTTCTTTTTAATAAGATTTGAAGAGTAAATGGAATTATTGTAATCAAAAGAAAAAAAAGATCGTATGCATGATGCAATCTCTTTTAAGAATATATTGCTTCTTAGTTTATTTACAGATTTTGTCCAGTTGATATTGTTGGGGTAGTGGTATAGAGTCGCCGACTTGCAACTTTTCTGACTGCTTCATCCCATATATCGTGGATAAGATTTCCTTTAGGGCGAATTGCATAAGTAAAAGTCTTCCATTTGACCTGCCCTGCGCCTGTGGTACTACACAGACATTTGGCTGAGGTCATCTTTCATTAGTCTGGTGGTCGATATTATGATTATATTTGGTCACTGCGATGTGTTAAAATAGACACCAAATTTGTTCTTCCTTTTTGGATTTTCTTAATTATATAATTGAAAAGTATATCAATTAATTATATTATATTTATCTTAAAAAACAAAACAGTGCTTGTCCAATAGTTTTCTTTCGAAATTCAAAGAAAGATGTATATGGACCTGATCTATGTGGTAAGGAATTCTGCTGTATTTTAAAAATAAAAGGACAACCATTACCTTTTATAGTTATTATAAATGGAGATATGTAAATATATACCAATATCTGTATTAGGGTCTAATATCGCCATTTCTTATTTCGTTATTATGTACACGAAACTAAACTCATTTTTTTGCAGTCACTCGTTTTCGAAATTGTATGGTTTGGTTATTAGCGTAATACACGCTAAAGGAAAGAAAATACATTGCGTCGAAAATTAATACTGAAATATTAATCTTACATGCAGTAATAAATAAAAAATACATTAAAAGTTGAGAAGTTAATTTCAGATGGACGATGATATTTCAATATGTGTTGACAAATCTATCTAGTGAATCAATTTATAGCAGTGATAATGTCAGACACGTACAATCGCTACACAACAAATTCTTTATTGTACCTTTGAGGAATTTCGATAAGTAACATGGCAATCCAATCTTGTTGAGAATGGTATTGAAGTTTGCTTGGTGATTTGTTGATTTATTGACGACCTTTATTTGGAGAAAGTTGTCTTAATGCAGCCTACCGACAACTCTGCTTTCTTTTATGAGACATTCAATTGTTGAAAGCGCAAGTTCTCTTTACAGCGTATGGTCTTCAAGACCATGTACACTGGCTCACTCGAACGAGAATTATAGTTGCAGTTGAAATAATTAAATTATTACATTTCATGCAAATCCAATCCATGTGAAGGTTAGTGGTAAGTTCAAACAGAAAAACACACACAATAAAAACGATATGTACTCTAATAATTAACAACTCGCGGTTAACATTCTAACAAGTTTATAAGTTTTAACTTCTCTTGTGGCTTATATAGATGAATAGAGAAGCATCGCCATAAAAATATATTCCGCCAGTAAGAAGTTATGTACTTATGGTGAATAACATGTTATCATTTTGAAAACGTATATTCATGTCATGCAAGATCATATCATTTGACTTTCAGGTCACAGATTAACCCGCCGCCGGTCAGTGATTATTTTGGGTACGTGCTTAAATACAGCATAAAAATATAGCGAAAATGTGATGAAAGTAGTAGATAGACATCCGCGTTGATAAGTAAAGGGGTTATTAGGACAACGAACGAGTATATATTGTTGTATTTAGCTCAAGGCGATTTTGACAGAACGTGATCTCGTGAACCAACATTTTTTCGCCATTTTACTAATATAATAAACGTATGGAGCATTGATGCATAGTATTGTTATTTGCACCGCGTAATATACTGTAACCAAACAGACAAATGTCATCAAAATGCTTGCAGTTCGTAAACTGTCCATCTCTACTATGAAACATGTACGAAATTAACGCTTTAACTTAAAATAACGATAACAATACAGTTGTCGCAAAGCCATTCGAAAAATTATTATGATTATGTAGCTGAAACGCATATATTTCCGGATTGCTACAGAATTTTAACCAAAAACATTTGTCAATGTTTATGCCGTACTAAATGACAGGGGCTAATTCCTCTAGCTTATTTGAATAATGATATCACACAATGTCGTCATTTTACGCAAATTTTCTTCAAACTTTTTTCCGTTCGTATTCTATTAGTCAATGCCATTTTTCACAATAAACACACTGTACATGTGGCGTTTGATTATTTAGCATAAAGGACATTTGTTAAGGCTGACTAGTGCAAAGGAGGTTCTTGAAAAAAGAAAGATAGTTCCTGAATTCAGCTGCAGTAAAAGGCGGAATAAAAATACACTGTGTAGAAAATTAACATGTGTATTTGATCGTTAAATTCGTGTCGTATTCGTAACCGAAATTATTGTAGGCATGCAATTTGTAGGCATGCAATAAATGTCTATATGTTTTATTTAACCGTTAAAGGCTCTTTGCAGCTTGTGATTATAACGCATTTGCATTACAGGGATCGGCATGGTTGCACTTTTCTTCTGTAAGTATGTTTTGCAGGTGTTTTAGTTGTTAGAAACTTAAGTACCGTATAGCTTTCACCATTGATATGTACACGTATCCAAAAAAGGGAAGAGATTAATCTCTACCAAACCTTACATCTATTTGAATTAACAATCTGAATGATTTTCATACCTGAAATATTGCTTGTCTATAGTCCAAGAGAAAACATTTTAATTACATACATTTCTAAGAATTGGATAGTTCTTTCAGTCAACAAACCTGTGGGTGGGTATTTTGTTGTTGTTGTTATTGTGTGGTTGTTATTAGTTGATTTTTGTTGATGTATTTTGTTTGTTCTTCTTTCTAATAACCAAGTGTCATAAAGTTAGTCATATGTTTCACTTCGTATAAAAGTTTAACTATTTCAGTTATTAGACTTCGAATTTTATGATTGAGCGGCGACCACTATTCAAGATTAGGTTAATCTTTACAAATGGAAAACAAATATATTTGCTTGTGTTTATCACCAATCACTGTTTGACAGTTAAATATGCTATTTCATCAAGATCGGCTTACCCCACCCTGTAGTAAAGTGGTGAGGTACCCTACACTGCTACCGATGTTTTATATGTCCTTATATAATAAAATTATGAAAAGTATATAAAGTGCTTTTAAGTACACATGGACCTAACAGTCCTAACGTAAAACGCTGTATTGTCATATTTTAGCACGCCGTGTCCATACGTTGAAAGTTTCATTCTGGTGTTGACACAATTCATTTATATTGATGACAACAAATTTTAGCACACGCTGTGTGTATAGGTTGTGTGTTGAGTGGTTTGTTTCGTGTTTAAATCATTGAACTGATACAAATGGTAATCTCTGCTTATGTTTTATGTACATCTGGGACTGCCTTGCTTCGCCACCACTAAGGAGGTCCATGGTTACTTTAGAAAGCTTTGCCAAAAAACATTTGTGTTGGTCTCTCATTTGATTATTTACGGCAGACCCTGTAGCCAGCGTCTAGTGTATACATCAATGTTACACAAGACGTGGAATAACAACATATTACTGGACATTTTATTGCCAAAGTTCCACTTATAGGTCATGCGTACAATATACGTGGCATTATTTACTCTTAAAATGCCTTTCCTAGCTTCTGTATCTAACTAGTACTAAACACTCAGCAATACAATGCATAGGATAAGAATAAAGACACAGAGAGTGCGGCCGGACACATATCAACATTTGAGATTTTGTCTATATATAACCATCGATATAATAGTGGTGTGAGCGATTTAACCTGAAATAGCTTTCTGTGAAAAGATACGGTATACCTTAATAAAGAAATGATACAAATGTCTCACACTAGGTCTGTGGGGTTCGGTTATAATTTAAATTCACGCATTATAACGACTTATATATTTCCAAACCATTTTCTCATACATAAATTGTTGTATTCAAATGTTGTTTTTTTGTTCTGCTAATAGAGAATGTTATTTCTAGTACCCAACTGCATTCACCGTGTAAACAACAATAACTAATAGAAGTTATTTTATTACATGAGTATGAAAGAAAGGTAAGGGTTTATAAAAGCCGGTAATAATGTCCGTGTGAAATCCCCAAATATTTATTACAAATGCCTGTATTACCAAAACAGCATACTATTACAGCCAGACGGTTTAATAACTTAGAAACAGCTTCCTTTATTTTCATCTGGAATGTCGATTAGTCCATGTGTTATCAATTTGTTTTCAGGTTATAACAATTCTGGCAGAATGAGTTGATAGATTGTTTAAGTAACAATAAAACAGCATTTGCAGAAGCCTATAAGTATTATTTTATTAATTAAAACATAAATGTTACAATAGGACTGGCTGTGATTAAAACGTATTATAATATATGTGTATTCTTGAAAAAAAGCTATAAACTTTGTCAAATTAAAATTGATCATGAACATATGTATTGTCTGCTTCGAAAACAAATTATAACTTCAAAAAACGTTAAAAGTTTCAAACGTTTATTAGCCGCAACAGAATAATTATGATTCGCCAAACGTCTCACGTTGTAGAAAAAAGCACGCCTCTTTAAGATGTTTTAATTATTCGTTAAGTTATATATGTAATTTCTTTTGCAATATTAAAATATACTCCGTCTGCAAGCAAAATCATATACCTGTTTAGAGAAATTATATTCAAGTATGTATATGAATTCAATCTTTACTTCAAATTGATTACTTGTCTGGGAACCTTTAGTCATGTTTAAGTCATGCAGTTTATATATTACTTTTGACACCACCGCGAAACTAATCTATAATAGCTTAAATGGTGTCTCCATGTCTTTGTCTGTATTTCTACATGTACATGTGCTGTAACTCCTCATAATAAAGTAAAATGTGATCGAAAAGTTCAAACTACCATGCTTAAAATGCACACCAAGCTTGAGGACATTAATTAGTAAGTGCACGATGAGGTCGTTGCGGTTTATGGAATACAGATTAACTAGTAGCCGGAAGTAAATTTAAAATAACGATGAGGTCTTTCTTTAACTATAATGAAATAACTATTGAATCCATTTGTCCCTATCTAGCGCAACATTTTCCCTCTGGACACGACATGATGTTCGTTATTCCGGTGGACTTTGATTTTTTGCCACAAAATGTATTTTAAAGAAGAGTCATCAAACACATTGTAAGTATTCATGTAATATAAATGAGTTCTGAATATCGTTTTAAATCAGTGAAAAAACATAAATAAATGGAATAATTTTAAAAGATAATTTAAGGCTGGTTCAAAATATGTAATGAGTGATATGTCACCAGATATACGTAGTTCGTCCAGGGAAAAGTGGAGAAAACTTAGGTACAAACAAGTCGTTGTCCGTAAGTTATGACACGGTTTATGACGTTTATACAATTACATGCGAAATTAATCTTTTGGAGAGTAAACATTATGACATGAACATTTCTGCAGCTAATATTTGACAATATATGGCTTGTTTGTGCTGATTAGCAAGACCCTGGCATATGTTTGTGTGGTGTTGTCCATAAAGATAGACGCCCACATTAGTCTTACCGATTCTTTTATTAAGATAAGACGCAGCATATGTCATTGTGATACGAATCAGCATGGTCAGACGCCCGCATATGTCTGACAGATATTGATAATCAAAAGATAAATCAACCATATGTATGTTAAATATTGATCATTTAGATCGCGCATGTTTTCGAGATATTGGGCATTACAAAAAGCGATATTGACAGCTTAGATAATTTTCTTGTCTATGTTTTGTGTAATATTGCTTATTTAAATAAAGACCGGCGTATGCTTTGGTGATCGTTGAAAAATTACCGTATTGTTCTTATGGGGAGCATCAAGAAAAGACGCCCGTGTGATATTGATAATTGAAATAAGGCAAACGCATTTATGTGTGATATTGATCGTTAGGTCTGTGTAATAGTTATCTTTACATGACATTAGTCATGTGTGGCTTGTGTCAATAAACGCTTTGACTTGATTAGACTTTTACTTGTTCAGATAAGACGCCCGCGAAGGTCAGTGTGAAATTGACCGTTAAGATAATATGTCCGCATAGTCTGTGTAATATTGGTCGTTATGATGCCCGTGTACATGTATGTCCATATAATATTGATCGTTAGGATAACACGCCCGCATGTGTCCATGTGTTACCGATCGTTAAGATAAGACGCCAACGCATGTCCATGTGATTTTGATCGTTAAGATAAGATGTCCACATATGTCTATATGATATTGACCATTAATATGAGATGCCCGAACATATCCATGTGATATTGATCGTTAAAATAAGATCGACATGTATGTATGTGTTGAGCGTTAGGATAGGATAGGCGCCCGCCTATGTTTGTGTGATAATTTATGGTTAATGTAAGACACCCGCTTATACCCGTGTGAAATTGATCGTTTATGTCAGACTCCCGTCTATGCTGTTTGGTATTGATCGATAGGATAAGACGCCCGCGTATGTCTGTGTCAAAATGATCATTAAAATTAACGTCTGTATGATTGCGTGAGATAAATTTGTCAAGTGAATTCCGGAACATCATTGTGGCATAGTGATCATTTAGATAGGCGTCCCATTATGTGTGTCCGATTGGGGTCATTAAAATTGGCGCCTGCGTGTGTTATGTAATATTGATAATTAAAAAGATTCCCGAGAATATTTGTCGTTAATATTTGACTCGAGGTTGGAGCGCTCTACAAACCAGGTTTAAGGATCCAGTCGGCCTCTTTGCCGATTGACCGTTCCAGGGCGGTAACTGATGGTTTTTCTTTATGTGTGTTATGTTTCGTCTCTGTGTTTTTGTCACATTTACATTTACCTTTTGTGCCTTTGTCTACTGGTAGATAAAATTTATATATCTGTGAAAATTTTGATAGGACCTTTTCTTATTTACCTATTAAAGATTATGTCATCGTTAAGTGGTTATAATTGTTGTCTTAGTATTTGCTTTTATGATATAATGATGTCGATATTTATCGACAAATGTATTTTGCCATTAAGTCAGAGATTTTTATACTGACCCTTTTAGATCTAAACATGTTGGCCCAAGAAAAGGGTAACGAGAGGATGGATTTCACAAATGCCAATTTCATTGCATAACGACAAGTGACAGTGATGCATCAAAGGTATGTCAGGAGCTTTACTATAGACAATAAATGTAAAAATTAGTATCGATTCATAAAGATCCAAAAGTTCAATAATAAAGTGCTTCGTTTACATTTGTAAAATGTTCAATAGGATTGGCGTCGATGATACAGCGTTAATAATAAAAAATAAAGGACTCTGTGGCGTTAATGGTCGAGAGTACAGGTTTCTGTAACGTTAATGGTCGAAAATAAAGGAATCTGCAGCGTTTATTGTCGAGAATAAATTGACTCTGCAACGTTTGTGGTCGAGAATAAACGACTTTGCAGCGTTTAAGGTCGAGAACATATTGACTCTGCAGCATTTATGGTCGAGAATAAATTGACTCTCTAGATTAATGTTCGAGAGTAAAGGACTCTGCAGCGTTTATGGTTGAGATAAGAAGACTATGCAACGTTTATGGTCTAGAAAAAAGGACTTGCAGCGTGAATAGTCGAGATTAAAGGACTCTAGCGTTTATGGTCAAGAATAGAGGACTCTGCACCGTTTATGGTCAAGAATTAAGGGCTCTGCAGCATTTATGGTCAAGAATAAAGAAGTCTGCAGCGTTATGGTTGAGATAAAAGGACTATGAGCGTTTATCGTTTAGAAAAAAGGACTTTGCAGAGTGCATAGGCTAGAGTAAAGGACTCTAGTGTTTATGGTCGAGAATAGAGGACTCTGCAGCGTTTATGGTCGAAAATTAAGGACTCTGCAACATTTAAAGTCAAGAATAAAGGACTCTGCAGCATTTATGGCCAATAAGTAAGGACTTTGCAGCGTTAATGGTCAAGAATAAAGACATCTGCAACGTTTATGGTCGAGGATAAAGGACCCTGCAGCGTTTATATTCGAGGACATAGGACTCGGCATGAGATCATTATGAGTATTATTTCACCTAACGATTAGTAGGTAAATAAGAAAAGGTTAAAAAGCATATAAATTTATATAATTGAATACTAAGGTCGGTTTACCATATTTCAGTTTCTTTCTTCGGCGTCTACTGAAAACTGATATACAAATTTCATTCGTAGGCGCAGAGTCTGCTGAAAACTTTACGTAGTCAATGCGTCGTCGAACCACATCTGTCAAAGAGGTTCACAACGGTGTACTGTCAATGGTGTCACTAACATGGTATATAAACAAAAAGCAGACCCACGTTCTCAAAAGGGACTAAATGCATTCCAGCTAAAGAGAAAGAGTGATATTTAGTTTCAATATTGTAAAAAGATGCGTTTTTGGCAGTTTTCCTCAATGTGTTTTATCTTTGTATGTCCCAATGGCTGTTCAATTTAACCTTGAACTACATCTTTATAAACCAATTGCAGGCAGACATTTAAAAAAAAGAAATATTTCACTGCATGGTTCATTCAATAAAAACATCGAGGCTTATATCTTTGTATCAACCGGCATCCCATAACTTTCCAAACTCGAGCAATGAGCAATTTGTCACTGACGAAGATGCGGTATACGGACAATAAATTAAGTTTAAGGGTCGATTGGATTGTTCAAGATAAGTGAAGATTTAATCAATTTGGTTTGGGATAGTTAATAATTCAATGGACAACGATTGAAACAATTGACGAAGAAACAATAAACATTCAACATCTAAACAATTGTAAGCGCTTGTCTTTGTATGTTTTTAGGTACATTAAATTGACCGAAATGTAACACAATAGTTTTGATGTATTAATGCACACACTACTTTTTTTCTAGCCTAGTACAATACTTCCTTGTATATGAATAATACATTTTTTCTTGTTTTGTATCTGTTTTTGTTATTTATGTATTTATTTATTTATTTTTTATGATAAATATATAGAATAACTATTCAGCTGTACTAAGTTAGGTCTCAGAGCCATAAAATGTAGTACATCTACTACGTTCTGAAAGTGACAGCGCTAGATGACCGGATCTAGGACTATGATCGAAGATGTTTCAAATCCATATTTTATTTACACATGCAGTTACAAAACGAAATAAATGACGAAAAGGACCAAAGAGACGTGTTTAAAATATGCTTCAAAGTATCATTGTTGTGTATTTGTAAGATCTTCATATGCAAGTTTCGGTATTTGAAATTTTATTGCAGTTACTGCACCTTGAATACTCCACACCTTTTATAGATGTGAATGGAATAGCATTGGCTTTTTCGCGAAGACTGTTCATTTGAGTTGGTACTGTACTAAAAACTGTACAAATTGCACTTGTTTGTCCGTTTTTTGATAATTTTAGTTTGTGCCACCACAAATACTAAAATAACTGAATTATTCCACTCTCCATCGTTTTTTAAAAAAAATAGAGCTTCATTTTATGTGTACACATTCTGCTGCGACAGTTAGTAAGGTTTTAATTTTTAATGTTGTATGAACAAGTTTTTCTGCAAAAATAAAAAACAACAACAACAAAAAACAATAACAACAAACAAATTAAAACAAAACAACAACAGCAGAAACACCAACGTGATATCTAGAATTAGTTGTTACAATAAGTTTTCCTACTTGAAGAAGTATCAAATGCTGTGTTTTTTAAATGTCCTTGCTTAATTTTATAACATTTGTACATTTAAAATACTTTATTTCTCGGCTCTTAAAAGGATTGTGAAAAAGACAACATAATGTGCATTTCCTTGTAGTATATTCAGTTCTTTACAAGCGGGTCGTATGTCCAAGTAGCCGAAGATTAAAAAATCGATACCAGTATATCAAGGTTTTATATATGCTTATTTAATTTTCATACATCGGTAGGCTTAGGCTTATATGTCTAAATATAATACATTTTCTAAAAAACAATATAGTTATTAGTGTACCATTCAAAATTATATTGAACAATTGTTTTTATTTTAAAAGTTACTGATATTTGTTCTTGATGTTTCAAAATCTTAAGAAATGATATTTATTCAGGATGGAATGCTATGTCTGTTTCAGGAATAATGTTAAGACATATAATGTCTTTCTGTAATTTACTTGGCAATTTTTCAGAAGTTTACCATAACCTTTAATTAATTGACCATGCTTACCTTACGTAGCATTTATCTCGACAAAAACATTTGTGGGCCGGAATGCTGTATATTGCGGTGTGTGTGTGTGTGTGAGTGTGTGTGTGTGTGTGTGTGTGTGTTTGTGTGTGACAGACAGACAGACAGATAGACAGACAGACATACACTCAGAGACACATACATACGACACTTAGTCAGACACACAGAAACAGGAAGAGAGATTAGAGAGACGCTATTTACAGCTATAACTATTAATAGCTATTACATTGACATTCCTATGCAGCCAAAACGAAAGGCTAATTAACTACAATGGTGTTACCAATTATATGTAAACAAACTCATAAAAGCACCGTTAGCCCAAACCCTTACATACCGTACATTTTTCGTGATGGTTAGGAAGGGCAAGCAGACAGGGAGACGCACAGCTTGATGCAAGTATATTCAAATCCCTACTGATTTAGATAGGGGGGGGGGGGGAAAGCACCATTTGTATATCTATATACACTATCTATATACACAACACACAGCATTCTACGTAGAACCAAAATTCGATTATTGTTATCATTCTCTAGTTACAACAAAGACAAATGTATTTTAGATAACAATTTGTATTATATGGCTGTATGTTTTTATATAATTGAACAACTGGTAAGGATAGATGAGTTCTATATAGATGTTTTCCTTGTACTGTGGTCTGCGTGAGTTTGACGCTCGGCAGTAAATCTCCCGTAAATAGATAGTGAAGGTGCCAGCGCTGAGCTGAGCTACATGTACACAACAAATAGTTTGAAAGGGATGAATTGGTCCATAGAATTGATGTAAATCTGTATTAATGGATTGGAGAACGAAACTAATTGAGTTAAAAGAAATGTTAAAGTTTAATCTACAGGAATCATAAACCGACACTGAACTGACAGATAAAAAACGTCATGAGACGACATAGTTCGCCTCGATATACACCTATACGCATCACACCTGCGATTAAATACCCTTGAAGTATGTTACATGTCTAAATATACACACACATTTATTGCAATTTTTCGTAAAAATAGCCATAGAAATAATGCATCTTTGCTGGATTAATCGTAATATTTACTGAATAAAATTAAAAACTTCAAACGCTTTGAGAAAAATAGTACCTTAATCTAGTAAATAGCCTTCACAAAAAAATGAAAATACGTGTTAGTATGATAGAGTTAGTCTTAAGAATTGCGATTTTCCAGATTCTTTTACTGACGCTTTAACAATTAGATGAGGATGAATTGTATATCAGATGTAATATAATTTAAATATATATAATAATCAGATATTGAGCAATTTGTTGTTCAAAAATATTTATTACAGAGGTGTGCATTAATACCCTAAGCAGATACAAATGCTTGCCCATCTTTAACTTTCTACCACTGACGCGTTACTTTCAATACTGTGAACTGACGCATGCGCGTGGTTTTCTTAACTTCCCTTTTGCTGAAAAGAGACGCAACAAATTATGATTAAAATAAATTTAATTCCAAAGAAGAAATAAAATAAGTCGGCCATTCGATTAGACAACGGACTCTCATTCAGAAGGAATATAATTAAATATATGAACATGTGGTTTATTTTAATTAAAAAAATATTTTGGGTACTGAGATGCAGGAAGAATCCTGTCAGAGAATAGAACAAGAGACAAACGTGTTTTTTTTAAATTATGTTTTATACAAAATCTTTCCAAAGTCGATATCTATAGTCTTAATGCCACATTTTAATGTTAACTATCTCATGTGTCTACTCATACAAAGAAACAAACAAAATGCACATAAATCTAAAACTGTATTGCATACATTTCACTTTATTTCTCACTTTAGAAATATAAAGCAATATTTTAATGTATTTCACAATATAAGGCATATATTTAACGGCAACATTACACATGAAGCAACTGGCATGTTACAAGCTTAAAATAATCACGATATTGAGACTACACTTTCATCAATCCAATGCCATCTGCTGAAATGTCGGCAAGATATTTCTTATAACTATTGGAAAATAATATTGCTCAATATTAATATAACAAAGGACAAAAGAAAACATTAAATGTTTATCTTAAATAGTGCAAGCAACTTCAAGGAAATGTGTCTCATCCGGCATAAGTACTATTCCTGTATTTGTTGTTGGGTAATCGTCCAATTTATATGAGAATCATAAAAACACTACTCATTAAGCAGGTCATGTCTTTCTGTAATTTCCCAATATTGCCTTTGTAAAATACAAATTATATTAAAATAAATAACTGCTTAGACACAGAAAACAACTAAGGAAATGTACACTGGAATGATTTACGTGTAAGCTATATATATATATATATATATATATATATATATATATATATATATATATATATATATATATATATATATATATATATATATATATATATATATATATATATATATAGCTTACACGTAAATCATTCCAGTGTATATATATATATATATATATATATATATATATATATATATATATATATATATATATATATATATATATATATATATATTGTATTATTTTAGTTATTGTGACAACGCATCCTGGGAAGACAAAGAATTCCATTCAAAAAACTGGTTAAATCTTAAGATTGAGAATAAGAGGTTTCGACTTATCTCTTAGAATGATTACTTTAGTATATGTCACGACAGGACATATATATGAGAGTGTAACTAATATGACTGTACACTGACAACAGCGAGCAGCAAACCATATAAAGTATCAGAAACTGAAGAAAAACTAAACTTTCTGGAATATGTGTCGGCTGCTTCTGTGTGCCCAATATGATCTCATAATCCCTTTTAATCCTGCAAATATAAGAATATAGGCATTACTTCATATCTGATGAGAAAATAACATTGGCATAATAAACAAACAAAAAAGATCAGCAATCACGTACACGTTTATTGTTAGCACTGAATACTATCGACGGGGCTTTTTTATAATAAGAAAAAAATGAATAAATCCTTTATAATTATGCAATAATGTGTGCTTAGCCGGACCGAGGCTAGAGCATAATTATGTAAACATAAGGGGGATAAAAACAACAGAGACGAAAGATTAGCCAACCAAATCTTATAGACATACGCTGTCAGTTGTCAAAAATAAGTTCTTGTTGGGTTTTAATAGGATTTAATGCTGTTCCAACCTCGCGCCGCCTGGTTTTTGTCGCAGATAAACAGTGTTAAGAATAAAATATTCTAAAGTGAGGAAGCTTGCAGTAATACCCCGCATCGTACGTAAAATGAAGGGGTCAGCTAAAACCTTTACAAACAGTAACACAAGAAACACGATAATTGCACTGTTTCAGAAAGATCAATGACTGCACATCAATCCTAATATAGTTAAGCGGATATATGTTTCAGGAAGCTGTCTAACTAGAATAAGTTATCAGATGTAATTATTGATGTTATTATTTATTATCTTGGATGTCGTATGATGATTTAGTGTATGACCTATTTACACGAATAAAACAAACTCTTAATCTGTATATATTAAATGGAATACTATGAACATCTGTGTACATGTACACATGTACTTGGGGAAATCTTAATCACAGATGTTTCCGTCTTAACTCTTTAATAAAACAAACAGCAGTCACATAATTTATTGAAACGAATATTTTCGATATAGATAATGTTATGAAAAAAAAACTTATCTGAAAGTCAATAAACTTGCGAATTTCCGTTAAATTGCAGCTAGATAAGGACGGTTGTGTTTCTACTGAAAGAAGTTTCGATATTTCTCACAGAGTCCACAAGGAATAAAAGGTTCCCTTATCTTTTCTTTACCTAATCGAGTCTTACAAAGAAGTACATTAAACAATACCCAATAGAATATCAATCCGCCGTGTTCTGATATAAGGTAACTTCCAAATTTCTGTTTTTTTCTAGAGTTTTCTTTTTTATTCCGGCTTCAAATATTATCAGTCATTCGCAATACCACCCTTACAAATTCGACTGCTTAGAATGTTTTGTCCAAAACAAATAACAAGGGACAACGACAACAAGATGAACGAAACACAGATGTTGGCACTGATCTTATCGGAAAATTTGATGCGATCAATTATAAAGAGAACCGGCGATGAATCCAACTGTTGTCAGATTATTTATGATTTAGTTACTACAGTATTTAATTATGTTTCAATATGCCACATGTCATATTTCAACTGATACAGACAAAAACTTCCATATGGCCATTGCATTTATCGAGTATTACAGTCGCCAAAAAACTGTGTTTAAACAATGTTTTTTCGGATTTAGCTTTTAAGCTTATCATAGACGCGTGTTTTTGAGAGAAAAACACAGTTTTTGGATTTATCAGCTGTTACTGCATCCTGCTTTTACATCAGACCCAGTTGACAACTGCGAGACAAGCGATCCAGTTGGAGCATCCCAGTAGGCCCTTTGGCCGTCTGGCCGTTTCATCGCGGTTTCTGTTTTATCCACTTGTGAGTAGTATCTCGTTCTACTGTTCTATAACCTTAGCTCTTCATTCTTGTGTATTTACTCATGCCCAGAGATTTTTTTCATTTTTCAGTATGCTCTGTTATACTAATCATTTCGATATATTTTCGTTTTTAATAAAATAAAACTGTTTGGTAGTCGTAAGAAAAAACACGTATGTTTGATCTGTGTCTTTAAATGTATACTTTCAAGATTGGTACATTAATGATCATGCTTATTTTGTTTATAACAATAATGTTGCCACTAATCCATGCTTTATTTATTTCATTATCTAGTATTTTATATTTAGTTTCTTTTTTGATAAATTGTAGTCTCTTACCCTAATAAAACGTCGAAATTACTTTACTAAAATGAAGTCACTCTTTTTTATAATTTTATTACTTTCTGCTTACTCTTTAGTCTTCACCTATACTGTCTTGCTTAATTTTGTATTGTTTATGTGTTTTGTCATTTTTAAAATATGTTATTTATACTCTAAGTACCTTGTAATATTTTCGCATTACTTTCCTTTATCATCGAAGCCCACGGTTAAAATTCCTTTACACCTAAATACATATTAATCTTGATCAGGTGAACTTTGTTTTTAACCTATATTTATCATACTCTTGAAGCTTACTGTATAAAACGAGGAAAGCTCAACTGTATAAAAAGTTTTATATTCAATCCTTGACCAACCCAAAACCAATACCGAGTATGTTAATCAGACATGGTTACGACATAGAAAACTTTAAAAATATTAAGCGACAGTTTTGTCTAATACTACGGTTTTTTTATCTTCCACAAATATTTTACGGTTTCGTATCGCGAACAAAACCTATTATATTTTTTTCTAACAAGAAAATTTACTCTGCAATTACAACACGTTCATTTCATATAACTGTGAATTGCATAGCACTAAATATTAATGCTTAAGATAAGTATTTGCCATTGTCTTAAGATCGGATATTACTCATCGCGACTTTTGCTTTAAACTGCAGTTGATGTACGGGTTGTAGGTCGTCGTGTTACTATTTCGGTTATGTACTAGTAAATTGGGAAATAAGAAAATGTCATATAAGAATTTGTCAGACATAATTCAACCTGAACTACCCCTTAACAATGGTCATGTAAAAAAGACAAAAACACAAAGCCAAGCTATTATTTCTCTCAAAGAAACGTGTTTAAAATACGCAATACATCAGAGGGAGACAAATAACAGAAGGTATTTTCATTGGGAGTTAAACCTTATAATAGAAACGTTAAATTCAATTTCAGTATTGCATACTTTGATGGTGATTCACCTCTTAACCTCCTGTGGTATTAACATATTCCAAATTAAAAGGTTTGCACTATTGTTGTACTAAAGTAGAAGGCTTTACTGCTAGAAATCAGTTTATTACTTCGAAATTGTTAACGGAAGGCTTTCGATTTTATAATTAAGAATGCATTTTCAAAATTATTTAATCGCTATGACTTTATAACAGCAGTATAAAAACACTTAAGCAGCAAGGCATACGTCATCTTGCATTTTTATGGATAATGATTTAACCATAAGAAAATTCGATGATTTCGATAAATTTTCTCACCGTTTTACAAAACTTACCAGGGAATTTTTTGCAGACCGCAACAAAATCGGAAAAGAATCGTTGTGCTGCATAACTTGCAAGCGGCCTATTAACAGTCAAGAACTAGCATTGCTTTTCAATAATTGATGAAAACGGAGACGTAAAGCCCGCAAGTTGCCGAGGCTTTTATCTTCTTTATATATTGTACATGTTTATAGTTTATTATCCTATGAATGTTCATAAAACTAATATGACACAATGCTATGAGCATTGAACCATATATTAATATTTGAAAAGGCACGATTTACATGCAAGCCAAAAGCAAAAAGGTACAAGGGCCGACTGAAGTGCTTAACCGTTTTTACCGACATCTCTTGAATCTAGTATCTCAAATGGAAAATAGTCAAAAGAAAACAGGTCTATTTGTACATACACTGTTCAAGTGATTACGTATTTATAGAGCTAAGTTATGGTGTCATTAATAAGGAAGTAGTAAAGTTATAAAACAAATCTAGGTGAGGGGATAAGTTTATTTCTCAAAGGACAATTAGGCAAATGTCTTTATAGATAAGACGTTAAAGCAATGACAAAATGACCAGTAAAACTGTGAATCATATTCATATGTAGTTGGAATAAAAGTAACAAAGTCAATTGTATGTAAATGGAAACTACACATAACAAACCTGATAGGATGAAATAAAGCTCACCCCAGAGTTAATCCACTTTCGCTAGCCTTGTATCCACATGTCACTATGAAACAACGCTGTATAAGTGCACGTCGGTTATGGGATGATAATTTATAAGACATTGCTAATTTATTGCTAGTTTAAGTCCTAATTAGTGTTCTTCATATTAACGGGTCGTGAAAGCGGTGAAATGATAAAATGCCCCAAATTTTGAATGCTCATAACTATGAAGTCTTTTGTCCGACTCTTCTAAAACTTTCCAAAATTATGTATACATTCTATAAGAACAGAATGGCAAAATATAAACGTGAAAAATTACCTAGAAATACGTTTTCTTTTCTTAGAATTTTTTTTTTCAGTCATTTTGTGGGGGCAAAAGTTCATCTTCACAGCAAAGCTTATATAAAACAACATTTAGCAGAATTATTAAATACACCCTAATGGAGGTAGTATGGAGCTTAAAATTTTGATAACCTTAACCGTGTTTGATAAATCTATCACCATAGTTTTCAATGTCAAAAAAGTAGTCCCTCTTTGAAACAGAAAGTACATGTGTTTTCACTTGATTTTTAAAGTGTGTTTTTATGCATGTTCTAAACACTCACTATGAAAATTAAGTGAGCTTCTACGTTGAAAATGTTTGAACAAACTTATGTTACAATAAAATTGTGTCTATAAACATATTTCCTGGGCTAAACTGCTCATAACAAAAAATGGTAGTTTTATCAATATTCATCAAATTTCACTTTTTTGTGAAGTAATCTTAATAAATTATGATATAATATGTTATAACATTGGTTTTGATGTATGGCATGAATATTTATATGAAAAAATAATGAACTTTGAAAATTAAAATTTTATGAAATGTGCCGCTTAAGCGACCCCTTAATAGACAAAGTTGCATGCGCATACTGTAAGGGCAGTAGAAGGTACATGTATGTGTTGCTCTTGTGTATTTGGGGACTTCTTAAGGTCATAGTCCCAAACATATCATGCGACCTAACGACGACAATTAGTGATATAATAATACATTACACTAATATTTATGAACATGCCGAGGTAAACAATATTATCAAGTAATATGAGAAATTGACAAATTCCGAAATTTTCCAGGCATTAATAGATTTTATCTTTATAGACTTCTGGAAATGTTTTACTTGTTCGGACATAGCATGCAGACTTATAAGCAGTACACGCACTTTTATGAATAAGTCAGCATAAATTTACATACACGTAATCCTGGTTTGGGTTGTGTTACGAGGCTTCGTTAGCGACGCATATCTAAGTAGGTAAGAACTGTTGACTCAATTAAGTATTCATGAAATATTTGATTTTGAAGTAGGGTTTTATGAGTGTTTGTTTAATGGTTAATATTATTTAACAACTGCACTTACACCAATCTGGGAGTATGTAAACATTAATTATTTTGTTTCACTGAAAATGTGTCAAGGCGAAAAAAAAATAACATAGAAAGTCTGAAATCAGTTGTTTATTTTCTTTGCAAAAGGTATATCCACCAAAATATTGCGCGACACCTTTGAATACATTGACATTTGAAAGTAGCCTGTTTATCTATATATTGCTGACCTAAACAAATCTACAGACGTTTCTTCATTTTATAACAAACAAAAAAAACATTGAGAGTACTTGTACTCAAGCAAACTGACAGACCCCCATTTAAGAGTTAATTCGTACATATATTGGGACTGTATTAAAACATGCATTTTCAAGTCACCTGTTAAGATATTGATTTACTTTGAGTTGCGGATGCATGTAAACATGATTAGAATGAAATGAGATATCGACGCATGTTACTTTTAGTGAACGTTGAGATACTGTTTCACAAGCAATACTATAAATATTCAATGAACCTTCAGTTGAATCGAAATGAGAAACCCGCCAGGAAGAGCGAGGTTTCAGCGCTGTAAGACCGGATTAAGAGCCACAGTTGGACCCTTTGCAGTCTGATTGTAAACGGCGGTCAAGATTGAGGTTTTTCTTTTGTTTTTGTAAGGTCTAATCTCTGTGTTTGATACTGCATCATCAATTGTAACAATATGTTATATCTGTAAGCAGCCTCTTTAAACTCTTTTTCGGAGGATTCCAATCGTTTGCAAACAATAATACTACTTCATCAACTCAGATGTGTTGTAGTTTTCATATTTTGATTACTGTACTATGCAATGAGTGAAACCTTGAATCAATATATAGAAGTGCGAAAATTCAATTTATTAAATTGTCGTATATTTTCTTTTTAGTGTGTCTGAAAAATAATGTAACATCTAGAAAAAACGGAAGACAACAGCAACGGACTTTTATACCCTACGAGATATTTTAGCCCGCTTTAATCAACGGAATATGCCGATGACCTTCATAACCAGACACTTCTTTTTTCTGAGAAAGATTGCATGTAAATTATCTAGGGAATACAATATAACAGTGAGATACCAGGATAAATGAACATATTGCTAGAGATTGCAGCTTCAGTGCGACTGGTACGTTCGCACTGCTGCGAGGGTGTAAGAAATGATTAAGCATGTGTAACACTGGTCGTATACCAGGCGATGATCAGGCTAGACTTGTTATAAAAATATTGTTTGACTTGTCTCTTGAAACAGCTCACATTATTTCTTGTCTTCAAATCAGACATGTTTTGACCTGCACAAGTACACAATCTTGTTTTTCATCTTTTGGAGTTGAATAATTATAGATTATGTAAAGCAATCTCAAAAACATTAATTATGTCATAATATACAAGAAGAAAGACTTGACAACATTAAATATCTATATAGCGATAGAGTTTACCGCTACTGAATGAGAAAGGGGCAAGAACACATTCAACTGAAATTGTTTGTTTTATAAATAGATCTCAGCGGCTAAGTATGAACATGATAGCGACGTTCAACTATTTTGGTGGAGGAAGTCCCCCGAAAAAATGTCTAGGTAGAACCATCGGCGCACCGCAAGTCAGCTGGAATACCTTGTCACATTAAGCTCTTCGCCCGATACCTTTTTGTACTTCGTCCACTCAAAAACGCATTGGAAAATAAGCCAGTAAGTTAACATTATAAATAATGTAATATCGTCTGTTAGGAACCACACTTTGATTACGTGCAAGGACTCCACTCCATTTATTACACAGCCTATATTTGTTGTGAAGAGTATCTTGTTGAAAAATATACTTTCTAACTCTATCAATTCCAGTGTAGGAACACGATTATCGGGAGTCGAAATGCACTATCACTTTAAAACTAAACGAAATCACTATATTCAATAACCTGTAATTTATGTTTTCACATTATGTTTCATATAAACCTTCCGTAGCTGCCGAGCATTAATACTTTACGTCATCATAAGCAACTTTCTCTGAATGGCAGTCGACAAAAAATAAAATCGAATTCGTTACGTTCGTGCGTACAGTACACACGACAAGAGCCGTATGTGTCCGAGTGTTGAATAGGTAAATAAGAAAAGGTCCTATCAAAATTTTCACAGATATTTAAATTTTATCTACCAGTAGACAAAGGCAAACAAGGTAAATGTAAATGTGACAAAACAAAGAGACGAGTAGAATTGAAAATCAAAAGTAAACTGCGGAAGAGTAAGTAACGTTAAGAACGTAAAAATATTCTGAATAGAAAATGACAATATGCGGATACACGAAATTTGTAATCTTACATGTACCTCGATAAGAACTGGTTAAAAAGAAGACCAAAACCTGGAAGTGAAAGCCATTCTAAATAATCAAATAAGTTTTAATATTTTAATTAGTGGTTCTTCTGTAGCTATTCGAACCTCTATCGGAATAATCAAATAACGCCTTTAGTTTATATTAAATGTATTTGTGTTATTGGTTTAAATGTGATCACCGTCGTTAAGAGACTAGAAAGTTAAACCGTGGTAATTTACAATAATATACGTATGTTCTTTTGGTTTTTTTACTTGCGTGAATATTTAATTCAGATAGTCCAGTTTTGGCACAATTCCAAACGAGAAGATAAAAATGTTTATTTATAAACAGTAAACAAGATTAATCAGATGTATTCACATGTCAATGTTTCTAGGTAGTTCGATTCCGATGTCGCTGACGACTGTGCTATTTGAAAATTGCCAGACGTGGAGTGCCTAGCGATTAAACGAGTCGTGCTTTGGCACAATAAGATTATTACTATCATTCTGTAAAACTAGATATATTTGTATTTTTTCTGGTGACACATCATTCTAACAGGATATTGCTTGTTAGGACTCACCCGAGGATAAATTCTACTTGTTTCTTTTTTTCTAATAACACCTGGGCAATGATCCTTGACATGAGATTCATCCCATTGTTGGAAAACGTACTAAGGTGTGATGATTTGGTATAAAATACACAGGTACACGGCGGACACGTTTTGAAACACCTAAAACACAATAGGTACTTTCTCGGTTAAACTAGTATAATTAAATAAAACGTTGTGATGCTTTGGTATACAATATGCAGGTACACGACGGGCACATTTTAAAACACCTAAAACACAAAAGAAACTTTCTCGGTTAAACAATTATAATTAAATAAAACGTTGGTTTTTCGCCCTTATTTATTTTCCTGTCTACTATGAAAAATAAATATTTTATGGAGTTCTCAATTGTGTAGTCTTGTTTGCATACTTCTGCCATTAATGTTTGTCTAGTGAATAAGGTATAATAAATCACTATATTTCAATTTGCCAGTGATATAATATGTTATGTCCTTCATTGCATATTCGTTGTAATATACGCAATCTGTATGTTTTGATTTCTCATTCTTCCGTTCAAAAACAACAATATGTAAAATTGCATGAGACCTTGTATGATTGGTATAACCAGATAATTTGTCAAAATAATGCATGACCTGCCATTGAAAAAAATACATAGTCATAAACTTGCATAGCTTTCCCATCCGGACCTGGTAGCGCAATCGGTACAGCTAATAAAAGGCAGTCCGATGTTAAAACAGGGACCTCAACATTTCAAAGTAATTATGATGGTCATACAAAAGCTTCAGTAAACATACGGGAAGCTTTACGACTGGTCTCCTTAGTGCCAGCTTAAGTTTCTGGACATGCTTTACATATTGAAGCTAAGTCTACACCAGCTTTAAATTATCAAATTAAATTATTTAGATAACTTGAAAACTAATGATGGAATGATAAAACAAAAAACAAATAAACATACGCGTTAACAATTGATCTCTCCAGATGTGACCCATTTGGTTTGGTCACTAAAGCAGCAAGAAATAAAGCGAGCAACGTTTATTATTTACGTATGCGCATTTACCTTAAACAAACCCCTTAAACTGCCATCTTTTAGTGTTGTTTAGTTTGATCAATATACTGATTAGAAGTAAGATGAAGATTGCGAAAACTGGGATGAAACTCAACGTTCTGCTTTGCGATCACCTGATGTTAGAACTATTATCAACATAATGTAAGAATATTAAAAGAAAATATAAAACTGAAAATTACATTTGAAATTTAATCTACACAAGTTCTGGATTGATAGTAAATCACGTTCTCATGTTGACTCTCGTTGTTATGCGTTTTAATTATGCAAAACAGCACTGTTAAGGATTCCAGATCACTGTCGATATGAATAAGTAAATAAGAAAAGGTTCTATCAAAATTTTCACAGATATTTAAATTTTATCTACCAGTAGACAAAGGCAAACAAGGTAAATGTAAATGTGACAAAAACACAGAGACAAGACATAACACACATAAAGATGCTTTATTTATTTCATTATCTAGTATTTTATATTTAGTTTCTTTTTTGATAAATTGTAGTCTCTTACCCTAATAAAACGTCGAAATTACTTTACTAAAATGAAGTCACTCTTTTTTATAATTTTATTACTTTCTGCTTACTCTTTAGTCTTCACCTATACTGTCTTGCTTAATTTTGTATTGTTTATGTGTTTTGTCATTTTTAAAATATGTTATTTATACTCTAAGTACCTTGTAATATTTTCGCATTACTTTCCTTTATCATCGAAGCCCACGGTTAAAATTCCTTTACACCTAAATACATATTAATCTTGATCAGGTGAACTTTGTTTTTAACCTATATTTATCATACTCTTGAAGCTTACTGTATAAAACGAGGAAAGCTCAACTGTATAAAAAGTTTTATATTCAATCCTTGACCAACCCAAAACCAATACCGAGTATGTTAATCAGACATGGTTACGACATAGAAAACTTTAAAAATATTAAGCGACAGTTTTGTCTAATACTACGGTTTTTTTATCTTCCACAAATATTTTACGGTTTCGTATCGCGAACAAAACCTATTATATTTTTTTCTAACAAGAAAATTTACTCTGCAATTACAACACGTTCATTTCATATAACTGTGAATTGCATAGCACTAAATATTAATGCTTAAGATAAGTATTTGCCATTGTCTTAAGATCGGATATTACTCATCGCGACTTTTGCTTTAAACTGCAGTTGATGTACGGGTTGTAGGTCGTCGTGTTACTATTTCGGTTATGTACTAGTAAATTGGGAAATAAGAAAATGTCATATAAGAATTTGTCAGACATAATTCAACCTGAACTACCCCTTAACAATGGTCATGTAAAAAAGACAAAAACACAAAGCCAAGCTATTATTTCTCTCAAAGAAACATGTTTAAAATACCCAATACATCAGAGGGAGACAAATAACAGAAGGTACTTTCATTGGGAGTTAAACCTTAAAAAAGAAAGGTAAAATTCAATTTCAGTATTGTAAATTATCCATACTTT
This sequence comes from Sinonovacula constricta, assembly GCA_007844125.1. Classification (NCBI taxonomy): domain Eukaryota; kingdom Metazoa; phylum Mollusca; class Bivalvia; order Cardiida; family Solecurtidae; genus Sinonovacula; species Sinonovacula constricta. Next base: position 12,997,909 of record CM017560.1, on the reverse strand, counting down.
GATGGTGATTCACCTCTTAACCTCCTGTGGTACTTACATATTCCAACTTAACAGGTTTGCACTATTTTTGTACTAAAGTAGAAGACTTTACTGCAGGAAATCAGTTTATTACTTCGAAATTGTTAACGGAAGGCTTTCGATTTCATAATTGGGAATGCATTTTCAAAATTATTTTATCGCTATGATTTTATAACGGCAGTATGAAAACACTTAAGCAGCAAGGCATAAGTCATCTTGCATTTTTATGGATATTGATTTAACCATAAGAAAATTCAATGATTTCGATAAATTTTCTCACCGTTTTACAACACTTCAGAGGGAATTTTTTGCAGACCGCAACAAAATCGGAAACGAATCGTTGTGCTGCATAACTTGCAAGTGGCCTATTAATAGTCAGGAACTTGCATTGCTTTTCAATAATTGATGAAAACGGCGACGTAAAGTCCGCAAGTTGCCGAGGCTTTTATCTTCTTTATATATTGTACATGTTTATAGTTTATTCTTCTATGAATATTCATAAAACTAATATGACACAATGCTATGAGCATTGCAACATATGTTAATATTTGAAAAGGCGCGATTTACATGCAAGCCAAAAGTAAAAAGGTACAAGGGCCAACTAAAGTGCTTAACCGTTTTTACCGACATCTCTTGAATCTAGTATCTCAAATGGAAAATAGTCAAAAGAAAACAGGTTTATTTGTACATACACTGTTCAAGTGATTACATATTTATAGAGCTATGTTATGGTGTCATTAATAAGGAAGTAGTAAAGTTATAAAACAAATCTAGGTGAGGGGATAAGTTTATTTCTCAAAGGACAATTATGCAAAAGTCTTTATAGATAAGACGTTAAATCAATGACAAAATGACCAGTAAAACTGTGAATCATATTCATATGTAGTTGGAATAAAAGTAACAAAGTCAATTGTATGTAAATGGAAACTACACATAACAAACCTGATAGGATGAATTAAAGCTCACCACAGAGTTAATCCACTTTCGCCAGCCTTGTATCCACATGTCACTATGAAACAACGCTGTATAAGTGCACGTCGGTTTTGGGATGATCATTTATAAGACATTGGTAATTTATTGCTAGTTTAAGTCCCTAATTAGTGTTCTTCATATTAATAGACAAAGTTGCATGCGCATACTGTAAGGTCAGTAGAAGGTACATGTATGTGTTGCTCTTGTGTATTTAGGGACTTCTTAAGGTCATAGTCCCAAACATATTATGCGACCTAACGACGAAAATTAGTGATATAATAATACATTACACTAATATTTATGAACATGCCGAGGTAAACAATATTATCAAGTAATATGAGAAATTGACAAATTCCGAAATTTTCCAGGCATTAATAGATTTTATCTTTATAGACTTCTGGTAATGTTTCACGTGTTCGGACATAGCATGCAGACTTATAAGCACTACACGCACTTTTATGAATAAGTCAGCATAAATTTACATACATGTAATCCTGGCTTGGGTTGTGTTACGAGGCTTAGTTAGCGACGCATATCTAAGTAGGTAAGAACTGTTGACTCAATTAAGTATTCATGAAATATTTGATTTTGAAGTAGAGTTTATGAGTGTTTGTTTAATAGTTAATATTATTTAACAACTGCACTAACACCAATCTGGGAGTTTGTAAACATTAATTATTTTGTTTCTCTGACAATGTGTCAAGGCGAAAGAAAAATAACATGGCAAGTCTGAAATCAGTTGTTTACTTTCTTTGCAAAAGGTATATCCACCAAAATATTGATCTTGCGAGACACCTTTGAATACATTGACATTTAAAAGTTTATCTATATATTGCTGACCTAAACAAATCTACAGACGTTTCTTCATTTTATAACAAAAAACAACAACATTGAGAGTACTTGTACTCAAGCAAACTGACAGACCCCCATTTAAGAGTTAATTTGTACATATATTGGGACTGTACTAAAACATGCATTTTCAAGTCACCTGTTAAGATATTGATTTACTTTGAGTTGCGGATGCATGCAAACATGATTAGAATGAAATGAGATATCGACGCATGTTACTTTTAGTGAACGTTGAGATACTGTTTCACAAGCAATACTATAAATATTCAATGAACCTTCAGTTGAATCGAAATGAGAAACCCGCCAGGAAGAGCGAGGTTTCAGCGCTGTAAGACCGGATTAAGAGCCACAGTTGGATCCTTTGCAGTCTGATTGTAAACAGCGGTCAAGATTGAGGTTTTTCTTTTGTTTTTGTAAGGTCTAATCTCTGTGTTTGATACTGCATTATCAATTGTAACAATATGTTATATCTGTAAGCAGCCTCTTTAAACTCTTTTTCGGAGGATTCCAATCGTTTGCAAACAATAATACTACTTCATCAACTCAGATGTGTTGTAGTTTTCATATTTTGATTACTGTACTATGCAATGAGTGAAACCTTGAATCAATATATAGAAGTGCGAAAATTCAATTTATTAAATTGTCGTATATTTTCTTTTTAGTGTGTCTAAAAAATAATGTAACATCTAGAAAAAAACGGAAGACAACAGCAACGGACTTTTATATCCTACGAGATATTTTAGCCCGCTTTAATCAACGGAATATGCCGATGACCTTCATAACCAGACACTTTTTTTTCTGAGAAAGATTGCATGTAAATTATCTAGGGAATACAATATAACAGTGAGATACCAGGATAAATGAACATATTGCTGAAGATTGCAGCTTCAGTGCGACTGGTACGTTCGCACTGCTGCGAGGGTGTAAGAAATGATTAAGCATGTGTAACACTGGTCGTATACCAGGCGATGATCAGGCTAGACTTGTTATAAAAATATTGTTTGACTTGTCTCTTGAAACAGCTCACAATATTTCTTGTCTTCAAATCAGACATGCTTTGACCTGCACAAGTACACAATCTTGTTTTTCATCTTTTGGAGTTGAATAATTATAGATTATGTAAAGCAATCTCAAAAGCATTATTTTATGTCATAATATACAAGAAGAAAGACTTGACAACATTCAATATCTATATAGCGATAGAGTTTACCGCTACTGAATGAGAAAGGGGCAAGAACACATTCAACTGAAATTGTTTGTTTTATAAATAGATCTCAGCGGCCAAGTATGAACATGATAGCGACGTTCAACTATTTTGGTGGAGGAAGACCCCCGAAAAAATGTCTAGGTAGAACCATCGGCGCAACGCAAGTCAGCTGGAATACCTTGTCACATTAAGCTCTTCGCCCGATACCTTTTTGTACTTCGTCCACTCAAAAACGCATTGGAGAATAAGCCAGTAAGTTAACATTATAAATAATTTAATATCGTCTGTTAGGAACCACACTTTGATTACGTGCAAGAACTCCACTCCATTTATTACACAGCCTATATTTGTTGTGAAGAGTATGCTTGTTGAAAAATATACTTTCTAATCCTATCAATTCCAGTGTAGGAACACGATTATCGGGAGTCGAAATGCGCTATCACTTTAAAAACTAAACGAAATCACTATATTCAATAACCTGTAATTTATGTTTTCACATTATGTTTCATATAAACCTTCTGTAGCTGCCGAGCATTAATATTTTACGTCATCATAAGCAACTTTCTCTGAATGGCAGTCGACAAAAAATAAAATCGAATTCGTTACGTTCGTGCGTACAGTACACACGACAAGAGCCGTATGTGTCCGAGTGTTGAATAGGTAAATAAGAAAAGGTCCTATCAAAATTTTCACAGATATTTAAATTTTATCTACCAGTAGACAAAGGCAAACAAGGTAAATGTAAATGTGACAAAACACAGAGACGAGTAGAATTGAAAATCAAAAGTAAACTGCGGAAGAGTAAGTAACGTTAAGAACGTAAAAATATTCTGAATAGAAAATGACAATATGCGGATACACGAAATTTGTAATCTTACATGTACCTCGATAAGAACTGGTTAAAAAGAAGACCAAAACCTGGAAGTGAAAGCCATTCTAAATAATCAAATAAGTTTTAATATTTTAATTAGTGGTTCTTCTGTAGCTATTCGAACCTCTATCGGAATAATCAAATAACGCCTTTAGTTTATATTAAATGTATTTGTGTTATTGGTTTAAATGTGATCACCGTCGTTAAGAGACTAGAAAGTTAAACCGTGGTAATTTACAATAATATACGTATGTTCTTTTGGTTTTCTTACTTGCGTGAATATTTAATTCAGATAGTCCAGTTTTGGCACAATTCCAAACGAGAAGATAAAAATGTTTATTTATAAACAGTAAACAAGATTAATCAGATGTATTCACATGTCAATGTTTCTAGGTAGTTCGTCTCCGATGTCGCTGACGACTGTGATATTTAAACATTGTCAGACGTGGAGTGCCTTGCGATTAAACGAGTCATGCTTTGGCACAATAAGATTATTACTATCATTCTGTAAAACTAGATATATTTGTATTTTTTCTGGTGACACATCATTCTAACCGGATATTGCTTGTTAGGACTCACCCGAGGATAAATTCTACTTGTTTCTTTTTTTCTCATAACACCTGGGCAATGATCCTTGACATGAGATTCATCCCATTGTTGGAAAACGTACTAAGGTGTGATGATTTGGTATAAAATACACAGGTACACGGCGGACACGTTTTGAAAGACCTAAAACACAATAGGTACTTTCTCGGTTAAACTAGTATAATTAAATAAAACGTTGTGATGCTTTGGTATACAATATGCAGGTACACGACGGGCACATTTTAAAACACCTAAAACACAAAAGAAACTTTCTCGGTTAAACAATTATAATTAAATAAAACGTTGGTTTTTCGCCCTTATTTATTTTCCTGTCTACTATGAAAAATAAATATTTTATGGAGTTCTCAATTGTGTAGTCTTGTTTGCATACTTCTGCCATTAATGTTTGTCTAGTGAATAAGATATAATAAATCACTATATTTCAATTTGCCAGTGATATAATATGTTATGTCCTTCATTGCATATTCGTTGTAATATACGCAATCTGTATGTTTTGATTTCTCATTCTTCCGTTCAAAAACAACAATATGCAAAATTGCATGAGACCTTGTATGATTGGTATAACCAGATAATTTGTCAAAATAATGCATGACCTGCCATTGAAAAAAAAATACATAGTCATAAACTTGCATAGCTTTCCCATCCGGACCTGGTAGCGCAATCGGTACAGCTAATAAAAGGCAGTCCGATGTTAAAACAGGGACCTCAACATTTCAAAGTAATTATGATGGTCATACAAAAGCTTCAGTAAACATACGGGAAGCTTTACGACTGGTTTCCTTAGTGCCAGCTTAAGTTTCTGGGCATGCTTTACATATTGAAGATTAGTCTACACCAGCTTTAAATTATCAAATTAAATTTTTTAGATAACTTGAAAACTAATGATGGAATGATAAAACAAAAAACAAATAAACATACGCGTTAACAATTGATCTCTCCAGATGTGACCCATTTGGTTTGGTCACTAAAGCAGCAAGCAATAAAGCGAGCAACGTTTATTATTTACGTATGCGCATTTACCTTAAACAAACCCCTTAAACTGCCATCTTTTAGTGTTGTTTAGTTTGATCAATATACTGATTAGAAGTAAGATGAAGATTGCGAAAACTGGGATGAAACTCAACGTTCTGCTTTGCGATCACCTGATGTTAGAACTATTATCAACATAATGTAAGAATATTACATTTGAAATTTAATCTACACAAGTTCTGGATTGATAGTAAATCACGTTCTCATGTTGACTCTCGTTGTTATGCGTTTTAATTATGCAAAACAGCACTGTTAAGGATTCCAGATCACTGTCGATATGAATAGGTAAATAAGAAAAGGTTCTATCAAAATTTTCACAGATATTTAAATTTTATCTACCAGTAGATAAAGGCAAACAAGGTAAATGTAAATGTGACAAAAACACAGAGACAAGACATAACACACATAAAGAAAAACCACAAGTTACCGCCTTGGAACGGTCAATGTGTAAAAGGGCCGACTGGGGTGCTTAAACCTGGTTTGTAAAGCGTTCCAACCTCGCATTTCTTGAAGGTTTTTCTATCAAACAAACAGTGTAAATAACAATATCCTGTCAAAGTGAAACAACAAACGGTAAGCACGTGCATCGGGAGTTAAAACAGATACAATGAACTTATATACATACATAATATCTAGTAATAAAATAAACTATCAACATATGTACAGTATGTACAGTAGATAAAAGCTTCGGCAACGTAAAAATTCCAAATGAGAGATAAGTTTGAAATAAAACAGCCCAAGCGCTGATATATATATAATAAGAATATTATTATGACAAAGTCCTATGAGCATTGCAACATATACCAAACTCTGAAAAGGTACTGGACAAAGAAATTTCACAAGGAAGCCAAGTGAAAAGTAAAACCAAATTTGTGATGAGTCATTTCACGAAAAGAGCAAACCAGACAGTTACCGCCTTGGAACGGTCAGTCGGCAATATGGGCCGACAATTCAAATATGGCATACATTGCCATGACATTTTATACCAAAAGTGCCGAATGTGTCAAAAGAGAAATGTAAAAATATAGGAAAGAAAACATCAAATTTTAATAAAACAACCTACCAACAAAATAAAATGTAGTATTGTTAAGGGTTAATTAGTTAAAAAATATATCATAAAAAGCAGTTGGCATATTATATATAATAAAGATACTAAAAATCCCGATGTTATACCTACTGTGCAATCTCACGTAAAGGGTATGGAGACTGCTCAAGTTGTCTAACCTATATAGGGCAAGACTGGAGAGATGAAGAGACAAAAAATCACAAATTTTTCTAGCTACGTCGTAGCACACTCGGACACAGTCGGACGCAGTATATATAAGCTTGGTCTTCTGAAATCTAAATATTTTGTTAACCTTCTTTAGTCCCTAATGAAAACAGTTTATAGATGTCCACTTGTAATACAGTGTTATTTATGACCACATACATCCATTCTCCATATTCTCATTTGATACTCCTGCGAGACTACGAAATTCCAAATCAACAAAAGGCTGAAACCATGTCTCTGGTCATATTTAGCCTAAAGAAATTGAGGCCGGGACGTCATATTTATTTGACCGGATATATTATCGACGTTTACATGCTGATTTCTATTCATGCTATTCGTATGAATACAACAATTATTTACATATACGTTAGTTTATGAAGAGTTTTCTAGATGAGTTTGTGTAGCTGATACATGATACATATCTAACCGGACAGGGACTGCCGATTTTTGTTTCTTGTATTTATTAAGAGATATTTTCATTTGATAGGCCAAAATGCATTCTACCAAAAGAATGACCAAACATCATAAACAAAAAGCTAGCTGTTTCGTACATGTTTTTTATATTTCTTTTTCAAAACCTGTCTTAATGTTAAAATAGATATAAACGGTATACCGTTAATTATTGTTCTACTTTAACAGTTAAACGAATAACGTCGAGAGAAGCGCACATGTCAGCTTGTAACAACTGGCTTCACTACATCTATAATAGAATACTATATGCATTAATTCATATTAAATCGACCTGCTTAAAACAGGAGACATCTATCGAATTCGCAAAAGGAAATAAAATCATAATTGATGTCATGCAACTATTTGTCCTTTTATCAACGTACTATTTCGAATTGTATTCACATTTTGTCAACAAGAATGAGTCAGTAGGAATACACTTGTATTAATATTGCATGGAAATAAATTGGTTTACAACAAACTTCCACTGTCTCATTCAGAAAAAAAAGTCATTTACTACAGTAAAAACAATATTTATTGTTCGTGAGTTTTCATTACAAAACAATAAATGGTTATGTGAATGATCATGAGATCACGTTAAATAAAAGTCCTAAATCTTTTCGGAGTATCGAACTTGAATTCATTCATACATTTACTATGTTCAGCATAGTTCTTTGTTAACAACAACTGTATTAGCTTTTTCCGCATAAAACATATGCTTCATCTTTGGGCGTCGTTGAAGACTGTTCTTAAACTTGGTATTTTTATCGATTAAAAAAATATTGAAAAGCTGAAGCCTCTAAACAGTGAACTGTGCTTTGTTATAATAACTACGACACATAGTTTTTATTGGCTGTTCTTTTTTAGAAATTTGATTTTTCTACTTTTTACATTAATAAAAGCATTTATTCTTGAGGATGTTATAACTGCTGTTTAAACAAAGGTAAACTGGAATCTATTTCTGGCTTAAATGTGCAAATGAATCTTTACTCTTCGACTCAAAAATTGATATAAATGTTGAAGAAGAAAAATCCTTGTCGTTTGATTTCGCTTTTCTGTTCCAGATAAAAGAAAAACATAGTTAGGATTGAGTTGTAAATCACAAGTTCCATATGAAGACAGACACACGATCCTTGATAAAATGGTATATATGACGTTGATTTTTACAGAATCATCAAGAACGTGTTATAGAAAATGAAATTCCTTCGGATGCTAAAATATGCGAACTTCAAAAATGATCATAGGAATTTGTCATATAATCTTATTCCCCAAACTGCATATATATATCCTGTTTTTACATCTGTTCTTTAACTAGATTGACATGTATGTTGAAAGTGCATATTGCAAGTATCATATCGTGCATTTTGGATACTCTTATCAAGAGGCATGTAAACGATCGTTAAATCATTTACAAAAGTATTGGATGCTGTTGTTTTTGTAGTGTGTCTCTTGGTCATTATTGGTATCTTGAAGCTTGAAATTGTTTGTATAAGTACATATAGAACACTATGAATAAGGGTTTTATTTTATTGAACGTTTAAGAGTTAATGTAATATTTGAGTATTGCTATGGCAGCATTGCAAGTATTTGTATACAGTTTGTTGGACGAAATGCCCAACATAGCTTCTTTCTTTCTAATAACAACACTAGCCGATTTGAATTGCAGGAACGAATTGCTATCATTTCATAGGGGATGCACAACATGGCAATTACCAGACAATTTGATTTAGCAGCTGTATTGCAAAAGGCACGTTGTTGTTGGAACATAGTTTAATATTCACATCATTTTGTTTGTAAGCAGTATTCGCATAAGCAGTTTGAAGTGAAAAAATACGTAGGGCTGTATATATTGTCAATTTATAAATATTGTTGTAAATATGTTTCTATTTGGATGCATTGGTTTTGCAAGAGTGTGTTTGACTCCATTTAGTTTCAGAGATTAGATTTTGCCTTTTTGTTACCATTATCTGAGTACTTGGTTTTTTTCTACTTTCGTTATTTTTATCGATGTTTTGTTTTGTGGCATAATACCCTGTTTTGAAAATTATTCCTTATTTATATAATAAATTTGGGTTTTTATATTCATTAGCCTACTCGTATGACAATGGACTTGTGTGTTGTGGTAAAAGCCAAAACATTTAGAACAATAGTTTAATGTTTTCGTCACAGTTTTTGAGAGACAAAACAACACACAAACAACATTGCATCCACTGCAAAACGGGGTTGTTTTATCTCTGTCTCATTAACAGCTATACCTTGTTTTATGCTGGTTTGATTGATATTATTGGTTAGCGTTTGTAGACACAATATAAAGGTAAACGCAAAAATAACGGACACCCCTGTCCCACCCTCTTTTCTATATTAAATGATAATAATCCATTATTGATAATGATGCTTTAACTTTCATTGTAAAAACTGAAATCCATTTTCTCAGGTCTTGTCCAAAATTAATGTATCCTAGACAATCGTGTGAAAAAGTGTGGTTTGTGCAGCTAAATGTTTTTTTTTTGGAAATCCGCAAAAGTATCAAAAAGTATGTTTATTTTAAAGTTTATAATATTCTCTTCTTTCTATTATTAGTTTGACATTTTCACAAATGTATCTCTCTTCAATGGAGCTTTTTTATTCTAAACCAATTTTGGAACTTTTTTCTCTAATCTGTTTGAAACTGTTTTGTTGCAATTTCATAATCTATATTCAAAAGATGTAGTGGACCCCAGTTGGAAATGGTTTCAATGTCTTTATTTGATTTAGGTATTAGGGTTATAATTCCTTGCTTTTGTTGTGGTGTAAGATTGCCTGATTTAATCAAATAATTCAACGATTCTATAAGATATTAATTTAGTTTTTTTCATGAAAATTTTGTAAAATTCTTCTGTCAAACAATCTCATCCAGGACTTGTATTCGTTTCATTTCTTTAAGTGCCACCCCACAATCATAGCATGCAGGAACGCCTACACATTTCTTTTACTGTCTCATTCAGTAGAGTTCTTGGGTTACTCAAAAATGTTGATTTTGCTGTATTTCCCTTTGTAAAATTGTACCTCTTCCAAAAATAACATTTTTAATTCTTACTGCTTCAATATTGTATGTTAGCATTTAAGAACGTATTTTCTTTTCGCCTTTCTTTTCTTTTCTAAGCTTGCCAAGTACTTTGTTTTATTTTCATTTCAAGTAAATAACTTTCGATCTAATAATATTTCCATGTATTTTATTTTATTTATTTATTTATTTATTTATTTATTTAATTTTGTTCTTTTTGGTTTTTTTTTAACTTATTAACTTTTTCTTTTCTAAGCTTGCCAAGTACTTTGTTTTATTTTCATTTTAAGTAAATAACTTTCGATCTAATAATATTTCCATGTATTTTATTTTATTTATTTATTTATTTATTTAATTTTGTTCTTTTTTTTTTTAACTTATTAGATCTTAACAATAATACTTTTATATTTTGTTTCTAGGTTGTTTTCTAAATTTCGATGTTTTCTTTCGTATATTTTACATTTCGCTTTTGACACTTTTGGAACATGATGTTATGATATTATATGCCATATTTAAATTGATTTTATTATATATCAGCGCTTGGGCTGTTTTATTGGTTCTTATAATATATCAGCGCTTGGGCTGTTTTATTTGCTCTTATAATATATTATAATATATCAGCGCTTGGGCTGTTTCGTTTCAAACAAATCTCTCGTTTGGATTTTTTTTTACGTTGCCGTGGCTTTTATCTACTTGTACATACTGTACATATGTTTATAGTTTTTTTTTATTACTAGTTATTTGGAATGTATATAAGTTCATTTTATCTTATTTTAACTCCCGATGCAGGTGCTTACTGTTAGTTGTTTCACCTTGACGGGATGTTGTTATTTACTCTTGTTTGCTAGAAAAACCTCCAGGAAGTGCGAGGTTGAAGCGCTCCACAAACAGGGTTTAAGCACCCTAGTCGGCGCTTTTGCCGATTGACCGTCCCAAGGCGGTAACTGATGGTTTTTCTTTACGTGTGTTATGTTTCGTCTCTGTGTTTTTGTCACATTTGCATTTACCTTGTTTGCCTTTGTCTACTGGTAGGTAAAATTTAAATATCTGTGTAAATTATTATAGGACCCTTTCTTATTTACCTATTCTAAAAATCATTGAACCTTTGTTTTTGTTTCATAAGAGGTCGCGATACTTTTACACCATTATTATTACTTTGATTAAAATAACGTTCAAGCTTACATATCTCTCGTCTTGTTTTTTTTCTTGAGGGATGCTATTTCTTTTCCTATACACAGAGCATTTTTATAGTTTAATTTCTTATTGAATCATTTATAAGTTTCACTATTGTAGTGAGTTTTTGCATTAAAATTAAATGCCATTAAGTCTCATTTATACACTTACTAATCTTATTTTAATATTCCTAATGATTGAAAGGAGTATATATTTAAGTTGATCCTACAGTGTTTAATATCTGAATATATATATATATATATATATATATATATATATATATATATATATATATATATATATACACACGATTTTTGACAAGATTGCCAAGTAAAGTGTATTTGTGTTGGAGGACGATTTAATCTCCATACATCAAGATCCGTTCATCACTAAGCTTTTGTTCTGTACACTATTGTGAGAATCAGATCGTTCTTTCTTTTAATCTAGCCCGCTATTTATGATAGTAAAAAAATCGGCGCCAATCATGATGTTGTCGTTTGTTTTTTTCTTTATTATTTGAAAGTGTTTCTTAAAGAACATTTAAGATATTTGGATTGTCTTTATTAGGTCATACATCTTAGTCATGGATACTTCTTGTTCAAGTAACACAATATCTACTTTTAACATTTTTCCTTTACTAATTTCTTCTATATTGTTTAATGTTATACCTTTGTTAGTATTTCTAAATATTGCAACATATTCCTATTGATTGTTTGTGCCGCTGACGAAACATTGACCACCACATTCTTCTTTCTCTTTAGGTGTAACATCTTTGGAGCACCTCTTGCAGAACAATATCAAACTTATTTAATTAAAACTATTCAAATAAATCTCTTTATGGAACTGGTATCATTTTTATTTCTATTTCATATGATATGATCTTGTTTGTGATATATATATATATATATACAATACAACCATAACCAGCAAATACACGAGTGTGTTTAGCATGTGAAACGACATTTCTGTATGTGTATTTTCAACCTTGGTATACGAAATATTATTTTGTGGTACAAATCATAAATACAAAAGGAATGTTTCGAATGAATATTTTCTTCTTGTACGTGATATTATTTGATTACTTTCTGCATTTTATGGAAATATGTGCAAATAATTGCTTAATTTCTGGATATACAGTTCTGGAACCGTAACAGTTGTCACACAATACGATGTACGTACAGTTTGATTACGCTCGATGTACGATACCATGTGTGGTTTTTACACGATGCCATACACGTTACGGTTCGATACCATACACGATGTGCATTACGATAGAAAATCTTCACGGTACGATGCGATACGGTGTACGCTTCGATACAACATGCTATGCGATTTCCGTTTACGTCACGTTACACGAAATACTATGGCAAATGCGGCAAGTTGTTAAATTTCAATCAGCCTATTTATACTGTACCAACTCCAAATCGTTCTGTCCCAATCAGCCCACTTCCAGCGCATATAGGCGGTAATGTTTTCACACCTTTCAAATGAGACAATACAACTATTTCCGTCTAAATGGTAAAATGTGTAGGCAAATAATAAGTAACATAACATAAATTTATTGGCATAATGTACAAACACATACATAGAGCCATTATACAATAACAAAATAAAATGGTACAGTGATCAGCATGGAAAAATAAATGAGTTTCTCTGACAACTTAATACTATAATTTATATGGTTACCAGAAGAACCTAGGTGGACTATTATTGCCTCATTTTAAATGCATAATATAAATATTTTCCTATGCTTAATATAACATTTTTATTTGTTGAAGACATAAGCAGTATAAATTTATTTTTTGTAGGAAAACAACAATAATATCTTTTAAAAAACTTCCTTCTTAATTCTTGGTATTTAGGACATACTAGCAAAAAGTGGTAGTCATCCTCAACAGCCTTCATATTACACATAATACATTTTCTTGTGTCTTTTTCTTGGCCAGAATATCTACCTGTTTCAATATTCAAGTTATTAGAATACAGCCTAAATCTTGAAAGTATAATTTGATACCTGGTGTTTATATGCTTCTGTAAATATACCTCCATTTCGAAAGAACTTTTGAAAAGTCTATAAAAAGTGAGTCGTGTAGAGTTATTTATACCCGAGTGCCATAATTGAGCAAAAATGTCCTTTATCCTTTGCTTAATGCTGAGCAAAATAGAACTATCAACATATTGTTCTTGCCATATATAAACAAGACCTATATTGCAAAGAATCGTTTTTATATGAAATGCCCAATTAAGATTTCTATATGAATTATTGTCGTTTGCATCTTGCACTAGCATGTTGTATACAGTGGAAATAAGCGGATTTGTACACTCTAATATTTTCTTCCAATAATTCATAATTAACAATTGCCTTCTTATTCTCATCGGATACCTTCCTAGCTCTCCATATAACCCATATGTATTTGTAGATCTTTTCACATGTAGCACCCTACGTAAAAACTTACAGTGAACCAATTCGATGCTGTTTGCATCGTGATACCCCCATATTGCGGCATTATATGAAAGAATCGATCCAACCAATGATAAGTAATTGAAGCCAATATGATACTCTGCTTAAACATTGAACAAGTGGGTAAAAATGTACCATGTTAAGACAAATTAATTTAAATCTGTAATTTACTAACATTCTTACACCACTCTTCTATACACGTATATTCCAATTTTCTACCCCTATTCCGCGCATCCGTATCTGCGTTTTACTGAAGTGAAATTTCACAGGCAGATTATGTGTGCTGGGATCTTCATACATGTATGACATGTCTTCAAGATGCAGGTGTTGTGCTCTACCACTAAATGACCACTGCCCGTCTAATTTGAACAGAAACGTTGTGTCATTAAAGTGGCAATCTGTGTGGGGGCTTATAATCGCTCGCGTGATTTGTAGGTACATGTACCGAATAACCTAGATAAATGGACTAGCAGCTAGAAAATAAATAGAATCAGAAACATACCATTTTCTCATACTCAATCCTTTTTCAAGCACTATTTAAATAAAAATTCGGTAAGGTATAGTAGAATATGGGTCAATCGGGAAAAAAACTTAACAAACTAAAAAGATGAAACAGAGCTATTAAATAATATTTATATTATTATGAGACAAAATTGGACTAACAACCGACAAATTAACACCTCCACTTTATTCGTTCCATATAGTGATCAAATCCATTAACATTAAAACAAATTTAGAAGACGTAATAGACGTAATTGATAAGATTATTCCCTTAGTTAATCTCAACTCAACTCAAATACTGAGATATCGCTTCTTACTTCCACATTTACATCGACGGTAGCAAGGATGCAAACAAAAATGCTATAGGAGCATGATTGAAAATAAACAGAATAAATAAACAAGGCCAAAATAAAACTAGACACTAGAGATTTTCTATTTAGATGCGAACTGTTAATCATAACCCATAAAGTGTGTCCAAATAGAACAAAATTGCCGACCAACAATAAATATTTACTCCGGCTCTCTTAGTTATTTACAAGCATTTCAGACAAATTACGGAAAGAATAGACAAGAACTAATCAAAGAAATATATAGATAAAAAAATAAAATACAAATGTTAAGCAAAATCTCTAATATGAATTTGGAGATTGGAACTCATCATCATAATATAGCCTATGATTAAATATTACTAGACTCAGTCTCGGATCCCAGCTACCTAGGTGAAGACAATAAAGCCCCCACCCCACCTCGACAAAGCACAGAACTAATAATACGCGCTCTTAATCATTTTATAGAATAACTGCATTCAATAAATATCTAATTAATAATATAGGATAACACCTGCATTTACTGAATTAATACAATGTCCAACCAATATCATATCCAAAATAAACAATAACTAAAGTTTCCAAACCCACAAGACACGTAATGGGGTGAAATCTCTTTAAAATTTAAACATTCCTAGTTAACCCATTCCCTAATTGGCTGGACCCCAATGTGGCGGAAGATTATGACTGCTATTTGTTTAAAGGCATTACACCTCTAAGAAATTATTTCTTAAAATTTTAACCCATTTCCAGCTGTATGTTTATTCCAATTACGTTTTACTGCACTTTATTTGCCATAAAAGCGTGAGCAAATAACCAGAATCCTAGTTTTCACGAATATTTTCCTAAACGTCCATTCATATTCAATCTACGCATATTGTCATTCAATAAATAAGTTCATAGGTGTGCAATATTAATTTGCTCATCGATAGTATGTATGTACCGGAAATGTAATATATAGTTTAGTGTCTGTTTAGAAGAATAAACTTTTTTTTGTATTTTTGAAGCATTTATTATGGCTTTTAAATTTCCAGTGAATTTTGATATGAGCATGATAATTTCATTAGAAAAATGTCAAAATATATGTATCTTTGTATCACAGAATTATGTGAAGGCACAGTACAATTTTCCTTGTGTTACGTAACCATACTACACGTTCCGTTACGATACCACGGTCTTGTCATAAGCGTTACGTTCCGTTACGGTACGATGTACCATTTACGATATGGCTCGTTACGTAACTTTACGACAACTGGTACGGTGCCAGGACTGTATTACAAGTACGACAGTAACCTTTTTTTAAACAAAAACTATAAAGTGGTTCAATAATATGACATATGTGTAAAAGATACACGATGGAGGCCCAATATTTTGTCATCAAGACAACTTGCTCGCAACAATATGTAACACTGCATGTGTTCGCTTGTAAAGTGTTTCGCTAGAATAACAAGATTTAATACAAAAGACATACGTCTAGCGATAACATAAAGGACTAACAATTTTGTATAAACACAAAATATTCAGTATATATGTCGCATGCCACTCAATATGCAAATTTAATCAATAGTTTATATACTAATAACTCTCTAGCAGCAACAGTATTTAGCATTAAAACAAATGTCCAGCAACAATATTGATGCTTAGAGCAAATGTTAATGCAAAAAACATTCATGCAATTATATCTTTCAAAAATATTTTATTTATATAGTCGCGATACTCTTTTTTTCTTGCTACTAAAGTTATCAATTTGTGATGCAGTAAATTGGGTTAGGTAAAGATTTTAAGATGCGATATATACATTTTGGTGTTGTGAGGAAAATGTCCATCAACATAATAAAATGCATCGACAAAAATATTATATGAAACATGAAGTGACCAATTTTGTTAATTTGGAAATATACTAAAAAAAGTACTACATAGAAAAAGATGGTTTTGCTTGTACCAAAATGAGTATCATTCGGGAAATTAGAAGATTTTTTTATAAGCAACCTTTATAAATATTTACTATACTGTTCCTGTTAAATGTTTACATATGTTCTGTATTAAGACCTTTGACAACATAACAAAACATAAACTATTTCAAAGCACTGTTTCATTATTCTCTTAAGACTATTTAATTCACTTGTGTTAATAAGGTAAAAGGATTCGGTAAATAAATGATGCATTTCATTGTTGTTGGTGGTTTTCCTGAAAATAAAAATGGAAAAGAATCAATACTATTGATTGGTAAAAGATAACCAATATCATCTCCATTTATCGGATGTTCATACCTTTGCATTAATAAACACATAATGTTTACCCAAGGTGTTTTACATACAACTAGATAAATTTATTTTGATCCTGGGAATAACTAATAAGAAACTGATTATGTTTTAAATAGTTTAATTTGTTCCCGTCTTTGTCATAGTAGTTTGTGTCTTTGTGTCCTCATTTGTAAACGTCTAATATAATAGTTATCCTTTTGTACTTAACATACTTCTATCATTCATACTGGAATAGGTAAATAAGAAAAGGTCCTATAACAATTTCCACTGATATTTACATTTTATCTACCAGTAGACAAAGGCAAACAAGGTAAATGTAAATGTGACAAAATTACAGAGACGAGACATAACACAGATAAAGAAAAACCATCAGTTACCACCTTGATCGGCAAAAAGGCCGAATGGGGTGCTTAAACCTGGTTTGTGGAGCGCTCCAACCTCGCACTTCCTGAAGGTTTTTTTTTCAAACAAAAAGTGTAAAGTACAATATCCTGTCAAAGTGAAACAACTAACAATGTTATAGCATAAAGACTTTTTTTTATACAAATCACTTTTTTTCTGCTTAATGCGATAGGAGTCTGTGAAATACGTTTTGATTGCGCTGTGCGTTCCTCCTTGTTTAATCTGTGGTGCGAATACAAACAAGATTAAATCAAATGGGCTCCCAGCCATTATTATTTGTATAAAATGTGTTTGGTGCCGCGATGCCGTTATATTGCGCATTGCGATTCTGTGACTGTTCAGTGGGGCTTAACGTAGCAGAAGCTAAATGTCGACCAATGACAAACAATCATCGACTGACATCGACTCCTGTGTCTGTTAATTCCCACAAAGGAAATATGTACAGTTTTTTTAAACTATACCAACAGGACATATAAATATTATATGTGATCATTTGTACGCATAACTAAAAGTTATTAATAAAGAGAGAGAGAAAGTTAGAGGAAAAGTGCGAGAAAGAGAGGGGAGAGAGAGAGAGAGGGAAATAACTATACATTCAACGTGAAATGTAGAGATAATTTCCGTAAAAAATGTAACGTTGTCAAATAATGTGAAAACGTAATTTTCTAAGTCAAGGGAATGGCCCTGATTGGCTCAGAATAACAATTTCTTATCAAGTAACACATAAAAACAATACGATGGCACTTGGCAATTATTGTTCCTTCTAATGATCATTGTTCAGAACATCATCGTACATGCAAAGACTCGTGAGCCATTGAATAAAACTGTCATTTATTAACAAGCAAGCATGGGCTACATGGATAACCTAATTATCCAAACCTATTTATATTCACAAGCTCGATAGGTGGTTACTGGGTCAAAATAGCACATTTGGATGACCCTTTAAGAGTGCTTAATTTAGTGGACTTAGAACGTACCCGTCGATAAATGACAAACCTTTTCAAATTCCTGGTAAATGGTACTATAGCTCCCTTCGTGGACACCGAAGTGTAGACTATGGTGAAAGGCAATGATTTTTTACCAAGACTGCCAGGTCATTGTTTACTTCCAAGGCGTTCTTGTCACGAGCATTTGAGACACTTAAGAAACTTATCAGACAGAGACAAAGATCATCGCCTGGAGTTCCACAAGAACAACCCAATCTTTTATAAATTGTGGAAGAACTCGACGTATCATAGTAAATGCTTGTAATGACATAAAGGAAATCATCAGACTAGATTGTCCGCGGAAATGGAGTGTTACAAGACCCTAACTTAAATGATAGGCGATTTCTACCATGCAGAATGTCAAGAGCTACATCTTACTCACTCGGCAACAACCACATTTGTCGACAGCTACATCTTAAACACTCCGCAACAAACGTACATGTCGACAGTTACATCTTACACATTCAGCAACAACCGTATTTTACGCAAGATGCTGGGAACAGAATACTATTTGCATCAGACTTAGGGCTCATGGAAAGAGTTGGTAGATGTTTCAGACGCAGTGGAAGAGTTTGAACAAAAAAGACAAAAAACGACAAACCAATGCAGTTGAATTGGGACACCAAGGGGCTTTAAGCGGATAGGATCTGCCAGAAAGATGTGGCACCTTCAGACTAATGGAGATTGGTTTATTCTTGATATACATCGCTTAACTTGAGCAAATGAGGCTTGTCAGAGGACGCTCACGTTTCAACACAAGCAATAAAGATGTCGGAAATGTTGTAGAGGTCCTTTTGTATAATTTATATGTATGAACATTTCTATACAACTTTCGATAATTCGTGATCGTTTCAAGTCTGAACAGTGCTTTTATACTTTGAAGCAAGAAAGTCATTACGGTGATTAAAACACATTTCTCAGCTTCTGGAATCTTCCTGTAAAAATGTAGTAAAATCAAGTTTAATCTAATTCCAAGCATGTAGCAGGAGCTGAATCATATTATGGATATTTGATTATACTTTGATTAGAATCATTGGAACTGTTTCTAAATAATACTTTTACGGTAAATTTAAAGAATATTCCTTCTTACATTGTATTTCCTTTCATAGATTTGATGGAACATTATACGAAAATTGAATGCGCCGCGCGAACTACACCGATGGTCTTAATTAAAACCGAATACAATCTGCTTGCTGTTGATGATTTTAACAATTATACTGCTTGACACAAAATTTCCAACTTTTTGTTTCTTATAAGAGCGTTTCTATTTGTATATGCTGCTTCAACACTGTTCCTTTCTGTTTATTGAATTTTCTTTCCGCGTAACTGAGATTTATTTCCGCCTAAATAACCTTTATGTCATTCAATGCTATGGACTTCTCAGCCTTTGAAAACAAACATTTTGTATGAGGCACACTGACCTGAATACTAGTTAATATAGCAATAACAATTAAAGCAATCGTCTTACATTATAGAAAGAATACTCGAATACAAAGGCGATTTTTTTTTTAAATTCCGTTCTACAAATAGGTAAATAAGAAAAGGTCCTATCAAAACTCCAACAGATATTTAAATTTTATCCACCAGTAGACAAAGGCAAACAAGGTAAATGCAAATGTGAAAAACAAACAAACACAGAGACGAGACATAACACACATAAAGAAAAACCATCAGTTACCGCCTTGGAAAGGTCAGTCGGCAAAAGGGCCAACTGGGGTGCTTAAACCTGGTTTGTGGAGCGCTCCAACCTCGCACTTCCTGAAGGTTTTTTCTGGCAAACAAACAGTGTAAATAACAACATCCCGTCAAAGTGAAACATCTAACAGTAAGCACCTGCATCGGGAGTTAAAACAAATACAATGAACTTATATACATACATTACAACTAGCAACAAAATAAACTATAAACATATGTACAGTATGTACAGTAGATAAAATCCTCGGCAACGTAAAAACAAAAATCCAAACGAGAGATTAGTTTGAAATATAACAGCCCATGCGCTGATATATTATAAGATATTATAGGAAAAAATAAAACAGCACAAGCGCTGATATAGTGTAAGATATTATAAGAACAAATAAAACAGCCCAAGCGCTGATATATTATAAGAACAAATAAATAAAACAGCTCAAGCGCGGACTTATTACAAGATCACTTTAAATATGGCATATAATGCCATGACATCATGTTCTAAAAGTGTCAAAAGTGAAATGTAAAAAATACGAAAGAAAACAACAAAATTTAGAAAACAACCTACAAACAAAATAAAACTTAGTATTGTTAAGAGCTAATAAGTTAAAAAAAAAGTTCATGAAAAGCCGAGGATTTATTCGCAGTTGGCATATTATATGTAAGAAAGGTACTAAAATCCCGATGTTATACCTACTGTGCAATCTCACGTAAAGGGTATGGAGACTGCTCAAGTTGTCTCACCTATATAGGGCACGACTGGAGAGATGAAGAGACAAGAATTCCAACAGTAACTGTCCAATTATGGCTTTAAGTCACTGTTTTCATGTAGTCTCAACGACCTGTCTGGTCATCGTGTAATTTTAAAGCAATGCAAGTTCTTGACTGTAAAAGGGTCAATTGCAAGCAATGCAGTACAACGTAAAATTCCCGGGTTGTAACCGTCTGCAATACATTTTCTGATAAGTTTTGTAAAGTGGTCAGAAAAGTTATTGAGACCCTTAATTTTCTTGTATAAAACATTTCCATAAAATGCAGGATGGCTTATGCCTTTCTGCATCAGTGTTTTCGTACTGCTATTATACTTAGAAGCAATAAAACCATTGCGGTAAAAGAATTTTGAAAACGCCTTTCTTAATTTATGAAAACGAAAGCCTTGCTGTGACAGTTTAGAAGAAATAAACAGGTTTCTAGCATTGAAATCTTCTACTTTAGTACAAACTCGTGCAAATCTTGTAAGTTGTGATATGTAAATACATTTATATAAATGGTAAAGATGTTGTCCTTTTTTTTCTGAAATTGACATCAGGTTCTAAATACATGTTATGTATGACTGAAACCATAGTTGTGTGAAGGTTTCTTCGACTTAGGTAAATATCATGCATGTTATATTAGCTACTGGGAAACAACAGCAACACCATTAAAATCACCGTCGTATTTCAGAATTTGCACGAAAATCAAACCTGATTAAACAATTGTGGCAACACTTTAGGAGGCTAAAAGTAGAATTTACAAAATTAGTGCACATGTAGAAAATTTATTATTTCAGTAAATTTCAATTGGCAAAAATATGTTGTTAATTTTTTTTATAAATAAATCTCTTAATTTATAAAGTATATATATACTGGGTTTTCTTTAATTGACAATGTTTTGTTTTATGACTTACTGACACAATTGTATCGTAAGAAACTTTAATAACACTTTATTTTGCACGAAGAAATTAGCAAGCAAATTCACTTATAATTGAATTCATCAAAGTTATGCTTCAGTAAATGTTCACGGTATCAATGTTCTCCAAACAAATTGGTTGATTAATCTTCTGTACACACGCGAGGTATCTTAGGCGATCCGTTGTAGCAAACTAGAGATATCTTTAATTTAAAATCATAAATTGGATTTCTGAGGATAATTGTTTCAATTTTAGTTGTTACCGATACATGTGATTTTTACATCACGTTTGAGGATTGGCCTTAAAGGTTATGCGTTGTTTTACAAGAAAAGGCAGATCAGCAAATCGTAGTATTATACACTTTATGTTTGTGAATTTGACCAAATATTGACAAATGCTTATACTTTAATAAATCAAGTGAACATATCTAGTGCAAAAGTTCCATGATTATTGAAATTGCAGTCTCTTTCTGTCTCTCTGTATCTGTCTCTCTGTGTGTCTCCTTCTGCCCCTTCCACCTCTGTCTGCATTTGTCTGTCTCTGCGTCTCTCTATGCGTCTTATTTGGTTTCTAAAGACATTTTTGATTTAATCAAAGAGTTGCACTATAAGTTAAAATCTTAACAGAACTGGAATATCGAATACATAGATCCACCAAAGTGTTTGTTCAGAGATTTGTAATAATAAGTGCAATCTAACCTAATCGTAAACATTTTTTGTTCTTCTTGTGGTCAAGACTTCATGAAAGAATAAAAACAATGGATTATGAAAAGACCAAAACTGAAAAAGTCAATTTATTTAAAGAGAAACTGCATCATATATTCGAAGAAATGATTAACCATCAACGAAGCAATGAACGCATCTATTTACAATTAACACTTTGACGTCAAACCCATAGGTTATTTCAAAAGCAAGTATTGATATAGCGTCGCTGTTCTCGACAAACCAATGAAATATTTCTTAACACATGATATGTTGTTTACTTTTAGTCGTTTTATTTATACGTATATACATATTACATTACCCTTCAGCTTTAAATATATGTATCGGCCCACCTTAATTATTAAGCAAACATATTTATAACTAATGTTGAGTTTTAAATATAAGTATCGGTCCACCTTAATTATTAAGCAAACATATTTAAAAGTAATGTTCCGTTTTAAATATAAGTATCAGTCCACCTTAATTATTAAGCAAACATATTTATCACCAATGTTTAGCTTTAAATATAAGTATCGGTATTCCTTAAATTTTAAACAAACATTTTCATTACAAGCGTTGAAGTAAAACTGTTATTTCCAATAAACTGCACTTTAAATAATTGCATGTTACATCAATTTATACACATAGACCACTAAAACGACTGTATGTACTAATGGAGAGTACTCGTACTATCTTATCTTTATTAGTAAACGTCATGCAACAATATTTTAACGCTTTGCTAATGGATAAAATCACATCCTATCAATTACTAATTGATGTACCATTAAGTGAGTGGAACTTTATCGAATATTAAAATGTATGTGCTACGAAAAATATGATATGCTTTTAAGTTGCCACAAAGGTTCAGTTAATTTATTTATCTTACAGCTCAACCGATACCAACTCGTATTTTGCTTGAAAAATATTCTTAGGTGCTGAATGCAAAAGCATGACTGGATTTCCACATAATTGTAAAGTTTAATACTATCTTAGCACGCCAGCAAACGCTACATTGCTTAATGGCAAATGTTCCTATAATGATAACATGGAATTATGCAATACTCTATATTGTTCTGGAAAACCCTGGTTGCGGATAAAACACAATCTTCTCGCAGAACCAGAGTTATAATTGATACAAATGTTATATATTTCACCGAGTGCCTCTGAAAAGGGTGTAAGAGCTGTGAGCTCAAGGTGAATTATAAATGCAGAAAGCAACCCAAGATGTAAAGTGCGGACGGTAACAGTTATGCTTCCAAGAATATAAAATTGCCACATACAAAATCATAGCACAACATTAAGACCTTCATTGGCAAAACAAACAATCATTTTGAAAGGTGCTCGATATTTTGAACCTAAATATTTCAATGATTTTAAGCGCGAATATATACTCTTTGGTGAACATGTGAACATAGAAATATTATGGGAACATATCACTAATCTAAGAGAACATTATGATGTTTTATTCTCAATGCACCTTAAAATAATCCATTTAGCGTTCTTAAACTGAAATTTGCATATCACAACACGTAACACAAATATTACTGAGACCGAAACTATTAAAACCTAGCTCTATGCAGAATGTTGAGAAAACTCCACAATTTCGTTAAACAATTAAAATATGATTCTAGAGGACTCTTGACCAGGAACGGTTTTAAAGCAGTCAATGGCAAGGCCAGGATACTCGTATGAGCTTGCTGAGGTTGTTCATATGGGTGTTATCTATTGTTTCTTGTTATGTGCTTTCGTTCATAATTTATTTGTGTCTGGTGATAGCATAAAGTTATGTTGTTTCTTACATGCTTATTTTACATTCTATGTATACGCTCTGCACATCGTATCATATCGCGTGACTCTTGACCCGTATTGCGTTATTTATTGTTTCGTATTCAGACAACATTTGACAGCCCCTCTCATCATCATGTAAAATTAATTGTCAATTAATTAGGTAATATGTAGCTAATCTTGCTGTTTATATTCAGCAGCATTGTTATTTTGACGACATGAACATACCAACATTACAGCCGTATCAAATTGCGTGAAAAGTTAAATACATTCATTTAATAAAATTTGTTCATTGATGTAATGAAATGAAAGTAAGTAAACTGTATTATAAAATATATAATATATATAAAAAAATAATCAGCTGCTAAGCCTCCCACCTGGGTTCGAGTCCCGGTCGGGGCGAAGTACTTATTGTATGAAGGTTTTCCAGCTGACTTTGTCTGGGGTCTTTGATCCTCCAAATAGCTGGACGTCACTATAATGATCCTAGTTTGTCGCTGCGATGTATTTTAAGAACAAAACAAAAATACATCAAAGTGTTTCCACTCAATTCTTTAACATGTTTATATTTATGTGCAAAGGTTTTACAATTTAAAAGAAATACTTCAGTCAGGAGGCTAAACAGCAATGTGAATATCTATCCTGCACGGTCAGTTGTGTACAATCTAAAACAGTTGCAAATATGTAAATTTGAGATGTATATAAACATTTCTGATGTTGGGATTAGGCATGTAAAATAAGACCTCGGAGCATATAATTAATTCATGAAACAATAATGGATTAAAGTGTATGTATAATAGGCATACCATGGTCTGAAGGCATTCGGAAATGGTAAAAGCCCCTACGTTATATATTAATATTTATTATAATGAGCTCATATTACTACTACTTCTAAAGTTAACACTGTGTAAAGTATAAAAAAATTTATTTATAAAGATAGCTGAGTAAGATGTTATGTAGAAATAGGATGCACTTAACGTAAAACATGCATGACACCCACACAAACCTACCATTTTAACATGGCACTCATTAGAGGTACATGATTGTATAACTTTTAACCATATTTTTTTTCATTTCTTCTTAGTGTTTTCTGGCTCAAAATGTCAGCTTCTACGTTTAAAACTAGCATAACTCTAACAAACACGAATATTTGTCTTATTGATAATGATTTTAAATAGTATGAAGTTGATAAAATATGAAAACAAACAATTACTCGATACAATTTATTGACATATATTGTGAACCTAGATTAAAACAATTAGCAGTAAAAATATAGAGGTGTCGTTTTTGTCTTTTGGTTTAAAACAGGGGCCGCTTGTCAGTGGTTAGCTCTGGGATCTATTGATGGCACCGCAGGGCCTTTGCTTTCGTTTCTATATTGATTGTGACGGGAACAATATTTACATTTATATGTCAATATAACCGACTATATGGTGTAACCCTGGTTTCAGAAATAGGTTTCAGGCGGTTGCGTCAATTCAATTAAATTGCAATATCGCCGGATGTGGGATGAAATGTTATTGCTGCTTCTAGTCTCTTCTAACATATACTTATTGTGTCGAACTGTTTTGTAGAAAGTGCATTTTTTCGGAGGTAGTCAGAAGAAAGATTCAGGAAATCTAAATGTAGCTAATTTGAGTCACGCGGCCCTGACACACCGCGTGGATTCGTGTACAATAGCCTAAACTCAAATATGTGTCGTTAATGAACGCAAACATGACAATGTGCTTTTTATGGTGCACTATACACGCACCGTCTGCGATATAAAACCACGGAAGAGGTCTACAACACCTCGGTATTAAAGTCTCGTTTTCCAGATTCCAAAGCGAATAGGATCGTTGTCCACTTTGTATGAGTATCTACGTATATGTTTTGTCTTTTTTTATCTCTTTTAAATACGAGATGGGATGCCATGTCATCAAAAGTCCATACATACCGTAATTAGGCAGTATAGCTTACCGACATGGAGTAATAAGGTCGTAAAAACTGCCTATGACCGTATAAAGTAGCTGCATAAAGTATTTCAGCTTTAAAGTTACCCACAGAAAGCTATTAGGTTGCAAACATTGACAACGTGAGTTTTCAGAAAGTCAAAAACTACCTACATAAAGTTATCACGCCGCCTAAATTAAGAATAATATTAACAAGAAAATAACAACAACAAAAAACATTGCTATATTATATTATATTACTATAGGTGAGTATAAGCTTATTTTCACGTTCCAGTTTAAAGCTCCTGAAAAATACGATGTACTGAAGGACAGGGGTGGGGAGGAGAAGATTCCTTAAACAGTAATCCCACTCTGTTTTACCAATAGTGTGATACTCCTGATCACGGGTCCGTGGATCGAAACTCAAATGTGTCGCCCTCATTCTTTAAGCAAGAAATTAACCTCAAAATATTCCACTCTACCCAGGTTTATAATTGGGAACATGCGAGGATGATTACGGTCACGACTTCATTGTGCCATTTGTTCTGCTGCAGATATTGGATTTTTGAATTTACTCAATGACCAGAGACTAACACTGTGAATGCGGCTGAAAGGCAGTTGCAAAATAAGAGACTTTAAACCACACCTTCATCTTCGTTGCCTTAAATACATCATACGTTTCATACAACATCCTTATTGAAAACATACACTTAAGTTGCATTAGCAGAATGACGATGTCTCTATCTGAAACTGTGTTTGTATTGTATGTGGTAAAATCGGATGACATTTAATAAACATGATAAAAATGACAAAGGCTGGTAAGTATGTCGTTCAAACTCACCTAACATTAGTGTTAGCCCGATTCAGGCGTGTATGTTTCTTTTTATAAAGTATTACGTTCGAACGGGCGGTGGTTTTAAGTTTAAGTGTAACAGTAACATGTTCAATTTTATGTTAGAAGCAGAATAAGACTTCGAAAACATTACAATTCAATACTCGCTTTAACATTTATTGCATTAGTGAAATTGATTTTCCTATGTTTAGACACTTGCAACAGTCGACACTTAAAGTTGATGGAAATATAAGGGTGCGATAAAGTAGAACACGTATTTGTACTACAACGTACAATACTTAGGATTGTGTGAGTTGCTTACAAAGATATTTGTCATGCGGGTCGCCCAAGCGTAGTAGAAGAGTCGCCGATTTGTAACTGTTCTGACGGCTTAGTCTCTCACCGCGTGAGTTCGAGTCCAGTTCGGGGCGGTGTACTTAATGTGAAAAGGTCGTTCAGCTGACTTGCGGTGCGCCGTTGGTTCAAGCCAGACATGTGTCTGGGATCTTCCTCCACCAAAATAAATGGTTGCCGCAATGAATGGCAAATAAAAAACAACAACATATTTGTCATGCTTGAATTGGTTTTATAAAACGGGCTATTTTCTTTATTAAACGGAGGTTAAAATATAGATGCATCATGCATACGAGTCATTTTAGTCAGTCAGTTTACATCAGTAGTAACGTTTAACTTTACATATGATTGTGTACTGGTGGTGGTGTTTTTCTCAAAGCATTGCAGTGTAAATTAACTGTCTCAGGCATCTTTTAAATGCACAAAATTTGTATGTTTACTTAAATTATAAGAAAAAAGATAATTTGAAGAAAAAAGGAAGGCATATACAAACTTTTAAATAATAGAGCTAGTATTATTGTATCTTGTCTATGTACTAAAGTAGGAACATCCTCTTCTCTGCAAATGAAGACGTTATTTAAAGTCAAATGTAACTTCAAGTGGTGTTGGGAAATTGAAGATCAACAGTAACATGTTAGAACATTTTCGTCACTGACATAGTTAGAATAAGTTTTAATAAATACGCAATAACAATGTAGTCCGAAATTTACTTAAACATTTTTAACTTTGGCGATAATTTATATTTCTACATTAAAACACTAGGTGCAGCCCAATCTGTTAGGAATTTAAGTGAATAAAAGAGCTAAATAAAGTACAAATGTGCAGTTAACCTCAATGTTGTATTCACAGACACATATGTTTGAAACTAGGTCATGTGACATAATAACTATTTGTCATTTTTGTAAAACAAAAATATCTTCATTAAAAAAATATATTTTCGGTTTTAAAACTGAAATATATTTTTCTGGGGCGACGCTTTTTTACGGCGATTAAAAAAACCCACAAATATCACTGTGGGTATGAACATATGGAACTTTTACCTTTATTAAAAAATATGCAAATTGCGGATAAATCCTCGGCTTTTTATGATATATTATTTGAATTTCATTGCCTGCTGTCTAAAATTCGATGATATATATGTGTGTGTGTGTTATTGTTTAGTTTTAATTTCACTTTTGACACATCTGACATATGGCGTCATGGCATTTTTTTTGGTATGACGTCATTAATTGTTCTTATTATACATTATCGCTTTATTTCAAACAACTCTCTCATTTGAAACTTAAAGGTTGCCTAGACTCTTATCTACTGTACATATTGTACATACGTTGATAGTGTATTGGATTACTAGTTGTTTTGTCTGTATATTAGTTCATTTTATCAGTTTTAACTGCCGATGCAGGTGCTTACTGTTAATTAAGCCACTTTGATGGGATACTTTTATATGTATTGTTTCATTGATAGAAAACTCTTCAGGAAGTGCGAGGTTGGAGCGTTCCACAAACCAGGTTTAAGCATCCCAGTCAGTCCTTTTGCTGACTGACCGTTCCAAGCTGTTTTTTTTTTATTCTTTTGGTGTGTTATGTCTTGTCTCCGTGATTTTGTCACATTTACATTTACCCTTTTTGCCTTTGTGTAGAGGTGGTTTAGATATAAATATCTGGGGTAATTTTACAAGACGTTTAGTTTTTTACATGTACATTTACACGTGATGCTGTAAAGAAGTTTATTTATTAACATAGAAAAGAACAATTACGTATCATTATTAAAATTAATATGAATGTTATTAATTAAAATAAACATTTTCTTATAATTGATTATTGTGATAAGAGAACTGTATCATACAATGAATGAATTTACAAGTTAAATATAGAACGCCACTTATTGAATATATTGCACTTAATAATATCCAGTTTCTTTTAAGAAATGCTCTTCATTTTGATAAGTATTATAAACAATTAGCACTAAAACTGTTTTCAACTTATTTGACTAATATTGGTCCTATAGGCAATGTTATATCATTATTCCATTCATTATGCTTTTATGAGCAAAACATACTGAGGCGCTACGTTGTAATGTTTTGTCGCAAATTGAGAAAAAATAACGCTCTTTTTGCATAACCATGGCGAATTCTGGTGTCACAGTGGTCATGTGATCGACGACCTTTTTTTCAGCAAATAGTTTTCATTTCATGATTCGATCGCTACTTTTGTAAAAAAAAAACTTCTCTACTTATATAACATTGTTCCATGCTGTTTCTGTAATGTAATGATTCAATTGAATTTGCAGTCTGCAATCTTTTATATAATGAGATCCTACATATAAATGTAGTTCCTCCGCCATTTTGAATCTTATCTTTTGTAGGAGACTTCGTTTATAATTATGGATTTACTCGTCAATTGAAGTTTAGCAAACAAAAACAAAATAAATCCCGAAAGACAGTAATTTACAGAGTGAATTGTGTTACAGTACTGAAAATCACGAAATTGACAATTTTTCCGTTTCCACTCCGTTTCGTTTCCATTTCAGTTGGAAGCGTTTGCCGCTCCGTTTCCATTCCGCTTCCGTTGCGTTTCCGTTTCGTTTTATTCGCTTCCAGCGCTGCATTTCAAACGCTTCCAGCGTTTCTATCGTTTCTTCCGTTTCTACCGTTTCAAGCGTTCCGTTTCGCTCCGTTCCGATTTTGATTAAAAATTTCGTTTAATAAATTTCTAAAGGTAAAGTACTTCCGGTGTGTTTGCAAAATGACGAAAGAAGTAAACATTCTAGGGAGAGGCAAAAGTCTTTCATCACATATAAAGGAATCGGCAGTAGATTGTTTGCGACGCGGATATTCAGTGTCAGTCACCCGGAGGGAAATTGCAGACAAAAAATACCCTTAACAACCAGCACCTGCAAATAATCCTCAAAATTCAGGGAGTGCAGTATTGAGAAGAATCCTACCTACTTGTCTTCGCCAGACGTCATATCCCGGAATAAACAAACAAGAAATAACTTTCAAATATGGTCCACACACACCCAGTATGCTAAAAAGTTACTTCTCTGTGACGTGTTAATCCGCAAAAAAAAGCGTAATGGTGATCCGACCTTAAAATAAGACGATATCACACACAATTTTTTTTAAAACGTGCCCCCGGACGTTTGCCCCCCGCCCCTATAAGTGCAGACCGGACGTTTGCCACCCCCTCTCCCCTTCAAATAAAAAGGTCCTTCAAATAAAAAGGCCCAGCGTTTACCCCCATCCCCACTGCCAAAATAAAAAGGCGAATGTTTGCCCCTTTCCGATATTTGTTATATGGCGGACTTTAGATTTAACGTCTCGCTGATAGTAACGTGTAATATCCAATAATTTTAGATAAGTATTACTCACTACAGTCACATTTCATGGTTAAAATGATTATCTCATATAAACATGAACATGTTGTTTTGTCGAAAACAGGCACATACATAAAGTCTCATAGAACAAACAACTTTCTTAGAAACAAGTGTGTGTTGTTGTGTTTTCGGTTTGCACATATTAGCGCCAATTAACGGCTGTTAACAATATTGTTCACGCACTTATAACATGAAGTCGCTAATTATATCAATGTGATTTTAATTTCTCCAAGGTTGTAACAAATAAATGCGGTGAACAAATAAATCATTAGATGCGGTGTAATTTCTTTCTGGAGAGGAGGGCTCTCTGGCTAACACTGCAACATCAAAGAATATTCTGGGAAACAATCGCCGGTCACTATCATTTGAAGTCGCCGAAAAGATTTTTTTTTGTTTCAAATTGACCGACCTATTATTTCTCTCAATACTGTGCAACATGATATCGATCGATAATTGTCTTCAAGCTGCCATTTAGAAGAGAGAGAGGGTGTGAACGCTGGGTACCGTTTAGGGATTAAAAATGGTAAGTACGCGTGAACGGCGTGTGCTATGAAAAAATATGCAACGTTATTGACGATTTACCTTCGCGGCATAAATATAAGTTCTAAAGGAATGATAGTGGAGGGAGGAAACTGTACTATGTAGTAATATTTCAGACTGCGCATGTTTTTACTTATATAAATGTCCTTACAAAAACTTTTTAGTCCATTGAATGATCATAAACACTTTTATAAAGGTATTATTTATATTTAAGGTATGGATTAACTACAAAAGAATAGGCGAGCCATTGAAATAATACATTTGCAATAAACACGAGATGAAAATATACATTAGACTGTGTTCCTTGATGTGTCTTCTCTTGATAACATTATTTACAAAAAACACGACAATTAATGTAGTATTTACTATAAGAAATCCCCAATCCCCCCATCCACGTTTCCTCTTCTTAAACTAAAAAATAGTGGGTGGGGAAAGGGTGCACCATTGTGGGTACTACTAAATATAGCGTTAGGTCCTTTTATGAGCCAAAAAAGATATCGTGCACCTTAGTGTTTTGTCCTTTTTGTTGTCCTCGGGTAAGTCAATGCATATTGCTCTTCAAAAGGTGAAGGTCATAAACCACGCGACTGCCATAAGGTGACATTTTCAAACACAGCTGCATAGAGGATGCATGTGTTCTTGCGAAGTGGAAAAGACGCCAAAACACGGTCACACTTCCTGTCCACTAGACAAACAAGGTGTCATAAAACTGCCAATTAGCTTAATTAGTTGGGGTGTCCGCTCATGTCTTAAAATTAGGGATTCAAGAACTGTATGATGGCATGAACCCTACCCACGCGCATGGAGAAACATAATATCAATTTACAAAACGATATATTTTTATTAATATATTTCTCTTTAAATGGGTACAAAAATTAAGTACCCGGTAGGGCCCTCATTAGACCACATTTTGGCATAGAACATTCAAGCCATGAATGGGAAAATGAGACGTAGCCAGGCCTCATTCAAATAGTTGCAAGTCAAGTAAAGTCAACAGTTGTATGCAGATTCTTAATCGCGGTCCACGAATTCCGATTAATCCTATATATGTAACAGCGCATTATGGGAACTATGCATTTAGAAATAGGAATTTTGATACTATTGTCCAAATTTACAACATTGTTCATTATAAGATATATAACAATTAAGATTAGAAGCAGAAGAAACTTTGCTTGACAAAGAGGCAAGATAAAATAAAATACATATCCATACCCCTGTAACTAAAGTAATGATGATGTAAATGACGGTGCTGCTACTGCTGCTTCTGCTGATAATGATGACGGTGATACCGATGCTGTTTATGATTATAATGTAAATGGTAATAACGGTTACGGTGATGCTGATGCTCATGACGATTATGATGTAGATCGTGATGCCGGTGATGCTGCTTTTGATGATGATTAGTGGTGATTATATAAGTAATATGGGATCCTGATGATGATCATGTGTGATCAGGTGAATTTAATGGCGGTAATGATTATTATGTCTTTAATATGTATCGTGATGTAAGTTTTTATCACGGTTGTTTTATTTAACTGTCAATCGATGATTGTATACGTGCACTATTTGGCAATCTACGGTTAAGTAATTAGCGAAAATTCAAACTCGGGAAATGCTGCGACATTGCGCGCGCATACGTGTAATGACAGCTGTGTACACACTATCTTCATATGCCAAACAATGAAGACTAAGAATGTCGATCCAAGGCGGATGTTAAGCTATTCATTGGAATTAATTAAAACATCAGTTTCGACAGAAACGCAATATTATAGTTAAATTGCGTGTTTTATCGTGCGGAGTGATTTTTAGTGCAGTTTCTGTTATAACGGTACACGATGACTTGGACAACTCGTGCGGTTTCGGAACTGTAATGTACGAGTTTGATAAATACGATTTTTTTATAATAATTTATTTGTTATTTCTTTCTGCAGAGTACATATAAAAGCGCGTTTGTGTTGATAAATTGAAGCCAGTTATTGTGTTCGTTAAAATTTATTTCGTACCAAGAAACGGTTGAAATGTTACTATAAATAATCGGGTGACCTAGAAACGTTTGAAGCGGTAGTGAAAATAACTCTACCGTTACGAGCATTCCGATTTTTCCGTTTCTACCGTTTCTAGCGTTCCAAGCGCTCCGGTTATAGCGTTTATACCGTTTCCACCGTTTCAAGCGTTTGTAGCGCTCCGTTGCATTTCCATTTCCACTCCGTTCCGTTTCCGTTTCAACAGGAAACGAAAAACGTTTCATTTCCATTTCCACTCCGTTCCGTTTGTCAATTTCATGATTTTCAGTACTGTAAAGACAACAACGTCGACTACATTCAAATGCGCTAAATACATATGTTAATTGCATGTTCCCTTTCGTACAGTGCTTTACAAGGAAACACTGAGAAGGGGCTACTTTTACTAAAAGTAAACATGGCGGCACTATATCCATTCCGGAATAAGTTTAAATTGGTTAGAAGTTAATTTTAGTGACAGGATTAGGTGGAATATATCATACATGGATAAGAAAGATTTCAGTGAATATTACTAAAATTATCATTCAATAAGATCTTAAGAGGACTAGAACGACCCTGAATCGAGTTGTATTTCTATATACGTTGTGTAACTTTTCTTTGAACAGTAACACTGAAGTTAAATGACGAAAGAGTGGTGAAACTTACATATCAAATGATACCATACACGTCCGTTCATCCGGAATTAGGCTGAACGGTCATTACCGGAGGTACATGTACACTGGACAAATATTGTGACTTTAGGCGCAGAAGTTATACGTCGAAACAGATATACAAATCACCATGATTTAAGGCAAAGAGCATTTGTGATATAACAACTAAAATATTTATAACTGCTGTACTACGCAGCCCGTACATTGGACTTGTTGGTAGCTGATTACTCATTGAAATACAAGTCGATCTCAAACATGAACATAAATCCTCTCTAAAATTATCAGTGGGCTTAGATAGGTTTATCCATGTAGCCGCTCTCATATTATGTATTTTGTGTACTCTCTGTCTCTCTCTTTGTTCGTTTATATCTCTTTTTTTTTGTCTGTCTCTCAGTGTATCTGCCTATCTTTGTGATTCTAAATGCCGTCTGTCTCTCTGTCTGTCTGTCTGTCTGTGTTTTGCCTGTTTGTCTGCTTGGTGTGTCTCTATGTCTCTCTGTGCCCGTTTCTATTTCTGTCTGCATCTGTCTGTCGTTTGTCTGTCTGTCAATCTGTTAGTATCTCGATCCCTGTTGCTATCTTCTCGTAAGGAATATGTGTCAGTATAGGGCAGACAAAGAAATGCTCTTATATGCTTCCAGTTTTTTTCCTACTAAGATATTTGCATTATTGAAAAACCAGACAAATTGAAAGTCTGGTTTTACTGACACAATACAAATCAATGCTCTCAAAATTTATTATTTAAATACAAATCAAATTCATGAACACGGACGTTATTTTCCGTAAGTGTGTCTCTAGGAAAGCTTATATTTACGTGCAAAAAAAACGTACATGCATTTTTACATGTAGACTGCATAAAAGTTCGTGTCCAAAGATAAACAAACACTTAATATAAAGAAATTTAAGTTGATAATATGTTTATTTCGTTAACATGTTTAATACTAACTAAGCCTTTCATTCTTATATTGTTAAAACATATAAACTATCTTTTAAATCTTTCAAAATTATGTGTCAACTTTATTAATTATATTTCGATAACGGTTCAATAGTCTCACTGCAATCAGACGAAAAACTATTCAAACAATTGCGATAAACTAAATCTATATAACAGCTATCGTACATCAACTATATATAAAATGCAAGAAATTTTTATTTCAAAGAAAGTTAAGTTGATAATGTTTTTTTTCGTTAACATGTTTAATAATAACTAAGCCTTTCATTCTTATATTGTTTAAACATATAAACTATCTTTTAAATCTCTATAAATTATGTGTCAACTATAATAATTATATTTCGATAACGGTTCAATAGTCTCATTGAAATCAGACGTAAAATTATTCAAACAATTGGGATAAACTAGATCTATATCACAGGTATCGTACATCAACTATATATAAAATGCTAGAAAACTTTATATTAAAGAAAGTTAAGCTGATAAATTTTTTTTTCGTTAACATGTTTAATAATAACTAAGCCTTCCACTCTTATATTGTTTAAACATATAAACTATCTTTTAAATCTTTCATAATTATGTGTCAAGTATATTAATTATATTTCGATAACGGTTTAATAGTCTCATTGAAATCAGACGTAAAACTATTCAAACAATTGGGATAAACTAAATCTATATAACAGCTATCGTACATCAACTATATATAAAATGCAAGAAAACTTTTTTTATTAGAATTAAATATCACGCTTTGTTATTCACAAAGGAAAACAAAAGGCAACTGTGTACCGTCTCCTGTAAAATATAAAAAAGAAACAGTAAGAATATTCTTTCTTTTGTTCCATTGACATGATTTAGCCAATTAAGTTTAATGTCCTTGAAACATACATACTGTACCATAACATAGTTGAAAGAACTGCGTGTAACCGCTTAGCGAAAGAACGCATGAAATACACAGGCTGCGCGTGGTAAAGAAAAGGTTGGATTTTCCGGTTACTGTTAATGGAATTGTTGACACACGCATGCTTATTTTAAAATTGATACTGCATTAGACTTGCTTCTGTATTTGGACGAAACCTGATGTCAGTAAAGCGATAAGTTACTCTCTTCAGCTATCAAATCAGTACTATAAAGTATCTTACAAAAAGCCTAACTAGGCCAACGTTTCCATTTTTCCAGCTCCTACATCCTAGTTGTGGAAGAGAAAAAACATTAACATTCTCAAAGGAAATTACCGCAGACATTGTTCCAAAATGGCATTCAATTATATTGTGTTGACTGTTTGCTTTTGAAATGAAAAGCTAATAATGTTTTGTTTTCGGTGCTAATTTATAGGCAATTGCAAAAACGGTCGCAATTGTTAACACAGATTTCATCAACAGTTGGAATAAAGCCAACAGTTTAGAGAAAAATTCCGCTTTCTTGTCATAGTTTGAACATGGACGTGTGTTAGTTAGACAATGAAGGTGTGCTCATTAGCCCATGGACGTGTATTAGTTAGATGTGGACGTGTGCTAGTTAGACAGTGGACATGTGCTAGTTAGACAGTGGACGTGTGCTAGTTAGACAGTGGACGTGTGTTAGTTAGACAGTGGACGTGTGTGCTAGTTAGACAGTAGACGTGTGTGCTAGTTAGACAGTGGACGCGCGCTAGTTAGACAGTGGACGTGTGTTAGTTAGACAGTGGACGTGTGTGCTAGTTAGACAGTGGACGTGTGTGCTAGTTAGACAGTGGACGCGCGCTAGTTAGACAGTGGACGTGTGTGCTAGTGAGACAGTAGACGTGTGTTAGTGAGACAGTGGACGCGCGCTAGTTAGACAGTAGACGTGTGTGCTAGTTAGACAGTGGACGCGCGCTAGTTAGACAGTGGACGTGTGTGTTAGTAAGACAATGGACGTGTGATAGTTAGACAGTGGACGTGTGTGTTAGGAATACAATGGACGTGTGATAGTTAGACAATGGACCTGTGCCAGTTAGACAGTGGACGTGTACTAGTTAGACAATGGCCGTGCGCTAGTTAGACAGTGGACGTGTGCTAGTTAGATAGTTGACATGTGTTAGTTAGACAGTGGACGTGTGTGCTAGTTAGACAGTGGACCTGTGCTAGTTAGACAGTGGACGTGTGCTAGTTAGACAGTGGACGTGTGCTAGATAGATAGTTGACATGGGTTAGTTAGACAGTGGACGTGTGTTTTTTAGACATTGGACGTGTGCTAGTTAGACAGTGGACGTGTGTTAGTTAGAGAGTGGACGTGTGTTAGTTAGACAGTTGGCGTGTGTCAGTTAGAGAGTGGACGTGTGTTAGTAAGACAGTGGACGTGTGCTTGTTAGACAGAGGACGTGAGTTAGTAAGACAGTAGACGTATGTTAGTTAGATAGTAGACGTGCGCTAGTTAGACAGTGGACGTGTATTTGTAAGACAGTGGACGTGTGCTAGTTAGAGAGTGGACGTGCGCTAGTTAGACAGTGGTCGTGTGTGTTAGTTAGACAGTAGTCGTGTGCTAGTTAGACAGTGGACATGTGCTAGTTAGACAGTGAATGTGTGTGTTAGTTAGACAATGGACGTGTGCTAGTTAGACAGTGGACGTGTGCTACTTAGATAATGGACGTGTGTTAGTTTAACCGTGGACGTGTGCTAGTTAGACAGTGGACGTGTGTTTGTTAGACAGAGGACATGTGCTAGTTAAATAATGGACGTGCGCTAGTTAGACAGTGCACGTGTGTTAGTAAGACAGTGGGCGTGAGTAAGTTAGACAGTGGACCTGTGTTAGCTAGACAATGGACGTGTGGTAGACTATGGATGTGTGCTAGTTAGGTCAGTTAACAGTTCAATACATTTCTGTGCCACCAATACATCAGCCTAGCGTACATTGTTTGGTAAGTTTTAATCACGAGACACTAACTATTAGGCAATTTTCAAGTGTTCGTACTTATGTGCATTCAACGTTTCTGTAAAAGGCTTTGAAAGATTTCCATACCTTAATAAAAATGGAAAGTACAGCAAGATACAATATTACCATTAATCTAGGAATACATGGTAGAAAAAAATCTTACTAATCGTATGACTAACAATTTTTATGTTCCTTATAACCGATTTTTATGAACTTGTCAAATACAAAAATGTTTTTTATACTGCTTAACTAATGCAATAAGCAAAAAACTTTGCCTCATGGAGGATAACAACAATGTTACCCCTTGCAGTTTAGTGATCGTTATATTTTCTCTGCCCAGACATGAAAATCACCGTTGAGATTGTATACACTCTTTCAGGATTATGGGGTATATTGTCCTTTCGTGTACACTGGACATTTTGATTTCCTGTTTGCAAAGAACTTTATATTTAAACCCATTCGCTTTATCAAATATTCAAGGACAGTATGTTTGCGGTAGTGCAGTAGTTCGCGCAGTATGTTTACGAGGATGACACGGCTATTCTCAGCTGAATACAAGTGATCAATAGTGGGTTACTATTTGTTCCGCAGTTTTATCTTCGGAAGCTTTGATTTCTTTTACAATGGTATGTCTCTTCTGTGTTATTTTTATTTACACCCCCAACCCGGGAAATGTGCACTTTGAGCTAGGTAAACTTGTTTCTTGTTCTTTTTTTTCATTTTATATTGCTTCACTGTTTTGTCAATTTCCAATTTAAGTTTCATGTCTATACCTTGTATAATGACTAATTTCAAAATATGTTGTAATTGGGCATTGACATGTGTTTGTAATAAATATACAAGTCACCGAATTTGTCAGCAAATGTCAGCATTTTACATAATATATCCAATATTTTTTTTATAAAAAATAGGGCATTTGTAGAATTTGAGTTCACAACCTTCAGTCTACATTGTTTCAG
Organism: Sinonovacula constricta; assembly: GCA_007844125.1. NCBI lineage: Eukaryota > Metazoa > Mollusca > Bivalvia > Cardiida > Solecurtidae > Sinonovacula > Sinonovacula constricta. Next base: position 12,959,137 of record CM017560.1, on the reverse strand, counting down.
TTCTATTTACGGTTCAGTCTTTTTTATTGTTCAACTCTATTTACGGAATAGCTCTCACTTTTCCACCGGAATATTTTATGTCGGAACCACCAATTATCATTATCTGAAGAAGTCTGGTAACCTTTTGTTAATCTTCTGTTTGATCTTGCAGAAAGGTGTTCAAAGTCTCTGGCCATGTGTTCTAGATAGGAAAGTACGACTTTATATATTTAATGTCGTGCTTGTCTAAAAATTAAACCATGTGCATCCATCTGGATGACAATAGATAACAGTGAAAACACAATTTTGCTTTCAAAACCATGTTTGTACTTCTGTTTAAATGTGACATTACATGATATTTGGTATGTATATGCTTGTTTTTGGTCTCAAACGTTAAATCCTCAAATGCCAGGCTAGTGTTTAGAAATGTATTGTAATACATACAAAAGAGCAGAAAATCAATTACCATCCAAGCGAAAATCATTACAATTTCACGATTTACAAACAGTTGAATCGTTACAGTTTGAACGTTTCGTATTCATTGTTTGTCATATTGGCGTTTTAGTTGTCAACAGAAACGTCTTCTGAAGACTTCCTGAACATTTTTAACGTTGTTTACAATGCTTAAGTAAAGTGACGTTACTATTCGACAATGGAAATATTGCAACCATCAGGTTAAGATAATTACAACATTAAAATCACCTTTTTACGATAAGCATTGCTAACTAGAACGTGCTAACTAGAAGGGTTGTCTGACTTCCGTTTTAGAACGACAATCGTCAGGCCCCAATAAACAGGCTTGATCATTCTCTCAGATTTGATGTGGTAACAGCTAATATAACACGAGAGTCTGATATTGTCTCTACCGTAGTTTTTTATAAAAATAAAGTTTAACTCTTCTTTTTTATAGGTTTACGTCACCTGTCATATTTGAAAGGGCTCTTTCATTCAGTCAAAGGTCCAAAGATTGACACTCCGAGGCTTAAATTGCTTCATGCATTCCTGATGTTCTTTTTAATCATGACAGAACGGAACGAAATTCAACCTGGACACTTATTACCGCAAAATTATTCTATTTTATTTCTATGTGAATGCCTTGAGCTCATAACTTGCAGATTCATGATGACTTGATTTACCAAGAAAGCCATTTATTGCATTGTTACTTTTTACATGCTCACATATAACACATTAAATTTAAATGCCTAGGCGACATAAGGCTTTTATGAACTTTACAATTAAGATACATATAAATGTTTATACCAAAACGTGGTGTATCTCAATGGTTTGCACTAATTTAAATGACCAGTTACAAAGAAGAAGTTCCGTTTGTGTGACTAAGAGCAATTGCATTTGACTTACATTATTTTGTCACCACAACTGATACCACATAAATTATACAATATATTTTGCAATCCATTAAAAATTGTTTTAGTTTGCGTCATGTTAAAATGCAGGTTAATTCCGAGAACTGGCATTAAAAGTCCAGGCATTCTCCACATTTCCTAAAGGAAAGTGTCTAACAGTCTTTAATTATAACTTTTCTTGGGTTGCCTTGAATTCATTGACCTACATCTGTCGGTCTCTTGTTGTGGAAATTGTCCGATGGCTGCCAAGCGTTAAGGTGCAATTTCCCTGAATCAGACTGAAGCAAAATGGCTATAAAAGTTAGTGGAAAGTAAGCTTTCTAACACGAGCACTTAAAACTCGCTCACTGCAATGAGTTTCGAGTTAAAGGATACTAGCTATTTGCTTTTTGCAGTCTTAGCATAATATGAATATGATTAAAATACCATTAGGACATAACTTCGTACATTCTTGATGCGTGATGAATGGCGATGCTGAGAAAAGCTATCTGTAGAAGCACAGCGACCAGAAGGAGAGGTTGAACGTTTTAAACAATCATGGTATGTACACAAAAAATGCTCATACAGAATTATGAACTTTAAATGTTAACCAGCAATTAAAAAAATGTTAATAGATTTCATTTATGGAGCAAATTCGTCCTAATGATAAACATAAATGACCATCCCTGCTTTTCAAAAATATATCACTTATTATGCACATATTAACTTAATGTCTTAAAATGTTTTGAAATTGAAATCGACTGGCGTTTCTCAGTCTCACCAACAGAACTTAAGCATTTTGTCGAGGGTGCATATTTAATGATGTCTTCAATGTATCCCAAGTTACACAATCTTATTGTATTATTGTTTCGATACCAAGCCGACCTTAAATTTGTTTGGGTGTCATCAAGAGATCAATAGCCCTCATCATGTGAAGTCGCAGTTCGGATTTAAACATGGGTCGTTTTAATCCTGGCGACGACGTTCTACCGATTGCGTTATTTTTCCCGGTATCTTTACAGTGTATTCTGTAGAGTAGGAGAAATGCAGCACTCCTCTGACTAACTCCTATTCCATCATTTGCGTTGGTTTAAGTAGCAATCAGATAAAGACTTACATGAGAGAAGGTAGTTTTGCTGAGTTGCTATTTTAAATACAGTTCTAACCAACCATTTTTGTAAAGTTTCCCAGAAAATAGCTAGAACATGTTTCAATAATGTCCATTTTTGTGTGGCTACGGGGTATTTTAATTTTTAATATGACTAGCGGTCGTGAAGGTCATTTAATTAAATTAGAAACGTCTTTTCTGAGTTGTGACCTTTAAGAAAATCATTTCAGTCACGTTATTTCAAGTTAAACTCGTGTTATTGTTGTTAAGGTGCAAACATTAATTATTGACAACCTTTAGTGCTTTCATTATGGATGTCTGTCCAATTTGCGAACTCAGTTCTGCAGATCATGGGGTTGGGGCGCCTCTAAAGCAGTTTCTTTGCTTTTGATGCGATCTTTTAGCCAAACTTTGTGCATTCATGTAAATAATGAAAAGGAAAGCAGTAAAACAAAGCGCGATTAAAAGAGCGGCATTTAGTGGACGTGTTATATTGATCAAAGTGGTCAAACCAAACACCAACACGTACAGGCTTAAAAAAGATTAGTTACCCTTTTATCACTAATAATGTGACTGGCCATATCAAAATCAATTTAGAGTCGCATTTCAGATTATCGAGATAATCTGCCCAAAGGGCATGCAGGTGCAAAACTTTATTACCGCACAAGGAAAGAGACAGAGTGGTTGTATTTGGTATCTAATAAATCTATTTTTAAACATTATCGTCATACCAAAGTATCCAATACAATCTCTTAAAACAAGTGAACAACACAATGGAAATTAGGCACCTGTTGCTAAATAAGCTCATCGGCTTTTCTGATTGGTCCAACGGACATCACGTGATTTTTTTTATAATTCCGGTATCCCGTTGATTTTTTTTTTCATCGATCTTTACTATTTACTCCGTTGCTATCGATTCAAATTTGGAATTAGTCAACGATTTGTGTTATTACTGGATCAAAAAATTCAACACAATGGATTCATCACGAGAAGCATTGATAAATGGGTTAGTAAATGGGTCAAATCTCGGAAGTATCGGAAACTGGGATGAATTGATTACCAATTACTTTACAAAAGCAAGTGGTACTTTGGACTCTGATAGTGAAAGTGACAGTGAAAGGTATGATGATATGGAAGAAAAATTTACAGACATCAGTAATTCTCACTAGCACATGTATTTCTATTAAAGTAAATGTTGTGGATTTATTTTTAAAAACCTAAAAAACAGTGTCGCCCTCATATAGTTACCGCGACAAAGAAATTGACACTGTTATGATTTTCTATGATCACTCTTTTTCTGTTGCATGATATTTTTGCTTTGTTAATGAATGTGTGTGCACATTACATAGAGTTAAGTTTTCTCTTTCCGACAATGTATGACATGATGGTGTAATTTATTTAGAAAATGTTTGTTGCTATGACATTTCGTTTTAAGTACAGACTAAAAATGTAACAAAATGTTTCAGTGCCGTTTTCTTCACATTTATGTGTAGTTTAAGGCCTTAAACTGTGTTACTTAAATTTGAATGACTTTCCACAGGAACATAGAATCCTGATGGTTCTTGTATCACTTTAAAGGTCTTTCTGCATTCTTGAGTACATTGGCGTAACAACGTTGCGATGAGGTTAACCAATGTGTTTATATTCCTCGGGCGTAAGCTTTGAGATTAGACAACAGCCGAAAGATATCTTTTCAGAGACGTCATGACGATGTAGAATGAAAAAATACGGACATATCTTTACTCGAAATATGTCGTGGGTGAACACATTTTCGGAAATTCTTATTATTGACTAAATATATTTATTATTTCCTAAAATTGGTGTTGAAAGGTTATAAGTTATTTTTATTGTATCGTATGATGTAATGGTTTGTTCTTATTATGTGTTATCGCTTGAATTATTTTAGTTGTCTCCCTAGGGATTGTTTAGTTGGCCCAGCAGTTTCTAATTAACATGTTATACATGACTGAATCATATTTTGTAAAGATGTTGCATGTGCTAGATCTTTTCTTACTTTGATATGAAATGTTATTTTAACACTGTCTGTAAGAAAACATTTTAGGGAGTGCAAGGTTGAAGAGCTCCACAAATCAAAATCAAGCACACGGAAGGTCCTTTTACCAACTGACAGTTCCAAGGGGGTAACATTTTCTGTCTGCAATGTCACGTCTCTGTGTTTGTGTCATCTTACATGTTCTATATATACCATTGTCTGGGGATCGTTGAAATGCAATCCTTTTTTTGTGTTTTTATTATCCTATTTTGTTATAAAAAAGATGCATCTTACATTAAAGTAATAGATTGACAGTACAAGTCGACATTTACTATTTGATCTTTTCTGATCAGTCCAGGTGCAAAAGTATGGTTAACATTTACATCAAACCTTCCTACTCGCCTTTTGCGAAATCTGAGCTATATTTACAAAATAAACTAAAATCTAACTGCAAAGGTATTGGTTCTTTTATTTTCATTAAATTAATTGTCATCTTAAACATATTCCGACTGATTTACCAGTTAATAAGGTTGTTAAGCGTGTTTATTCACACAATGCATTACGATTGTTCACTACCGAACTAGAGGCAACTTGTTAAAATATGGTTTTATATTGAGTAAGCTTAGCTGCAACGCAAGGTTTTTGTTGTTGGTCTGTGCAACTTATGATTGGAATCAAGAAACACTGGCACTAGTTCTTGCACAAGTTTACCGCCCCAAGTATATACAAGAGAATGGATCATTGACAGACAACGATAGACTTGTTTCAGAAAGTGATCCGCAATTCTCATTCTCTTAATTTTCATTATCTACATGTAGGCAAGTAATTTCTTCTTAAATTTAAGTACTTTTCCAATAACAGTTATAACATCCTCTTACCAGAAAAATAAATGTACATTATTGTCTAAAAATACCAGCGTTGTTTGTACACCATAATGTATATGCAGCATCGCCGGTTTATTCTAAATTAATTTGATTTCTTTTCGTCATTTGTATTTGAACACTGTTAATGTGGTTGAAGTCCATTTGTCGGATGATATTTATGCCAAAAGACCGTTCTCTTCTTGTTTTATCTGGCATGTGCAAACCTTATTCTAGTGCTTTTAAGATGCTAATATATGCTGTACAACTCATACGACCTTGTAAAATTTTCTTCATGTGTTGACATTTGGCAGTGGGATGCCAAAATCAACAATTTACGATTAAGTTTGTTTTGCAGAGGAAGATAGTAATTTGTGAACATTGTTTCGCATAACCGCCGCTTTGTACTTTACGAAATCTGGTCGAAGACAATTTTGCAAAAAGAATAAATTGTATTTACATATACCAACATTTGATAAAAATAGTTTTGCTTCAGACATTCAGAGATACGGAGAGTTATCTCAATGTTTCTCTAAAGGATATTATTCCAGAGAGTGTCGTTCAGGGCATGGCTTGTAAGAAGCTCTCCTACAAGTTCTAATAAGGTGCACTTATTAACTTGTGAAGCTAACTTGTGAAAATTATTTAAGAACGTCAGACGAGCAAAAGACCGATTACTGTTTTGTTTTTTCAGTTTCAGCTTAAAACTGATTCGTTAGAAAAAGGAGGAAAAAAAAAATAATACGTGTTTGTTTTCTTGTAAATACAGATATTTGTCGTTGTCAAAAATAACAAATGCGCTTGATTTGAAAACCTTGTTTCCAAGTGAAGTTTATAAGAATTGGCAGTTTATAAGCTTCAAAATTGTGGGCGCCCGTAGCGTAGTAGTAAAGTCGCCGACTTGTATCTTTTATGAGTGCTTAGGATCTCGCTGTGTGGGTTCGAGTCCCGTTCGGGGCAAAGGACTTAATTTGGGAAGGTCTTCCAGCGCTGGTGGTTTTTCCCAGACGTGTATTTGTCTTCCTTCGCCAAAATATCCGGACGTCGCTATTATGATCATAATTAGTCGCTGCGATGTATTATATCAGTCTCTTGGTCTCTGACTGTCTGCCTGCCTGTCTGTCTGTCTGTCTCCGTCTGTCTGTCTGTATGTCTGTCTGTCTGTCTGTCTCTCTTTCTCTCTCTCGATCTCTCTCTCTCTCTCTCTCTCTCTCTCTCTCTCTCTCTCTCCTTCTCTCTCTTTGACTCTCTCTTGCGCGCTTATTCTGGAAATGTCATATAAGCACCATTCCACGTGTATTCAGTATTTTTGCATTGCAGTTTATACTTTTCCTCTGGCTATTTTATTATTGAAACAATCTTATTTTCAATCAAGAATATTGAGCACCACAGTCAGTCCAATTTTGCCAACTGACCTTTGTAAGGCGGTAACTGTTCGGGTTTCTCTGTTTGTTTAATTACTCATCACAGATTTTTTTCGAACTTTTACATTTGTATTGTACTCTTTAAAATGTTGGTGTATGTTGCAATTGTTGAGCTTGCAAATTGTTGAGGCCGCAAAGTAAAATCAAACTAGTTCAATCAATATATTTCAAGATAGTGTATCAGTTGCATCACCATTTACAACTAATCGGGACTCCTCGAGTAATTCCGTCCTCGGGACAGTCATCACCTGGTTGCCCTTGGTGCAATGATACTTACGGAAATCACGATTTTTTTTTCGCCGGAAATCGGAAGAAGATTATGCCTAAAATGTAGTTGGCACAAAACATAAACAATCCCATCTTTTGACAGCTGTGTGTCTGCTGCGCTGGGTAAATTAAAATTGAATACTTTTAATTTTAAGCCGTCACAAATTGTTTATCAGGCATTGTACTGTAATGAGCTGTAACCCGAGCTCTCATCTTTGTTTTAGTTTAAACCTATTTATTTATAGTCGATTGGGAAACAAGTTTTTTTAACTTATATTAATCACTCTCGACTGTCCACTTCCTGGGTAGAACCAGTACTCAGATACTGAATATCTGGAGCAATGTGCAGTAAATAGTCTTGCTCAACGGCTAACATCACGTGGTCAGTTTCGGGGTTCGAACCCGGGACCCTCCGATCCGGAGTCCAACGTCTTAACCACTAGACCACGAACGCTCATCTTTGTTTTGAAGTCTATCTCAAAATAAACCCCATTTAGGAAAATGGCCGAGGGGATCCGACTATCTACATACATCCGATGATGAGTCGTGAATTATCCGAGGTGTTCCTATTGCATTTACAACATTCCTAAATTGAAAAGAGCGTCTGGTAGTCTTATCATGTGACTGAGAACATTCCAACAATGAGTGACGTAGCAGTGACGTAAAATGATGTTCTTATGGAAGATTCTTATAAAACACAATGCTTGGAGTTCTTTGTCATTTTTTCATTTACTGATGAAGTTATACTTGTATTTGTTTATTAAAACAATAAACAATGGACACCATTAAACCACTGGTATTTTATTGATTTGATAAAATGTAAAGGGGTTGTAACTGTAACCTCAGACGCACATCAAGGAATAACAAAATTACAAATAACAAAATTACGTCCGTCTTAAAACATAAGTTACATAATATTATCGATTACCTAAATGATCGAATATCATTTGTGCACAATGATATAAAGGAAAAGTATCTATGCAACATAAGTACATTGTGGAATAATGGATCACATGTTTGGGCTTACATGTAAAGCTGAGAAGAACAAGAAATCGGAGAAAGACAAGTTAATTAAAAGTCGTTTTACATTACAAAATATGTGCCGATGATTGAACGGTTTTCGGGCATCAATAATTCACTACGCTTTACTAGGTTTCTTTCACAATTGAAATTGTCTGCAACTAATTCACAAATAAGACCAGACATAATGACTTGAGTAATCTGTGTCTCGAATCTGTCAAGTTAACGTAAACGAACATTATGGTTATGTAGCTTGTGTAAAAGCTCTGGCAATTTAACGGTCTTCTTGTACAGAACAGACACCCAACGTTAATTTTATTTTGGAGGCAATGTTTAGCTAAGCACATCGTAAGCGTAAGCCGTCTCCAGATACGTCGTTGATAACATCGATTTGTTTGAAGTAGAGTGTTTTCAAAGCCAAAAGGCAAGGTCCTATGAGAATGATATTGTCCATTAAAATGCAAACTAGCTCTAGATGATCACTTGAACTGTTTTGTTTAAAATATATTCGTTTTCTTTCCACTGCCTGTATTTGAGATAATTTTCAGGAAGTGTGGGGTAAGAGCTCTGAAAACTGGGATAAGTACCACATTCGGCTAGTTTTGCCGACAGACCGTTGAAAGGCGGGGACTGTTGAGTTTGGTCTTTTAGAGGGGGGGGGGGGGAGTTGTAACATTACAATTTAACCGCATGTAAACAATTTAAATTTTGATAAATACAATGCCCATAGCACCTCGTCTTTTTAAGTTTGAAACGCATGTACTTTACAATAAAATGCAAAAACTGCTACTCTTCGTTTGCCTTGGTTCATCTAAAATTCAATATGCATGATGTTCAATCACCAGACGTCTCGGAAAATATTCTTTTTATTAAACATGTAAATGCATTTGCTCCATATGTATGCCACTTCATTTCGTTACACATATATGCTCCTAGTTAACATTTTAGATTTGGTTGTTTGCAAAACATGGCTGTCTCTAGTCTTTGCAGTACAAGTTCAATTCCCATTCTAGCACAGTTCTAAAACCAGCATACATAATTAACACCAAGAAACACCAAGAAACATGTTAACATGCCCTTTAAATCATCACCACTTATAGGATCATCAACATCACTACCAGCGTCATTATTATTTATAACAACAGCAAATATCACCATGGTCATAACCATAATAAGTTAATACTTCACATGAATATCAACAGTTGCAACAGAACAAAGTGTACCCGTGGCCTAGTTGGAGAGTTGTGAACTCCCATGACTGCATTCCTCCCTTACCACTTGGGTTCTAGGCCCGTCGGGGCAAAGGACTTCACGAGGGAAGGTTTTCCATAGTTCTTCCGGTTTAACCCAGACATTTGTCCGAGACTTACTCCACCGAAATAGCTGGACATCGCTATAATGACCCTAAATGTGCCGATGCAATGCATTTCAAAGCAAAACGAATCTAGCTACACTATAAATGACGCAGATTATGAACCTAAAATGTAAATGAATAGTGAAATCTGACATGTTTATCTTCAACAATAACAAACTGTGTAAGGACATGCATGTCAATTTCCATTTATTTATTACGCAATTTTCGTATTTGGGTTATTGATTTATTCAATAAAATAGTCTTCCTAGAACGAATACAATAATAAAACTTCAAATACATCATTCTCATTTCTGTATACAATGGGAAGCTAAGCGAGAACTTATAGTCATTTCCAAGATTACACTTTTTTCACATTAACGATCGCTAAATGTTGAAGCTTGTAGTTTGGGCCATTTCCTGTTTCTATTTCAAAAAGTCGTGCTTATACTTCTTATTTGCTTAGTGCCATTCGATGTTTTAGTACTGTATCTATATCCAAGTATTGTGTTTAACCGAAATTCGCGATATGGGAATCTATATACAAGCGGGTTGATATATTAAGCTGTTCGTTTCAGTTTTCTATGAAGCAGTCTGTAACACACTCTTTGAACACTTTTAAAACGATATTGACGACTTTATTGCTTTAGTGGCACTCTTTCCAGCTCTACATAAGTTATTATTTTCGTCTGGAATTTTAGCATCCTCATTCTTAAATTGAATTTACAATCGGTTAAAAGAAGTTCATCCCAAAATGTTGCCCGTTGACTGACTGTAATACTTCAAAATTTGGAAGGTGGCATGCAGTCTTAAATGTTTCACATTGTCTGTCCAAAAATGCATCAGACGTCTCGGTAAATATTCTTTCTCATAGTTATCATTGATACATGAACATTTATTATTCAAACTTGACCGTTCTCCTTTACTATATTTAATGATTGTGGTATGTTTGTGTCATGTCGATTTTTATAGTTAGCTTACATTTATTAAATTAATATCTAAATTCGTTGTTGTGCCTTTTCTCAAGTTAAAAAGCAAAACACAAACAAACACCAGGTACTCGGCATATAGTAGAACTACCATTTTAAACAAATATGTACCCATATCCCCAATATTTGTTTAATAGTATCTACATGTATGAATTTGGATATATACATTAATTTCTTTGAACAAATGGAACGTCAAAGGTAACTATTGTTTGTTTATTGCTATCTATTGTAATTTTATTTATATAATGCATGTTTTTCCTCTAAAACTTTGATGTTCTTTAGTCAACATGCTCCAAACTGAAGGAAGTCTGGCATTAATATGGAAGTTGATTTGTTCATATGCGTGTTCTCTATTATGGAACACATTTTTAATTGAATTAAACTTTTTATCACGTTATGCATTATTCGCTGATGAGTCTGTCTGATTAGGACATGCGTAGTTTTCAAAAAGTTGTTTCGAAATATGAAATAATTAAGAATCAATTTTACAGACATTAAATATTATATGATGTAAATAATATATTGTTATCTTAATACTTACCAATTTAGTAGCAAACATACATATCATGTGGAGCTGCAGCAACTGTATAAATATATTCGTGTTGAATTATTGACCCTTATAACTGTATGAGTAGAAAAAGGACGTCGAGGAAGTTCAGCAGAAAATCGTGTCTGGTTATTGCTTAGATTGTGCCAAACCAAGGTCAATCAACGCCAATAACGCTGGCGAATGTTCTCCGACCATAACAAACAACGTCTATACCATAACGTGGTGTATCTCAATGGTGTGCACTAATTTAAATGACCAATTACAAAGAAGTTCCGTTTGTGTGACTAAGAGCAATTGCATTTGACTTACATTATTTTGTCAATACAACTGATACCACATAAATTATACACTATATTTTGCATTCCATTAAAACTTGTTTTAGTTTGCGTCATGTTAAAATGCAGGTTAATTCCGAGAACTGGCATTAAAAGTCCAGGCATTCTCCACATTTACTAAAGGAAAGTGTCTAACGGTCTTTAATTATAACTTTTCTTGGGTTGCCTTGAATTCATTGACCTACATCTGTCGGTCTCTTGTTGTGGAAATTGTCCGATGGCTGCCAAGCGTTAAGGTGCAATTTCCCTGAATCTGACTGAAGCAAAATGGCTATAAAAGTTAGTGGAAAGTAAGCTTTCTAACACGAGCACTTAAAACTCGCTCACTGCAATGAGTTTCGAGTTAAAGGATACCAGCTATTTGCTTTTTGCAGGCTTAGCATAATATGAATATGATTAAAATAACATTAGGACATAAATTCGTACATTCTTGATGCGTGATAAATGGCGATGCTGAATTATAAACTTTAAATGTTAACCAGCAATTAAAAAAAATGTTAATAGATTTCATTTATGGAGCAAATTCGTCCTAACGATTAACATAAATGACAATCCCTGCTTTTCAAAAATATATCACTTATTATGCACATATTTAAGTAATGTTTTAAAATGTTTTGAAATTGAAATCGACTAGCTAGAAAAGTTTCGATACCAAGCCGACCTTAAATTTGTTTGGGTGTCATCAAGAGATCAATAGCCCTCATCATGTGAAGCCGCAGCTCGGATTTAAACATGGGTCGTTTAAATCCTGGCGACGACGTTCTAGCGATTGCGTTATCTTTCCGATATCTTTACAGTGCATTCTGTAGAGTAGGAGAAATGCAGCACTCCTCTGACTAACTCCTATTCCATCAATTGCGTTGGTTTAAGTAGCAATCGGACAAAGACTTACATGAGAGAAGGTAGTTTTGCTGAGTTGCTATTTTAAATACAGTTCTAACCAATCATTTTTGTAAAGTTTCCCAGAAAATAGCTAGAACATGTTTCAATAATGTCCATTTTTGTATGGCTACGGGGTATTTTAATTTTTAATATGAACAGCGGTCGTGAAGGTCATTTAATTAAATTAGAAACGTCTTTACTGAGTTGTGACCTTTAAGAAAATCATTTCAGTCACGTTATTTCAAGTTAAACTCGTGTTATTGTTGTTGAGATGCAAACATTAATTATTGACAACCTTTAGTGCTTTCATTATGGATGTCTGTCCAATTAGCGAACACAGTTCTGCAGATCATGGGGTTTGGGCGCCTCTAAAGCAGTTTCTTTGGTTTTGACGCGATCTTTTAGCCAAACTTTGTGCATTCATGTAAATAATAAAAAAGGAAAGCAGTAAAACAAAGCGCGATTAGAAGAGCGGTATTTAGTGGACGTGTTATATTGATCAAAGTGGTCAAACCAAACACCAACACGTACAGGCTAAAAAAAAGATTAGTTACTCTTTATCACTAATAATGTGACTGGCCATATCAAAATCAATTTAGAGTCGCATTTCAGATTATCGAGATAATCCGCCCAAAGGGCATGCAGGTGCAAAACTTTATTACCGCACAAGGAAAGAGACAGAGTGGTTGTATTTGGTATCTAATAAATCTATTTTTAAACATTATCGTCATACCAAAGTATCCAATACAATCTCTTAAAACAAGTGAACAACACAATGGAAATTAGGCACCTGTTGCTAAAGAAGCTCATCGGCTTTTCTGATTGGTCCAACGGACATCACGTGATTTTTTTTATAATTCCGGTATCCCGTTGATTTTTTTTTCATCGATCTTTACTATTTACTCCGTTGCTATCGATTCAAATTTGGAATTAGTCAACGATTTGTGTTATTACTGGATCAAAAAAATCAACACAATGGATTCATCACGAGAAGCATTGATAAATGGGTTAGTAAATGGGTCAAATCTCGGAAGTATCGGAAACTGGGATGAATTGATTACCAATTACTTTACAAAAGCAAGTGGTACTTTGGACTCTGATGGTGAAAGTGACAGTGAAAGGTATGATAATATGGAAGAAAAAATTACAGACATCAGTAATTCTCACTAGCACATGCATTTCTATTAAAGTAAATGTTGTGGATTTATTTTTAAAAACCTGAAAAACAGTGTCGCCCTCATATAGTTACCGCGACAAAGAAATTGACACTGTTATGATTTTCTATGATTACTCCTTTTCTGTTGCATGATATTTTTGCTTTGTTAATAAATGTGTGTGCACATTACATAGAGTTAAGTTTTCTCTTTCCGAAAATGTATGACATGATGGTGTAATTTATTTAGAAAATGTTTGTTGCTATGACATTTCGTTTTAAGTACAGACTAAAAATGTAACAAAATGTTTCAGTGCCGTTTTCTTCACATTTATGTGTAGTTTAAGGCCTTAAACTGTGTTACTTAAATTTGAATGACTTTCCACAGGAACATAGAATCCTGATGGTTCTTGTATCACTTTAAAGGTCTTTCTGCATTCTTGAGTACATTGGCGTAACAACGTTGAGATGAGGTTAACCAATGTGTTTATATTCCTCGGGCGTAAGCTTTGAGATTAGACAACAGCCGAAAGATATCTTATCAGAGACGTCATGACGATGTAGAATGAAAAAATACTGACATATCTTTACTCGAAATATGTCGTGGGTGAACACATTTTCGGAAATTCTTATTATTGACTAAATATATTTATTATTTCCTAAAATTGGTGTTGAAAGGTTATAAGTTATTTTTATTGTATCGTATGATGTAATGGTTTGTTCTTATTATGTGTTATCGCTTGAATTATTTTAGTTGTCTCCCTAGGGATTGTTTAGTTGGCCCAGCAGTTTCTAATTAACATGTTATACATGACTGAATCATATTTTGTAATGTGCTAGATCTTTTCTTACTTTGATATGAAATGTTATTTTAACACTGTCTGTAAGAAAACATTTTAGGGAGTGCAAGGTTGAAGAGCTCCACAAATCAAAACCAAGCACACGGAAGGTCCTTTTACCAACTGACAGTTCCAAGGGGGTAACATTTTCTGTCTGCAATGTCACGTCTCTGTGTTTGTGTCATCTTACATGTTCTATATATACCATTGTCTGGGGATCGTTGAAATGTAATCCTTTTTTTGTGTTTTTATTATCCTATTTTGTTATAAAAAAGATGCATCTTACATTAAAGTAATAGATTGACAGGACAAGTCGACATTTACTATTTGATCTTTTCTGATCAGTCCAGGTGCAAAAGTATGGTTAAAATTTACATCAAACCTTCCTACTCGCCTTGTGCGAAATCTGAGCTATATTTACAAAATAAACTAAAATCTAACTGCAAAGGTATTGGTTCTTTTATTTTCATTAAATTAATTGTCATCTTAAACATATTCCGACTGATTTACCAGTTAATAAGGTTGTTAAGCGTGTTTATTCACACAATGCATTACGATTGTTCACTACCGAACTAGAGGCAACTTGTTAAAATATGGTTTTATATTGAGTAAGCTTCGCTGCAACGCTAGTTTTTTGTTGTTGGTCTGTGCAACTTATGATTGGAATCAAGAAACACTGGCACTAGTTCTTGCACAAGTTTACCGCCCCAAGTATATACAAGAGAATGGATCATTGATAGACAACGATAGACTTGTTTCAGAAAGTGATCCGCAATTCTCATTCTCTTAATTTTCATTATCTACATGTAGGCAAGTAATTTCTTCTTAAATTTAAGTACTTTTCCAATAACAGTTATAACATCCTCTTACCAGAAAAATAAATGTACATTATTGTCTAAAATACCAGCGTTGTTTGTATACCATAATGTATATGCAGCATCGCCGGTTTATTCTAAATTAATTTGATTTCTTTTCGTTATTTGTATTTGAACACTGTTAATGTGGTTGAAGTCCATTTGTCGGATGATATTTATGCCAAAAGACCGTTCTCTTCTTGTTTTATCTGGCATGTGCAAACCTTATTCTAGTGCTTTTAAGATGCTAATATATGCTGTACAACTCATACGACCTTGTAAAATTTTCTTCATGTGTTGACATTTGGCAGTGGGATGCCAAAATCAACAATTTACGATTAAGTTTGTTTTGCAGAGGAAGATAGTAATTTGTGAACATTGTTTCGCATAACCGCCGCTTTGTACTTTACAAAATCTGGTCGAAGACAATTTTTCAAAAAGAATAAATTGTATTTACATATACCAACATTTGATAAAAATAGTTTTGCTACAGACATTCAGAGATACGGAGAGTTATCTCAATGTTTCTCTAAAGGATATTATTCCAGAGAGTGTCGTTCAGGGTATGGTTTGTAAGAAACTCTCCTACATGTTCTAATAAGGTGCACTTATTAACTTGTGAAGCGAACTTGTAAAAAATTATTTAAGAACGTTAGACGAGCAAAAGACCGATTACTGTTGTTTTTTTCAGGTTCAGCTTATAACTGATTCGTTAGAAAAAGGTGAGAAAAAGATTCATACGTTTTTGTTTTCTCGCAAATACAGATTTCTGTCGTTGTCAAAAATAACAAATGTGTTTGATTTTAAAACCTTGTTTCCAAGTCAAGTTTATTTAAATTGCCAGTGTATAAGCTTCAAAATCAAATTGTGGGCGCCCGTAGCGTAGTCGTGGTAAAGTCGCCACCTTGTATCTTTTATGAGTGCTTAGCCTATCGCTGTGTGTGTTCGAGTCCCGTTCGGGGCGAAGGACTTAATTTTGGAAAGGTCTTCCAGCGCTGGTGGTTCTACCCAGATGTGTGTTTGTCTTCCTGAGCCAAAATATCTGGACGTCGCTATAATGATCATAATTAGTCGCTGCGATGTATTATATCAGTCTCTTGCTCTCTGACTGTCTGCCTGTCTGCCTGTCTGTCTGTCTGTCTGTCTGTCTGTCTGTCTCTCTCTCTTTCTCTTTCTCTTTCTCTCTCTCTCTGTCTCTCTCTGTCTCTCTCTTGCACACTCGTTCTGGAAATGTCATATAAGCACCATTCCACGTGTATTCAGTATGTTTGCATTGCAGTTTATACTTTTCCTCTGGTTATTTTATTCTTGAAATAATCTTATTTTCAATCAAGAATTTTGAGCACCACAGTCAGTCCAATTTCGCCGACTGACCTTTGCAAAGCGGTAACTGTTCGGTTTGCTCTATTTAACATTTGTATTGTATCCTTTAAAATGTTGGTGTATGCTGCAATTATTGCGCTTTTAACAATTAATAAAACACCAGCAAAGTAAAAACAAACTATTTCAATCAATATATTTCAAGAGAGTGTATCAGTTGCATCCCTATATACAACCAATCGGAACTCATCGGGTAATTCCGTCCTCGGAACAATCATCTCCCGGTTGCCCTTGGTGCAATGATACTTACGGAAATCACAATTGTTTTGTTCGCCGGAAGTCGGAAGAAGATTATGCCTAAAATGTTGTTGGCACAAAACATAAACAGTTCCATCGTTTGACAGCTGTGTGTCTGCTGCGCTGGGTAAAGTAAAATTGAATAATTTTAATTTTAAGCCGCAACAAATTGTTTTACAGGCATTGTACTGTAGTGAGCTGTCACCCGTGCTGTCATCTTTGTTTAAAAGCCTGTCTTAAAATAAGCCCCATTAAGGCAAATGGCCGAGGGATCCGACTATCTTCATACGTCCGATAGATGATTCGTGAATTATCCGAGGTGTTCCCATTGCATTTACAACATTCCTAAATCGACTAGAGCGTCTAGTAGTAATTATCATGTGACTGAGAACATTCTATTTATGAGTGACGTAGCAGTGACGTAAGCAGATTATTAAAATGAGAGTTCTTATGCAAGATTCTTATATAACACAATGCTCAGAATTCTTTGTCATATTTTCATTTACTGGTGAAGTGATACTTGTTTTGTTTATTAAAACAATAAACAATGGACATCATTAAACCACTGGTATTTTATTGATTTGATCAAATGGAAAGGGTATGTAACTGTAACCTCAGACACAACTCAAAGAATAACAAAATTACAAATAACAAAATTACGTCCGTCTTAAAACATAAGTTACACAATATACTTGATTACCTAAACGATCAAATATCATTTGTGCACAATGATATAAAGGAAAAGTATCTATGCAACATAAGTACATTGTGGAATAATGGATCACATGTTTGGGCTTACATGTAAAGCTGAGAAGAACAAGAAATCGAAGAAAGACAAGTTAATTAAAAGTCGTTTTACATTACAAAATATGTGCCGATGATTGAACGGTTTTCGGGCATCAATAATTCACTACGCTTTACTAGGTTTCTTTCACAATTGAAATTGTCTGCAACTAATTCACAAATAAGACCAGACATAATGACTTGAGTAATCTGTGTCTCGCATCTGTCAAGTTAACGTAAACGAACATTATGGTTATGTAGCTTGTGTAAAAGCTCTGGCAATTTAACGGTCTTCTTGTACAGAACAGACACCCAACGTTAATTTTATTTTGGAGGCAATGTTTAGCTAAGCACATCGTAAGCGTAAGCCGTCTCCAGATACATCGTTGATAACATCGATTTGTTTGAAGTAGAGTGTTTTCAAAGCCAAAAGGCAAGGTCCTATGAGAATGATATTGTCCATTAAAATGCAAACTAGCTCTAGATGATCACTTGAACTGTTTTGTTTAAAATATATCCGTTTTCTTTCCACTGCCTGTATTTGAGATAATTTTCAGGAAATGTGGGGTAAGAGCTCTGAAAACTGGGATAAGTACCACATTCGGCTAGTTTTGCCGACAGACCGTTGAAAGGCGGGGACTGTTGAGTTTGGTCTTTTAGAGGGTTGGGGGGGAGTTGTAACATTACAATTTGACCGCATGTAAACAATTTAAATTTTGATAAATACAATGCCCATAGCACCTCGTCTTTTTTAGTTTGAAACGCATGTACTTTACAATAAAATGCATAAACTGCTACTCTTCGTTTGCCTTGGTTCATCTAAAATTCAATATGCATGATGTTCAATCACCAGACGTCTCGGAAAATATTCTTTTTATTAAACATGTAAATGCATTTGCTCCATATGTATGCCACTTCATTTCGTTACACAAATATGCTCCTAGTTAACATTTTAGATTTGGTTGTTTGCAAAACAAGGCTGTCTCTAGTCTTTGCAGTACAAGTTCAATTCCCATTCTAGCACAGTTCTAAAACCAGCATACATAATTAACACCAAGAAACACCAAGAAACATGTTAACATGCCCTTTAAATCATCACCACTTATAGGATCATCAACATCACTACCAGCGTCATTATTATTTATAACAACAGCAAATATCACCATGGTCATAACCATAATAAGTTAATACTTCACATGAATATCAACAGTTGCAACAGAACAAAGTGTACCCGTGGCCTAGTTGGAGAGTTGTGAACTCCCATGACTGCATTCCTCCCTTACCACTTGGGTTCTAGGCCCGTCGGGGCAAAGGACTTCACGAGGGAAGGTTGTCCAGAGTTCTTCCGGTTTAACCCAGACATTTGTCCGAGACTTACTCCACCGAAATAGCTGGACATCGCTATAATGACCCTAAATGTGCCGATGCAATGCATTTCAAAGCAAAACGAATCTAGCTACACTATAAATGACGCAGATTATGAACCTAAAATGTAAATGAATAGTGAAATCTGACATGTTTATCTTCAACAATAACAAACTGTGTAAAGACATACATGTCAATTTCCATTTATTTATTACGCAATTTTCTTATTTGGGTTATTGATTTATTCAATAAACTAGTCTTCCTAGAACGAATACAATAATAAAACTTCAAATACATCATTCTTATTTCTGTATACAATGGGAAGCTAAGCGGGAACTTATCGTCATTTCCAAGATTACACTTTTTCACATTAACGATCGCTAAATGTTGAAGCTTGTAGTTTGGGCCATGTCCTGTTTCTATTTCAAAAATACCTGCTTATACTTCTTATTTGCTTAGTGCCATTCGATGTTTTAGTACTGTATCTATATCCAAGTATGGTGTTTAACCGAAATTCGCGATATGGGAATCTATATACAAGCGGGTTGATATGTTTAGCTGTTCGTTTCAGTTTTCTATGAAGCAGTCTGTAACACACTCTTTGAACACTTTTAAAACGATATTGACGACTTTATTGCTTTAGTGGCACTCTTCCCAGCTCTACATTAGTTATTCTTTTCGTCTGGAATTTTAGCATCCTCATTCTTAAATTTAATTTACAATCGGTTAAAAGAAATTCATCCCAAAATGTTGCCCGTTGACTGACTGTAATACTTCAAATTTTGGAAGGTGGCATGCAGGCTTAAATGTTTCACATTGTCTGTCCAAAAATGCATCAGACGTCTGGGTAAATATTCTTTCTCATAGTTATCATTGATACATGAACATTTATTATTCAAACTTGACCGTTCTCCTTTACTATATTTATTGATTGTAGTATGTTTGTGTCATGTCGATTTTTATAGTTAGCTTACATTTATTAAATTAATATCTAAATTCGTTGTTGTGCCTTTTCTCAAGTTAAAAAGCAAAACACAAACAAACACCAGGTACTCGGCATGTAGTAGAACTACCATTTTAAACAAATATGTACCCATATCCCCAAAATTTGTTTAATAGTATCTACATGTATGAATTTGGATATATACATTAATTTCTTTGAACAAATGGAACGTCAAAGGTAACTATTGTTTGTTTATTGCTATCTATTGTAATTTTATTTATATAATGCATGTTTTTCCTCTAAAACTTTGATGTTCTTTAGTCAACATGCTCCAAACTGAAGGAAGTCTGGCATTAATATGGAAGTTGATTTGTTCATATGCGTGTTCTCTATTATGGAACACATTTTTAATTGAATTAACCTTTTTATCACGTTATGTATTATTCGCTGATGAGTCTGTCTGATTAGGACATGCGTAGTTTGCAAAAAGTTGTTTCGAAATATGAAATAATTAAGAATCAATTTTGCAGACATTAAATATTATATGATGTAAATAATATATTGTTATCTTAATACTTACCAATTTAGTAGCAAACATACATATCATGTGGAGCTGCAGCAACTGTATAAATATATTCGTGTTGAATTATTGACCCTTAGAACTGTATGAGTAGAAAAAGGACGTCGAGGAAGTTCAGCAGAAAATCGTGTCTGGTTATTGCTTAGATTGTGCCAAACCAAGGTCAATCAACGCCAATAACGCTGGCGAATGTTCTCCGACCATAACAAACAACGTCTATACCATAACGTGGTGTATCTCAATGGTGTGCACTAATTTAAATGACCAATTACAAAGAAGTTCTGTTTGTGTGACTAAGAGCAATTGCATTTGACTTACATTATTTTGTCAATACAACTGATACCACATAGATTATACACTATATTTTGCATTCCATTAAAACTTGTTTTAGTTTGCGTCATGTTAAAATGCAGGTTAATTCCGAGAACTGGCATTAAAAGTCCAGGCATTCTCCACATTTCCTAAAGGAAAGTGTCTAACGGCCTTTAATTATAACTTTTCTTGGGTTGCCTTGAATTCATTGACCTACATCTGTCGGTCTCTTGTTGTGGAAATTGTCCGATGGCTGCCAAGCGTTAAGGTGCAATTTCCCTGAATCAGACTGAAGCAAAATGGCTATAAAAGTTAGTGGAAAGTAAGCTTTCTAACACGAGCACTTAAAACTCGCTCACTGCAATGAGTTTCGAGTTAAAGGATACTAGCTATTCGCTTTTTGCAGGCTTAGCATAATACGAATATGATTAAAATACCATTAGGACATAACTTCGTACATTCTTGATGCGTGATAAATGGCGATGCTGAGAAAAGCTTTCTGTAGAAGCACAGCGACCAGAAGGAGAGGTTGAACGTTTTAAACAATCATGGTATGTACACCAAAAATGCTCATACAGAATTATAAACTTTAAATGTTAACCAGCAATTAAAAAAATGTTAATAGATTTCATTTATGGAGCAAATTCGTCCTAATGATAAACATAAATGACAATCCCTGCTTTTCAAAAATATATCACTTATAATGCACATATTAACTTAATGTTTTAAAATGTTTTGAAATTGAAATCGAATAGCTAGAAAAGTTATTTTTCCTTTCTTTACGGTGGTTGTGGCGTTTCTCAGTCTCACCAACAGAACTTCAGCATTTTGTCGAGGGTGCATATTTAATGATGTCTTCAATGTATCCCAAGTTACAAAATCTTATTGTATTATTGTTTCGATACCAAGCCGACCTTAAATTTGTTTGGGTGTCATCAAGAGATCAATAGTCCTCATCATGTGAAGCCGCAGCTCGGATTTAAACATGGGTCGTTTAAATCCTGGCGACGACGTTCTACCGATTGCGTTATCTTTCCCGGTATCTTTACAGTGCATTCTGTAGAGTAGGAGAAATGCAGCACTCCTCTGACTAACTCCTATTCCATCAATTGCGTTGGTTTAAGTAGCAATCGGACAAAGACTTACATGAGAGAAGGTAGTTTTGCTGAGTTGCTATTTTAAATACAGTTCTAACCAATCATTTTTGTAAAGTTTCCCAGAAAATAGCTAGAACATGTTTCAATAATGTCCATTTTTGTGTGGCTACGGGGTATTTTAATTTTTAATATGACTAGCGGTCGTGAAGGTCATTTAATTAAATTAGAAACGTCTTTACTGAGTTGTGACCTTTAAGAAAATCATTTCAGTCACGTTATTTCAAGTTAAACTCGTGTTATTGTTGTTAAGGTGCAAACATTAATTATTGACAAACTTTAGTGCTTTCATTATGTATGTCTGTCCAATTAGCGAACTCAGTTCTGCAGATCATTGGGTTGGGGCGCCTCTAAAGCAATTTCTTTGGTTTTGACGCGATCTTTTAGCCAAACTTTGTGCATTCATGTAAATAATGAAAAGGAAAGCAGTAAAACAAAGCGCGATTAGAAGAGCGGTATTTAGTGGACGTGTTATATTGATCAAAGTGGTCAAACCAAACACCAACACGTACAGGCTAAAAAAAAAGATTAGTTACCCTTTATCACTAATAATGTGACTGGCCATATCAAAATCAATTTAGAGTCGCATTTCAGATTATCGAGATAATCCGCCCAAAGGGCATGCAGGTGCAAAACTATATTACCGCACAAGGAAAGAGACAGAGTGGTTGTATTTGGTATCTAATTAATCTATTTTTAAACATTATCGTCATACCAAAGTATCCAATACTATCTCTTAAAACAAGTGACCAACACAATGGAAATTAGGCACCTGTTGCTAATTAAGCTCATCGGCTTTTCTGATTGGTCCAACGCACATCACGTGATTTTTTTTTTTGTAATTCCGGTATCCCGTTGATTTTTTTTCATCGATCTTTACTATTTAATCCGTTGCTATCGATTCAAAATTGGAATTAGTCAACGATTTGTGTTATTACTGGATCAAAAAAATCAACACAATGGATTCATCACGAGAAGCATTGATAAATGGGTTAGTAAATGGGTCAAATCTCGGAAGTATCGGAAACTGGGATGAATTGATTACCAATTACTTTACAAAAGCAAGTGGTACTTTGGACTCTGATAGTGAAAGTGACAGTGAAAGGTATGATGATATGGAAGAAACATTTACAGACATCAGTAATTCTCACTAGCACATGTATTTCTATTAAAGTAAATGTTGTGGATTTATTTTTAAAAACCTAAAAATCAGTGTCGCCCTCATATAGTTACCGCGACAAAGAAATTGACACTGTTATGATTTTCTATGCTTACTCTTTTTCTGTTGCATGATATTTTTGCTTTGTTAATAAATGTGTGTGCACATTACATAGAGTTAAGTTTTCTCTTTCCGACAATGTATGACATAATGGTGTAATTTATTTAGAAAATGTTTGTTGCTATGACATTTCGTTTTAAGTACAGACTAAAAATGTAACAAAATGTTTCAGTGCCGTTTTCTTCACATTTATGTGTAGTTTAAGGCCTTAAACTGTGTTACTTAAATTTGAATGACTTTTCACAGGAACATAGCATCCTGATGGTTCTTGTATCACTTTAAAGGTCTTTCTGCATTCTTGAGTACATTGGCGTAACAACGTTGAGATGAGGTTAACCAATGTGTTTATATTCCTCGGGCGTGAGCTTTGAGATTAGACAACAGCCGAAAGATATCTTATCAGAGACGTCACGACGATGTAGAATGAAAAAATACTGACATATCTTTACTCGAAATATGTCGTGGGTGAACACATTTTCGGAAATTCTTATTATTGACTAAATATATTTATTATTTCCTAAAATTGTTGTTGAAAGGTTATAAGTTATTTTATTTACTGCTTTATTTTATTTTAAACTACTCTCTCATTTGGAATTTTTTGGTTGCCGAGGCTTTTATCTACTGTAAATACTGTACATATGTTCATTATATCTGTTTTAACTCCCGATGCAGGTGCTTATTGTTAGTTGTGTCACTTTGACGGGATACTTTTATTTACACTGTTTGTTTGATAGAAAAACCGTCAGGAAGTGCGAGGTTGGAGCGCTCCACAAACCAGGTTTAAGCACCCCAGTTGGCCATTTTGCCGACTGACCGTTCCAAGGCGGTAACTGATGGTTTTTCTTTTTGTGTGTTATGTCTCGTCTCTGTGTTTTTTGTCACATTTACATTGACCTTGTCTGCCTTGGTCTGCAGGTAGATAAAATTTAAATATCTGTGAAAATTTTGATAGGACCTTTTCTTATTTACTTATTGTATCGTATGATGTAATGGTTTGTTCTTATTATGTTTTATCGCTTGAATTATTTTAGTTGTCTTCCTACGGATTGTTGAGTTGGCCCAGCAGTTTCTAATTAACATGTTATATATGACTGAATCATATTTTGTAAAGATGTTGCATGTGCTACATGTTGTCTCACTTTGATATGACATGTTATTTTAACACTGTCTGTAAGGAAACATTTCAGGGAGTGCGAGGTTGAAGCGCTCCACAAATCAAAATCAAGCACACGGAAGGTCCTTTTACCAACTGACAGTTCCAAGGGGGTAACATTTTCTTTCTGCAATGTCCCGTCTCTGTGTTTGTGTCACCTTACATGTTCTATATATACCATTGTCTGGGGATCGTTGAAATGTAATCCTATTTTTGTGTTTTTATTATCCTATTTTTTTATAAAAAAAGATGCATCTTACATTAAAGTAATAGATTGACAGTACAAGTCGACATTTACCATTTAATCTTTTCTGATCAGTCCAGGTGCAAAAGTATGGTTAAAATTTACATCAGACCTTCCTACTCGCCTTGTGCGAAATCTGAGCTATATTTACAAAATAAACTAAAATCTAACTGCAAAGATATTGGTTCTTTTATTTTCATTAATTTAATTGTCATCTTAAACATATTCCGACTGATTTACCAGTTAATAAGGTTGTTAAGCGTGTTTATTCACACAATGCATTACGATTGTTCACTACCGAACTAGAGGCAACTTGTTAAAATATGGTTTTATATTGAGTAAGCTTAGCTGCAACGCTAGGTTTTTGTTGTTGGTCTGTGCAACTTATGATTGGAATCAAGAAACACTGGCACTAGTTCTTGCACAAGTTTACCGCCCCAAGTATATACAAGGGAATGGATCATAGATAGACAACGCTGACTTGTTTCAGAAAGTGATCCGCAATTCTCATTCTCTTAATTTTTATTATCTACATGTAGGCAAGTAATTTCTTCTTAAATTTAAGTACTTTTCCAATAACAGTTATAACATCCTCTTACCAAAAAATAAATGTACATTATTGTCTAAAATACCTGCGTTGATTGTACACCATAATGTATATGCAGCATCGCCGGTTTGTTCTAAATTAATTTGATTTCTTTTCGTCATTTGTATTTGAACACTGTTAATGTGGTTGAAGTCCATTTGTCGGATGATATTTATGCCAAAAGACCGTTCTCTTCTTGTTTTATCTGGCATGTGCAAACCTTATTCTAGTGCTTTTAAGATGCTAATATATGCTGTACAACTCATACGACCTTGTAAAATTTTCTTCATATGTTGACATTTGGCAGTGGGATGTTGTTTTGCAGAGGAAGATAGTAATTTGTGAACATTGTTTCGCATAACCGCCGCTTTGTACATTACGAACTCTGGTCGAAGACAATGTTGCAAAAAGAATTAATTGTATTTACATATACCAACATTTGATAAAAATAGTTTCGCTACAGACATTCAGAGATACGGAGAGTTATATCAATGTTTCTCTAAAGGATATTATTCCAGAGAGTGTCGTTCAGGGCAAGAAACTCTCCTACAAGTTCTAATAAGGTGCACTTATTAACTTGTGAAGCGAACTTGTGAAAATTATTTAAGAACGTTAGACGAGCAAAAGACCGATTACTGTTCTTTACAGTTTCAGCTTAAAACTGATTCGTTAGAAAAAGGAGGAAAAAATTATACGTGTTTGTTTTCTTGTATATACATATATTTGTCGTTGTAAAAATAACAAATGTGCTTGATTTTAAAACCTTGTTTCCAAGTGAAGTAAAAATTGGCAGTTTATAAGCTTCAAAATCAAATTGTGGGCGCCCGTAGCGTAGTGGTAAAGTCGCCGACTTGTATCTTTTATGAGTGCTTAGGATCTCGCTGTGTGGGTTCGAGTCCCGTTCGGGGCAACGGACTTAATTTGGGAAGGTCTTCCAGCGCTGGTGCTTTTTCCCAGACGTTTATTTGTCTTCCTTCGCCAAAATATCCGGACGTCGCTATTATGATCATAATTAGTCGCTGCGATGTACTATATCAGTCTCTTGGTCTCTGACTGTCTGCCTGCCTGTTTGTCTGTCTGTCTGTCTGTCTGTCTGTCTGTCTGTCTGTCTGTCTCTGTCTCTGTCTCTGTCTCTCTCTCTCTCTCTCTCTCTTTCTCTCTCTCTCTACGTCTCTCTTTTGCGCGCTCGTTCTGGAAATGTCATATAAGCATTATTCCACGTGTATTCAGTATATTTGCATTGCAGTTTTTTAATTTTCCTCTGGTTATTTTATTCTTGAAATAATCTTATTTTCATACAAGAATTTTGAGCACCACAGTCAGTCCAATTTTGCCAATTGACCTTTGCAAGGCGGTAACTGTTCGGGTTTCTCTGTTTGTTTAATTACTCATCACAGATTTTTTTCGAACTTTTACATTTGTATTGTACTCTTTAAAATGTTGGTGTATGTTGCAATTGTATAGCTTTCGACAATAAATAAAACGCCAGCAAAGTAAAATCAAACTAGTTCAATCAATATTTTTCAAGATAGTGTATCAGTTGCATCACCATTTACAACGAATCGGAACTCCTCGGGTAATTCCGTCCTCGGGACAGTCATCACCCGGTTGCCCTTGGTGCAATGATACTTACGGAAATCACGATTGTTTTTTTCGCCGGAAGTCGGAAGAAGATTATGCCTAAAATGTAGTTGGCACAAAACATAAACAACCCCATCGTTTGACAGCTGTGTGTCTGCTGCGCTGGGTAAATTAAAATTGAATACTTTAAATTTTAAGCCGCCACAAACTGTTTATCAGGCATTGTACTGTAGTGAGCTGTAACCCGAGCTGTCATCTTTGTTTTAGTTTAAACCTATTTTTTTATAGTCGATTGGAAAACAAGTTTTTTAACTTATATAAATCACTCTCGACTGTCCACTTCCTGGGTAGAACCAGTACTCAGGTACTGAATACCTGGAGCAATGTGCAGTAAATAGTCTTGCTCAACGGCTAGCATCACGTGGTCAGTTTCGGGGTTCGAACCCGAGACACTCCGATCCGGAGTCCAACGTCTTAACCACTAGACCACGAACGCTCATCTTTGTTTTGAAGTCTATCTCAAAATAAACCCCATTTAGGGAAATGGCCGAGGGGATCCGACTATCTACATACATCCGATGATGAGTCGTGAATTATTCGAGGTGTTTCTATTGCATTTACAACATTCCTAAATTGACAAGAGCGTCTGGTATCTTATCATGTGACTGAGAAAATTCTGTCAATAAGTGACGTAGCAGTGACGTAAAATGATGTTCTTATGGAAGATTCTTATAAAACACAATGCTAGGAGTTCTTTGTCATATTTTCATTTACTGATGAAGTGATACTTGGATTTGTTTATTAAAACAATAAACAATGGACACCATTAAACCACTGGTATTTTATTGATTTGATAAAATGTAAAGGGTTGTAACTGTAACCTCAGACACAAATCAAGGAATAAGAAAATTACAAATAACAACATTACGTCCGTCTTAAAACATAAGTTACATAATATACTCGATTACCTAAATGATCGAATATCATTTGGGCACAATGATATAAAGGAAAAGTATCTCTGCAACAAAAATAAATTGTGGAATAATGGATCACATGATTGGGCTTACATGTAAAGCTGAGAAGAACAAGAAATCGAAGAAAGACAAGTTAATTAAAAGTCGTTTTACATTACAAAATATGTGCCGATGATTGAACGGTTTTCGGGCATCAATAATTCACTACGCTTTACTAGGTTTCTTTCAATTGAAATTGTCTGCAACTAATTTACAAATAAGACCAGACATAATGACTTGAGTAATCTGTGTCTCGAATCTGTCAAGTTAACGTAAACGAACATTATGGTTATGTAGCTTGTGTAAAAGCTCTGGCAATTTAACGGTCTTCTTGTACAGAACAGACACCCAACGTTAATTTTATTTTGGAGGCAATGTTTAGCTAAGCACATCGTAAGCGTAAGCCGTCTCCAGATACATCGTTGATAACATCGATTTGTTTGAAGTAGAGTGTTTTCAAAGCCAAAAGGCAAGGTCCTATGAGAATGATATTGTCCATTAAAATGCAAACTAGCTCTAGATGATCACTTGAACTGTTTTGTTTAAAATATATTCGTTTTCTTTCCACTGCCTGTATTTGAGATAATTTTCAGGAAGTGTGGGGTAAGAGCTCTGAAAACTGGGACAAGTACCACATTCGGCTAGTTTTGCCGACAGACTGCTACTCTTCGTTTGCCTTGGTTCATCTAAAATTCAATATGCATGATGTCCAATCACTTCTGTATATACTTTTTACAGTCAAGACAAACCACAGTTTCACGCTTTTTATAAATTATTAATAGTCAATTATCGCATCATTACAGATAAAATTTGAATATTTTTAATAAATTTTAAATATGACTGTGGATGATATGAGAATGGATGCAGCTTTATCAGCGGGAAAAGACGTCGTCTTGAACACAATACTAATTATGAAAATACCACATACTCTCAAATCAGAGAGCGAAAGTAATTTAGCAAATAATAACATTTTAGGAAGGGTGTCTAACATTTGACAGCGAGGAACCCGTATTCCACATCTCTAGTAAATTTCTTGAAATAAAGAGTAACATTTATATTTCACATGTCTATTTATACATGTTTTTTACTTTTATGTTCGTATTGTGCCGCCTAAATAGCGTTTCTTTCCTAAATATGTAAGGAGAATGGTATATTAAACATGTAAATGCATTTGCTCCATATGTATGCCACTTCATTTCGTTACACAAATATGCTCTTAGTTAACATTTTAGATTTGGTTGTTTGCAAAACATGGCTGTCTCCAGTCTTTGCAGTACAAGTTCAATTCCCATTTTAGCACAGTTCTAAAACCAGCATACATAATTAACACCAAGAAACACCAAGAAACATGTTAACATGCCCTTTAAATCATCACCACTTATAGGATCATCAACATCACTTCCAGCGTCATTATTATTTATAACAACAGCAAATATCACCATGGTCATAACCATAATAAGTTAATACTACACATAAATATCAACAGTTGCAACAGAACAAAGTGTACCCGTGGCCTAGTGGGAGAGTTGTGAACTCCCATGACTGCATTCCTCCCTTACCACTTGGGTTCCAGGCCCGTCGCGGCAAAGGACTTTACGCGGGAAAATTGTCCAGAGTTCTTCCCGGTTTAACCCAGACATTTGTCCGAGACGTACTCCACCGAAATAGCTGGACATCGCTATAATGACCCTAAATGTGCCGATGCAAGGCATTTCAAAGCAAAACGAATCTAGCTACACTATAAATGACGCAGATTATGAACCTAAAATATAAATGAATAGTGAAATCTGACATGTTTATCTTCAACAATAACAAACTGTGTAAGGACATACATGTCAATTTCCATTTATTTATTACGCAATTTTCGTATTTGGGTTATTGATTTATTCAATAAACTAGTCTTCCTAGAACGAATACAATAATAAAACTTCAAATACATCATTCTCATTTCTGTATACAATGGGAAGCTAAGCGAAAACTTATAGTCATTTCTAAGATTACACTTTTTTCACATTTACGAGCGCTTGTAGTTTGGGCCATTTCCAGTTTCTATTTCAAAAGGACGTGCTTGTACTTCTTATTTGCTTAGTGCCATTCGATGTTTTAGTACTGTATCTATACCCAAGTATGGTGTTTAACCGAAATTCGCGATATGGGAATCTATATACAAGCGGGTTGATATGTTTAGCTGTTCGTTTCAGTTTTCTATGAAGCAGTCTGTAACACGCTCTTTGAACATTTTTAAAACGATATTGACGACTTTATTGCTTTAGTGGCACTCTTTCCAGCTCTACATTAGTTATTCTTTTCGTCTGGAATTTTAGCATCCTCATTCTTAAATTTAATTTACAATCGGTTAAAAGAAGTTCATCCCAAAATGTTGCCCGTTGACTGACTGTAATACTTCAAATTTTGGAAGGTGGCATGCAGGCTTAAATGTTTCACATTGTCTGTCCAAATATGCATCAGACGTCTCGGTAAATATTCTTTCTCATAGTTATCATTGATACATGAACATTTTTTATTCAAACTTGACCGTTCTCCTTTACTATATTTAATGATTGTGTTATTATTTTATTTATTGTTATCTATTGTATATTTATTTATATAATGCATGTTTTTTCCTCTAAAACTTTGATGTTCTTTAGTCAACATAGTATGCTTCAAACTGAAGGAAGTCTGACATTAATATGGAAGTTGATTCGTTCAAATGCGTGTTCTGCTATTATGGAACACATTTTTAATAGATTTAACCTTTTTATCACGTTACGCATTATTCGCTGATGAGTCTGTCTGATTAAGAATGCGTAGTTTGCAAAAAGTTGTTTCGAAATATGAAATAATTAAGAATCAATTTTACAGACATTAAATATTATATGATATATATGATATATATTGTTATCTTAATACTTACCAATTTAGTAGCAGACATACATATCATGTGGAGCTGCATTAACTGTATAAATATATTCGTGTTGAATTATTGACCCTTATAACTGTATGAGTAGAAAAAGGACGTCGAGGAAGTTCAGCAGAAAATCGTGTCTGGTTATTGCTTAGATTGTGCCAAACCAATGTCAATCAACGCCAATAACGCTGGCGAATGTTCTCCGACCATAACAAACAACGTCTTTGTTCTAAACAGAAGAATATTTGGATATTACGGTGTATCTTTTAAAAAACCTTACAATGGAAATCGAGCAACTTTAAAATTTGCAACTTAATCTAACACAAAGACATGTAATATTTGTATATCAAGCATGCGTAAAATGGTTTAAGGGATTAATTATATAACACACATCATTATCAATGGCAATATTTTAACGTATTTTAAGCTAGCTTTTTCGGTTTATTTAAGAGCTGTATATATATATATTACATTTGCAAATTAGACGGAGAAATCTGAAACATTTAATTGAAAATTTAAAATGTAAAAATGACATGTTAATATTATGAAGAAAATGACTAAAAGAACAGATATTTAAAAGGCAAGACAATAAATTGCAACAATTTAGCATTTAATTTAAAATTAATTCTACATTTGCAAGGTTTAATATCACAAAGTACATCTAATTGTTCTTTTCCCCGCCCATAATGATGCCTTTTAGTAATATTACTATCTTCAAAGAACAACCTTATTTTCAAATAAGTCGTGAAACTCCATCAGAGGATCTTGCTCTGCTTGAAATTTGTTAACGTTTATAACCGTTTCACTTTAAATGCATGTCGTTTTTTCCTCTGATTCGGAAATTTCTCACAAGTTCTGTCATCCACCTTGCTCATTTGGGCTTTCTACATGCACCTTAACACTATTCGAAACACGTAAAAGAACCAGAACAACAAAGGCAATGCTATCCATGTTTTGTTCTTCCTTTGGAATTGTTTGATAATGAGTTGTGTTCAGTACTTGGGCACTTTTATCTAGTCAGCTCAAAGTAATTGACATTCCATCTGCCTCTACAGTGGGATAACAAAGCTGAAGGCGGTCAAGCGATAAGCGCCAATTTCCATGAATTCATTTGACCTAAATCTACTTTGCCAAGCTCCGGAACAATGTCCGAGTATAAAAGATGAACAATATCTGTTTGAAAGTTTATAAATTTCTCGAAGCTTTCGCTCCTTTCTACAAAGCATGACGCGTTTCATTCAGTTAACGGTATGCGGACCCATTCCCATGTTTATTCCTGTAGAACAATGCAATTGGTAAGAACAAATTACACACAAAGAGTGTTCGACAAGAGAATGATAAAAGGGTTAATTGCGTAAATTGATATACAACAAACAAAATCATTCACAACCAAAATATCTGTTCTAATGTATAAAGCAGTGAGCTGATCGAAATGATTAATAAAACTACATAAATAATGCAATCACTAAGAAACCGCGTCGCAACCAGTAAACGATTGTCCAGCTGTGAAATCGGTCCAGGAATTAAATCATAAAATCGTATTGTCTCTTTCATTTTTACGTATATATCGTATATTAAGCATTTGCTCTACAGACCAATACGTATTCTAGTAATAAAATGATTTAGTTTTGTAATACATCGCATTGACCAATTATTGTTGTTATAGCGTCGCCCTCCTTAATGTGGTGAAGGAAGACCTACCTCAGAGAGAGAGACAGAGAGAGAGAGAGAGAGAGAGAGAGAGAGAGAGAGGAGAGAGAGACAGAGAGACAGAGAGACAGAGAGACAGAGAGACAGACAGAGAGACAGAGAGAGAGACAGAGAGAGACAGAGAGAGAGAGAGAGAGACAGAGAGAGACAGAGAGAGAGAGACAGAGAGAGAGAGACAGAGAGAGAGAGAGAGAGAGAGAGAAAGAGAGAGAGAGAGAGAGAGAGAGTTCACATGAACAGGATGCTACAAACATTTATACTTATTCTCTAACTAGTTATAGTTCTTGAATCAAACATTTAATTTCATTTAAAATAGACAAGTTTGTGTTGTTCTTCTACAAGAAATGACACTTTTCTTTATTATAAATAAAGTGTGAGCTTTATTTTTCAATTATACCACTCGTTCTTTTAACAACGTCATAACCGATCTAAAAGAAAAACATGTTTTTATTCAAAGAGATAGGCTTGCTTTTCGCTGCTTGTATTGAGAAATACACCAGGAACTGCGAGGTTAGAGCTCTGTAACACTATCACACTATGCCAGTAACCTATGTCCGACAGTTTCTGCAACTTAAGCTTATATGTTGCTGCATTCAACAAATGAATGATGAATGATACACGTCCTGCTTTTTATGCGGTTTGGTATTGTCTTGATTAACGTTTGCTTTCCAAACGGGTCACCGCATCTCCGGCAAAATAATTAAAGACAACGGCGGTTTGTAGAAAAAAATGAAATTTGCTGACCTGATTTCTGTTAAAACTAGTCTCCAGGGAAATTGATTTTCATAATCACATAAACATAATATTATAATCCCCTTTGCTTTATAGTTATACAACATCATGTGAAAACAAGTTTGACCACTCATATAAATCCTGCTTAAACAGTGCTGAATGTCGCATTTGTCACATTGGAAAACAACAACTGTGCGCGCCTTCTTGTAACAAGTATCAAGTTCGAGACAATCTTACATTAGCCTTTGTGACAGACACTTCTTAACTTAAAATTGAACTAATATTTTACACATATAAACAGTCTAAGAGCACACTTGCTAAAATGTGAAAGCAGTTTTCCGAATTTCAGTGGAATGTATGGAGATAGCAGAATATCATTTGCAATTGGATCCTAAAGTTAAGCCATTGGAAAGTGCATCATTTTTTTTAAAAACTACTTTTGAAGAGCAGGAAGTATTATTAGTGAAGTAAATAGCAGCCAAATAATTTCACTGGTATTTCAATTAATCTTTATATGTGAAACGCTTTTTCCTTTTTTATTATGTTCATTAGTGTTAAGCTGTGTTTTTTAGATTTAGAAATATATACTTGCACGCGCAAAATTGAGTTTTTCTGATTTGTTATGTCTTAAACATCGAATGACAACAGGGAAATTATTAGAGATTTTGATATTTAATTGCCTTAAAAGTAAATTTAGACTCTATTAAACCAACGCTGAACCTCTGACCCTCTGATACAGAGTCCAATATTTTAACCACTAGCCACCAGAGGACCGCATTGTTTCAGAAGTACTCTCTATAAAATTTTACAATGTAGACATAGCGACGGGAAGTATAGTGAGTCTCTACATGCGAAAGTACAAAGAAGTTTAACAATATCATTTTCATATTGAAACACTTGCGTCTAAGTTGAGTCTAGATAGCTGTTACTATACACATGTGTTTCCTTAAACGCGAAATACGTTGCATTACGAGTTTCAATAGACCCGTTTATGAACACTTTTAAGAAATAAATAAATTGCCTAATTCTAGTTGGTTAAATGCAATTTGATAGACTCGTGCATTACAATTTCGTGTCTCTGTATCTGGTATTATACATTTACCAGCTAATGGAATTCGTGTTGAGAACTTGTATTTGCAAGTGTCAGCTGAACTATTGAAAAAGTAAAGTCGATTGTAAACTTTGCTGAAGTTCAATCTCACTACCGTACCTATTGGTATGTATTCTACACATTGACAAAGCATATGCATTTCACAAAGTATCAAACATTCGTTAAACAGTGCAAGTTTTCAAAAATGTTGTGATTATAACTGTGGCCGCTGTGCAAACATAGATCATTATTTTCAGAGGCAGTACGGTCTTTCATTATTCACAAATCGGAGGTGATATTTACGAAGTTGTATTATTGACCCCAATAACTGTACCCCAGCGTTTCATTCAGATGTAGTCTTGCGCGAAATCGAGTCTTCCTATTGCCTGATGTGTAGGCAAGTTCAGTGCATTCTCCCTGGATACGAACTACTCAGGTCATTATCTTTAAAACAGTGAGTCAGTAAGACCACAAGAAGAGAAGCTAAATGGTACGTTTCGTTTTTAACGAAAATTAGCAATTAATACTCTTCTCAGTTTGCTTAGTTACTGTACAATTTTTGTCGGATTAATTACATAATAATCTAAAGAAAGCATTTCCAAGTGAGGGAGTTCCAGCAAATCTCCATAATAAATTACACTAAAGCGAAAAAGAAAATCAAACGTTCAATTTAAAAGTATACCTTTGTGTATTATTTATTATTCAGTGTCACTGGCAATGAATATGTTTCGTTTTATATGACATGTCTGCGTTTGTCATGTTACTACTAAAAGAACACTTTTACAACGGAGTTTACTTAATGCAATAATTACTTAACCGTCGCAAGTCTGTCTTTGTTGGAGGCCGTTTCTATTCATTACATAGGCCATATATCAGTAGACCTGATATTGCAGACAGCAAAGTGCTAGAAACCTCCAATGATGTTAATGTAACATTGACGGTGAAACGTTGTAAAGGTAAGTGATAAATGGTTCACATATGCCATCATGTAAAATACAACTTCAAATTATACTAGTTTTTCTAATTAGTAAAGTTTTATGATTTGTCCTGCAGTAAATGAAAACAATATTTGATATGTTATACTTTTTTCTTGTTAAAGATATGCTCTTACAATATATCAGGAGAGTATAGACATGCATTAAACACACACATTTAATGAATTAATGTGGGGTCTCAACTCAAAACGTTTGTTAAACAAGCTGATTGTTGGTTATAAAGGCAACTGGTCGGAGTTGTATTACGTTGTTATAAAGGCAACTTTCGGGAGTTGTATTGTGTTGTTATGAACGCAACTATTGGGAATAGGTAAATACAAAAAGGTCCTATCAAAAAAATTTCACAGATATTTAAATTTTATCTACCAGTAGGCAAAGGCAATTAAGGTAAATGTAAATGTGACAAAACACAGAGACGAGACATAACACACAAAAAGTAAAACCATCAGTTACCGCCTTGGAACGGTCAGTCGGCAAAACAGCCAACTGGGGTGCTAAAACCTGGCTTGTGGACCGCTCCAACCTCACACTTTCTGAATGTTTTCCTATCAAACAAGCAGTGTAAATAAAAATATCCCGTCAAAATGAAACAACTAACAGTAAGCCCCTGCATCAGGAGGTAAAACAGATATAATGAACATATGTACATACATTATAACTAGTATTAAACTAAACTTACAACATATGTACACAATGTACATACATTATAACTAGTAATAAACTAAACTTACAACATATGTACAGAATGTACAGTAGATTAAAGCCTCGACATTCTAAAAATCCAAATGAGAGAGAGTGGTTTCAAATTAAAATAAAGCAGTACAAGCGCTGATATATTATAAGAACAATATAATGACGTCATACAATGATATGATGTCATATGCCAAAAGTGTCAAAAGTGATATTTAAAAAATACTAAAGAAATCATAGAATTTTAGAAAACAACCCAACAAAATAAAACGTAGTATTGATTAGAGTTAATAAGTTTTAAAAAACATATCATAAAAGCCGAGGATTTATCCCCAGTGGGCATATTATATGTAACAAAGGTACCAAAAATCCCGATGTTATACCCACTGTGCAATCTCACGTAAAGGGTATGGAGACTGCTCAAGTTGTCCCACGTATATAGGGCATGATTGGAGAGATGAAGAGACAAGAAATTCAACAGTGACTGTCCAATTATGGTTTTAAGTCACTGTTTTCATATAATCTCAACGACCTGTCCGGTCAGCGTGTAATTTTAAAGCAATGCAAGTTCTTGACTGTAAAAGGGTAAATTGCAAGTAATGCAGTACATCGGAGGATTCCCGGCTTTTAACAGTCTGTAACACATTTTCTGATACGTTTTGTAAAGTGGTCAGAAAGTAAAGTGGAGTTGAATAGTGTTTTCATAAAGGCAACTTTCGGGAGTTGTATTATGTTGTTATGAAGGCAACTATAGGGAGTTTTATTGTGTTGCTGTGAAGGTAACCGTTGCGAGTTTTATTATATATTTATGAAGGCAACCGTTGCGAATATATATCTACATATATAAAGTATACCAAATGTATACTGGGTTCGTGTTTTCATGTCTTTGGCATTAGTTTTGGCATTCATGCATAATTTATACACTATCATACATATTTAATGTTTATGTTTCTTTGGCTTATACATATTTTATGTACAGCAAGTAGGTTTAAACAGTCTCGTAAAATGAAACGTCCGTTTTCTATCAAAGATACTTTTTTTAAATCCAAACCTTTGACATGCAAGAAGACGACGACAACGACACCGAAAACAATGACGACGAAGATGATGATGATGATGATGACTGTTCCATGTATATTTAGATTTAAGTATACGTTATAAGTTAGGACAATGTTTGAGTAAGGTAAGAGTAGATAAATATTTTCTTTATTAGGTGTTGGATGTTCACTTTGCTCTGTTCTATTTTCTCAGGCACTGACCCTCGTCTTTTTATTGCTTACTTTTTCCTAAAGTAAAAACATCGAAAGCAATATTAAGAAGATTTCCCTGCATTCGTTTTAAGAAACCAGCCTATCATAATGAGAAATGTTTGACAAAATGAGCAATGTAACGACCGGTGTCGCCATTGAAGATGTATTTATACAATGGCACGTTTAATAAAAGACGAAATGGTGTAAAATAAGAACAAGCTAGCAACAAACTAGTACAATAATGTTTTATTTTAATAAACAATTTAATCTAACAAAATAATAACGAATATATCAGACATAATTTGAGAATGCAAAATAAACTTTAGCTAACAGTTTGCCCTTTAGGAGGTGTCTTTAATATTCCAATTAATAATCCAACATCGAATAATCTTGAAGATAGAATGTCCTCGTAAATACGCACAGTTCAAATAATCAAAAGGTAGAACAATACACGAATAGAATGAATATAATTCCAAATCCAACACTTAAATATGTATATCACTGGAGAATATAATTAGTCCACGTAAGTTCCAACAGAGAAAGGTTTAATACAGAAGCTGCAAGTATTTCGAAACTATCCGTCCAAATTTAAGGTCCAAACTTAAACTTAAATCGGCAAACACGCACTTATATAGATTTAAAGAATTCCTAGAACAAATAAGTCTCCAGAACATTCACGAAACCCAGTTAAAAATAAAGAAACGAATTTTC
The DNA here is from genome assembly GCA_007844125.1 of Sinonovacula constricta. Classification (NCBI taxonomy): domain Eukaryota; kingdom Metazoa; phylum Mollusca; class Bivalvia; order Cardiida; family Solecurtidae; genus Sinonovacula; species Sinonovacula constricta. The sequence continues at coordinate 12,921,494 of CM017560.1, read as the reverse complement.
TAGCATGATCTTTCTATCTAGCTGTTACGCGAATGCTACGTCATGCGAAATACGTCATTAATACTACAACGATAAACAACCCCTTAACCTGACTAGCGTAACATTAAACGCTGGTGTACTACTGTACATACCAGCAAATAGAAACAGTACTTTGCCCTGTACATTGAAACTAAAGCGATACCGTTTATAAATCTGTTGCGTTTTTATTGCTTATACAATTCGTTTTACTAAGTTTACGTCCTAAGTTTTAACCGTTAAGTATTCGCAAACTATAGCAAATTGCAGTGTGAATTAAACTGCGGGAAGTATTGATTTACTTGATGTAAATGAGAAATAGACGATTGAAAATCAAATAATTCGTCGTTAGTGGAGGAAACATCCCCACGCAGACTAGCTTAAGTTGATGGTTGGGTCATCTACGTCTGCGAGTAACTGTTGGTTATCCTATAGGTGGTAACAAGTCTAGTCTCAAGGTGTTCGTCACTTTTAATTTTACTTGTGTGTGGTCCTGTGTGTGTAGTTCAACGTTTACTAAATGATTGTTGTACAGGGCCTTTATCACATTTTCATTTAGGCCATTACAAGTGTACAGAAACATTTTGATATACTGATCTATTTTAAAATACGATAAATTGCCTAATTAACAAATACGTTAATGGTGTTTTTTTCTATTTTCAAGTGTGAAACACAAGTTTGGACATTGTTAACAATATCTCTTATGTAGCACGTTTTATCATCAGTATAGTTCAATCTTTTCAGGATGCGAATATTGAGTCGAATATTTTATCACTTAATGCCACTACAGCTCCAGAAGTATTTTAGTTTGTAGCGTTCGTTGTTGTTTATTGGATTATAATACTTGCTCAGCAATTAAAAGAATGAACTGCAGTCAGCACAATATGCTTATTTCTATAAACTAAGAGAAATTTATATTTACATTGATGCAAATCTCATGTAAATGTACTTAGAGGTGTATAGAATTAAATTTTGTACTCTCCCAATCTCATTAAAATCACATCCTAACTTTCGCTTCATTACTTTCCGCTAGTTAGGATCTGATGACATCGCATTAGGTGGCGCCTTAATTTGACCTTTGATTAGCCAATGAAATTGTCTGCTGCAAAATGTTGGGGTATAACTGATCGGAAGGTATGGATTAATATTTATAACTTAAAGGTCACTTCGAGGCGACCTTTATCGGGATGTTATCAGATCCTAACCAGCGGAAAGTAATGAAGCGAAAGTTAGGATGTGATTTTAATGAGATTGGTACTCTCCTTCTTTGCGATCTTTAACTTCAATAAGGTAACACGTATAAGCATAAACGTACAGGCAATTCAACATCGTACTTTGTTATGTTGTGTAAATGTTGGTCTCTATTACTTACATGATATGGTATAAACGATGTTAGTAGATGCCTTTTTTTAACAGAAACGGTCGATAAATTATGTCCACTTAAGCCTAACGATACGAAGCAAGACCTTACCAAAGGTAAATACATTTAAAAAAAAGAGTATTGTCTTCGATACATACTGACATTGATTGTAACATAGTTTTCCTTGCGCCGATAGTATTTCAGCATGGAACGACGTGCCTTTGAGTAACTATTTTGTTGTTTAACTTCATGTGGGTAGAAACACAAAGACTCTGCGAAGTAGGACAGGGAGTTCCAGAGGACAGCGGCTGCTTAGTATTTTCATTGCTTTTTTTATTATTTCAAACAGCATAGGAACCTGTTATAACCGCTTATAATGTTTCTGTTGCCGTTGAATTAATTATGTTTAATGACTCATTGTATTAAAATAGAACTCGCTCCTATCCAATTTTTATTCTATCAGCAAACACTAACGGTAAAAGATAACAGCATTCGAAAAACATTCAACAGGAACCCTTCCTACATTTTCAAAATAAGTCTATAGTTGCACTAAGTGCACTGTCTGCTTACCAGGAATGAATTAGTATGTCGTAAAACGCCTTTTCTTTATTGCTAGCATTAAATGGTTCTTGGCTCGGTTGTTGGAATGTGAATGCAAACATTCCAATTGCTGATGTGGCTTGTCTTGTTGGAATGACATTGTTTGAAAACGTGATGTTTTAAGGATAGAAATAAATAAAAATGATACCTGTTTTTTTGCAAACTCTTAAAGACAAATAAATAACCTATTCTTACTTCGTATAACCAAATCGAACACATTCTGAAACAGTCGATAATTTAATATGTTGTAAAACTAAACACATAGCATTTGTTTTATAAATATGTAAAATATCATATAAAGCTAATTATGCAATTTGCAATAAATAAAGCATAAATTAATGAATCTAATTACTTTCATATGAAAATCATCTTCACACACAGGATACACAACATATGCGATGTGTTTAGCCTGCAGCAAACACAACAATTACAACCAAAACAGCACGAAAATAATAAAGACGCAATTGCATTAACCAATTTATTCACACTAAAACATCTTGCATATCAACAAAGTTAAACAATATCAATATTTGTATGGTCAAAATAGTACATTTGGATGCGATGTTTACTTGTTAAATTAAATTACATGTAACCACTAAAACATAAAAACCTTTCTGTCATTAATATATCTATTCTTGGTTTATTCCATTTACTGAAAATGGCTTAATTCAGCGTATCTTCTGGATGATGAAACGTACATCATGTTTCAATTACAAGTTGAATTTATCAAACGGAGCAAACAATATATCGTTTGATGGAAAGACCAACGTTAACTTTTTTCTTTTCTTTTTTTGTGGGGGGAGGGGGGGGGGTAAGTTTTATTGATATTCATACCTTTATTCAGAAGTCAGAGACATACGGTTTATTATTTTACATTCGCTTATTATTACTGAATTATTAACATGATCATGAAGTTTTGACATTTGAGATTGGCAATTTTCTTTTTGTAAGAAAACATGCAAAAAGAAACTTGTTAGGTTTGATAGGTTTATTTAAAATATATGGAGGAATGAGTCTAGGATATTAAACACTCATCCCTTCAGTACACATGTAAGTCTTTCTTTTGTTGGAAATGCTTAGATGCCGTATGTCAATAAATAAGGCTTTATTTTGAGGATAAAATGTTATTCTTACACCTCTTATTGCATAGCAAATTATATTGTTATCTAGTAAAACTATAACATTGAAAACAACTCGAAATCATCAAGAAAATAAAACTATTTATAATGACAATGCCCATCTCAAAAGTAAGATTTACACTTTATCACATAACATTTTTGGTATTTTTTTTATAATAGCTACAGTCTTTAAAATTATAACACGATTTTAATATTTAATTATTTTAAGGTTATTGTATTAATGTGAAACAAGTGACAAACAGATATATATATCGCGTATTTTATGCCAATCTATGTAATAAAAAGATGACTATAAACGAGGTCTCTCTGCTGATTGAATGGCGGGTATGCGATATTGTTCACGATTGTCTTTGAAGTAACATAGATTTAACGACAAAACACACGAAATACTCGAACTCAGAGAAAAGTTGATCGTATTACCTTTATGTTATCTAATTAGCAACAGACTAGTATATACATTATAGCGATTTGTTACATACAGAATATCGTACACAAATTCTTATGTCCATAAAGATTGTTGTGGTCGTTCTATGTTGATAATTTTCGAGAGGCACCAAACGAAGACATTCTGTGTATTTATGTGGTCTGTGTTGCTTCGTTGTAACAAAGTTGTTACTAGAGAGAATGCAATTTGATTGTTCTCTTGCTTGGTCGAGTTTTAATTCTAAAATTGTACCTCTTTGTTAATTGTGTTTTTAAGGATCAACAAAAAAGCAATTATCCATGGTTTATTAAAGTTGAGCGTAATAAATCAGATTTTGTATCGTTTGGTGGATGTTTAAATTATTTTTACATCAGTTTAGTATCAAATTTAAATTAGCTTTTCGCACCACTGTTTGTCCTTTTACCGACTGACCGTTCCAAGGCGGTAACTGGTATTGTTGATTTTGACTTTTTTTCTGGAGAGTTATGTCTCGTCTCTGTCTCATCGCTGTCACTTTTACATTTACTCTATTTGTCTTTGTTGTGGTAGTTTGTGGAAGTTCATATGTTAATATCTGTGGTAAGTCTCTTGTGATCTTTTCTTATAAATCCTAATCATAGTCAAAATGGAGAAAGGCAGTTACTGACAAAACGAACTTATAATCATTGGTCGTATACATCCTTAAAGCAAGGTAGCTATTTTATATTGACATTGCCAGTATAACGATACTCTGAACAATACAAAAAAATCAGAAATACTTTGCTCAGATACTAAATAAGTTTACACCCTCTCGCCGTGGGTCGTACAATTGGTTTTTAAAATCCGCATTAAGCTAATTGTCCTCAAATCATTTCTATAAGTGATTGCTGTACAGGTAAGTATATTACGTATACAAATATGTAAGATTTTGAAAAAAAAAACACATGGCTGCGCCAATTTTTTTAAACATAACACTTAATTCTAAAACGTTCAGTCTTTTGTCAAGGAACGCGGTGAAGTTTTAAATACAAGGAGAACTACTCTTACAGATTTAAAGAGGAAGAGAAGATACTCTATAATAAAGCAAGACAGACGCTTATGTGTTGGAAATACAATAGTGTTAACGTTAACTACATTTTTAGATAAGATCGTCTCTAGAGACGACATTAATGAATGTTTTCTTTTATTTTTTGTTCTTTTAAAGAAAAAAAAATCAACATTTAAATTGACTTGTGTTGCCTATTTAAAACGTCTTTCGCTCTAAATTTAAATATTAAGAACTTAAAGTTTGAAAAGAAAAAGTTTGCCATACATTTATCGTGCACTTATTTTAATAATTGTTGATATTTCAAAGGAGACTGGCCAAGATCTGTTTTCTGTCTGTAATCCACCTCCTTTACCTCCTATTAATAAGAGAACACTCGTTTATATTGATGGCGTGTCTGATTCTATGGGTGAGACAGACAAGAGCGTTCTATTACCCTGCCAAAGATGTGACAAGTAACATTTATACTATAGGAATTATACCTCGTCTTTGGATGAATCCTCTATCCTTTACACTTGACTTTCAAGCTGTTGATTCTTATCATTGATGTAGACCGAAAATAAAACAATCAACACATGTAAATTTGCATACACGACTTTTCTACACATATAAGCATTAAGTAATCATGTGTTTGTCAATTGTATGAACCCTTTTCGACTTTGAGTTCTCTTCTTCTTCTACTATCTTCCTTAATTAAAAATAAATGACATCTGTTCTATCATTGTCTTAAATGTTTATTTATGGACATTGTTATTTTATATTTATCACAATGACATTAAAACATAAGATTACATGAATGTGAACGGCAAGACAGTGGATGTTAGGATAGTGTTGTATAACCCCATGCCAATCAATATTCTATTTCAATTAGAGCAATCACCTGCAATCACATGTAGCAATGATTGAAAAGAATGATAAACACCGTTCCAACAGCTGTACGTTATTACATCAAGTTGACAGGATTTCAATTACCTGTTATCTAAATATAATCAGTCCACCATCTCTAATTGGAATAAGATCAAAGTACTTGGTGTGTTTTAGCCATTGTGGAACATACTAAATTGTATCCTTAATTGTGTGGTCGCTCGATTTGCTTAGATCAGACAAGACCAGCGACACAGCACAACTGTCGACCAAACTGCAGTTTATGTGTTTGTCTACGTTCGAAACATATTGCAGGATATGTGATACATTCAATACCGTATAGACTTTGCACAATCATCTCACACTGTACATGTACATTGTTCGTACCGTTTAATATATATGCTAAGAAATATATAGATATTTTTTCGCGACTCAGAATGCAATATAAATATGTCAGCGAACATATCACATTTGTGTAACAATGCTCATTTAATAAATCTGTTTCATTTTCATAAAATCATAAACTTTACATGCAAAAACACGATACATTAATAAAATATACAAATATGTCGACGTATCTTTAATATTTTAAGTAATGTTTCAATATATGTTAAAATATGATAATAATGACCTATTACAAACGTAGACAAACAAAACAATTGAAACATAGATGATTTTTTAGAATTTCAATATAAAATAAACATTGTATTGCTGTGGATAAAACTTCAAAGGCATGGAAGATTAATATACAATGTAAAAGAACCAGTTTCTCTAACATCAATAAAAAGTACAAGTATTTAAGGTAACCAAACATTGTCTGACATCTCAGCCTTGTCCAATTGCATATATTTAAAGCACATAACTTCAATTACATAATCTATACGTTTTTTTTAGATTCAACCCAGACTGACACAGCTGCACGTCTAGTGTCTTATTTGTTGGTAAATGTTAAAAGAAATATTCAAGCTTGTTGTACTTTAGCCACTGTTCCTGTACACGATAAAATAAACACATGTTTTATATCGTTTAACTTCAATGACATTATGTTGTCACATTTGTAAGGCTGACTTCAGCGCAAGAGACATGTAACTGAAATACCAAACATGGAGGGACCCCCTCTTGCATATGGGCAGTCTAGCGAATACATCAAAGACCATTCGTGGAAAAATCCTTTTGCTTTTCAACTCACTCCTATTTGCCCAAGTTAGAAGAGCGACCTCTTCAATATCCAAGTATTTTATATACAATTCTGGAAAATCGTGAATTCTCTTCATTGTATTTTATAAAGATATATAGTAACAATTTATTAAATTACGTCACCGTGCGATGCAAACTACATCATCCAGTATGCAGATTGCATGTAGGGAAATGTGTTATGTATGCAGAGTACACTAGGAATGCAGGCAATAATATAGCAGCCAAGACAGATGAATAATAAAGACATATATCGCAAAGAGAATGCAGGTCTTATGACTTTGAACTAAACTGCAATTTATAAATAACAGAATTTTCTTTGTATCTATCAGCACTTTAGGAATTGAATGCTAAGTGATATGCGCCACAGTCAGCCATTTTCCGACTGACCTTTCCAAAGCGGTAACTCCTGGATTCGCTTTATTTTATAAAATGTCCCATCTCAATGTAATATTGAATTTCATGTTAACTATTTCTCAAAGAATAAGCCTGTAGATATACTAAAAGCATTACCCTCCCCAACCCTCCCGTACCGTTCCGCTTCAAAATGTCACGTTCAGCGTACATGCCTTGTTCAACCAACTAAATGAACTTCAGCACATGAATAACAATAAAGTAAGAAATTCTTAATCAGAAAATAATTATATCAAAAGACACAATAAGAAGACAAATTTAATAAATGAACACCGACATCGATATTTCTCATAATTACATGCTTCTACGAAAGATTAATTTTCGTCTGCCAGAAATAAGGCTAAATTGTTAGGTTTATACGAGTAAACATTTCTTATTACACATGAGAAAGTGAAAGCAACCATCAATGCCATATATCAGCTCTGACTTTAAAGCATTTTAAGGTGTTTGTATCTGAAACAAAATGACATCAAACCCCTTATTAATAAATGAGATATAATGTTAAAAAGGAAGCTTGTACCAGATACACATATCAAGGTCAAACATACTGAAATATGTTTTTAACATCATCATCATTGATAAAACGAGTATAACCACATTATCCTTTTTCAAAAAGAATCATGTACTATTGTAAAATTGAATGTATTTTCTGATTTGAACGTACAGTTTAGTTTGTTTATTGGGTTAATCGTCCCACCAACAGTATTTCAGTACAGTTTAGGAAAACAATGTCAAATAAATGGACAGTTAAACTTCTAACTACAATGCAGAAAAATAAAAACAATTCTACAGTATATATATATATATATATATATATATATATATATATATATATATATATATATATATATATATATATATATATATATATATACTGTAGAATTGTTTTTATTTTTCTGCATTGTAGTTAGAAGTTTAACTGTCCATTTATTTGACATTGTTTTCCTAATCGTAGGAACAAACTAGTCTTTGATTTTGTATGATCCGGCCAATGCGCATCGATGTTTCCAGAACGGAGGCCCCTAAGAGTAAGGACGGTTAAGGCCAGGACCAAAACGAAAACCCTTTCATTATTATTATGCACTTATTAAGACAACCTGGCTTTGGTGAGTTAAATAATAAACAGCACGTCTTTATATAACTAGACTAACATTCTAAAAATGTTAAAAGTGGCATTCAGTTTCTTGTTCTTCACTATTTCCAGGTGGTTTTCTATGTAAAAAGCATTACAAACAGTCTGCTGCATTAAACGGGCTTCACTGGTTACATACATGGAAAGCGAAATTGAATCTCCACTGACAATACTGCAAGGGGATTCTTCAAGAATATTAATGCCTATTGCTTTATAGCAACAACATAGACATCATACCCATGGTCACGCAGCTGAGTTGGTTCCTCCTTGCCATGCTTCGGCCAAGTGAAGACAGTGTTGTCCAAAAGTATAAATTGTTTAAGAAAATGTTTAAAGTTGTGTAAACAAAATCATCCCAAGTGTTTATTGACCCACATTTTTGCAAATAAGGTCCATTTCATCTCCTTATTTTTTAATTATTCTTTTGTAGCCCATGTTAAGCAATGTTGTTTTAAATGTGCTATCCAGCAGTTTGCCTACATCAAATACCGGTAACAATATGTTAACCATGTTGTGGGCAATTTGGGAATGGTTTTACATACTCTTAGACTTCAGTCTAATTAAATACGATTTTTAACTTTACCTTAATTGTTAGACAGTACAAGTTGTGCCACAATTGCTCTAATTGTCTATTTTTCCAAATCTTGAAATTAGCAAAAGATGAACTGCATGCAAAAATAGGTATTAATATCACATCAGTTTACCCGGATGATGATATAACGTGATGTCAAAAGTTAATATTCACATGGTTTTCTCAGTTTAAATTTGTTGCATAGCTTAGATAGATGTTACCATTTTGTAATAACCATTTGGATGCGTTCCTTTTTAGTAAGGCTTCGTGGCAGAGCGGTTAGAATCGTTGACTTGTAACTCGGCCCCTCATTGCAAGTGTCCGTGTTTTTGTCGGGGTGAGACCGTCCGGGGAAATTTTCCATATAACTTGATTATATATAGACATATGTCTGGGGTCTACCTCAGCAAAGAGTAAGCTGGACGACGCCAACATGATCATAGCTATGTCGAAGTAACAGAAAAAAAAACTACAAAACAAATAAAACATTGATGAAGAACATAAAAATAAACGATATGTCGCTGGACTTTTTCAGCTAAAATAAATTTATTTGTTTTTTAATAAAATGTATTGGTCCAAATTGTTAAATATCACCTTCAAGATACTTGTAACTCATAAACAGATATTGTTCATTCATACATGCAAATTCAACCATACACTTAAAATATGTGTAGATGATATTCTCAGTTCAAGTTATTCCCTGAAACATAACCAGTAACATGATCTTGATACTTGTAAGCGCATTACATGTAGGCCCCTGAATGACATTAGACATGCACACCCTTTCAGTCCCATACAGATTTATGACGAATAGTTAGTAAGGTGCAGTGTTTTACTAATGAAGATAATGCTTTTGTTTTCATTTCTCTTAACTGAATGTAACTTGTTAAAAAAACAGCAACATTAACCTTTTTAAAGTAAAAACCTCGTGTATTTAAGAATGTGCTGTATCTAAAAGGACAAAGTCTTTTCTTGTATATGACTTCACGCTTATACTATATACATTGTTCTAGATTGTCTTTATTAGTACGAAAAGCCTTTGAACATTCTTTCTTTGTTAACATTATTTTATATGCCTTCGTTAACCTACAGCTTATGCAACACATTTATTACTTTAATTTTCCGCTTTAGTACTTGCATTCCCAATTTTGTACTATTTGTTTGTAATGACAAATCTCATCTTAAAAAGTTTTGTCTACATTTCTAGAGTCATTTTTTCTGACACATGTCTAATTTTTTGTAATATTGCAAATCCGTTGAATCCGTTTCTTTTGTAACTTTGCAAAGATTTATAGTCACCATGCTGAACAATTACATTTTATGGATACTGCCAGAGTAAGATAATAAAACAGCACACTTTGTTTACTTTCCTGCACAACTTTTGTCATAACCTTTCTTTGTGTCAGTTAAATCTACCATAGCCGTATGACTCATATTTACTTTACTTTTTGTAAGTTTTTTTTGCCATTTTGAGAGCCTGTTCTTTCTTTTTTTTTTCACAATAAAACAATTGCCAGATTATTCCTTCGTGTACTGTTTGTTATAACGGTACATTCAAAAAGATGTGCCACAATAAAACAACCAAAAGTGTGTTCCTCTAAAATGCAGTTAGTCTGAAAGTTCTGTTGGAATAGTAATGTCTGTAATGACTACTTTCTAATCATTTTAATTTAATTTTTCCAGCACTGAACATTATAGTACCCGTGTCTCTTTGATTGAGCGGTGTTGCCTACAGCACTTTCCAGAGTTATGAAAACACACAAGAAATACTTTGCATGACCTGAACTTCTCGCGGTCAGTTATTCATTCCTGGGGAAAAGTAGTGCGTGTTCAGAAAAAAATATGTATGTCTAAGGAGACTAGACGCATAAGTTATGTAAAGGCGTGCTTCAAAAGTTAAAATTATTATTTGCATCCGATTAAACTGACAGTTCATTAAACTGTGTGAGACATACAATAAATGCATATCTATAAAACCATGCCGCATATGAATTGACTAGAGGAAATGGTCGAAATGGGTAGCGATCTGCTATTAGAACGAGTGCTCCACTGACTGTATTATCTACTAGGCCAATATTATTTGCGATACGCCGCGCGGGGCCTCACTGCCTTCTGCGGCACTGAAGCAGATTATGTAATGACAAAGGTCATTCGTATCTCAGTATAAAGCTATTGCACGCGTTTGAGGAAGAATGGTTCTCTTGGGGTTTTTACATTCAGATCACAGGATTGTTAGAGGTTGTAGTTAATTTTAAACTCTTGTTTATTATTATTTGGGACAAGTCCGAAGCATGTCTGAGCATTTATTTAAGATCTTACTTAAGTTAAAAAGCAAAATCATATAGAAGTATTGACTGTTTAATAAAATGGTTTCCATAGTTTTAGGTTATTGACTCTGATGTAGCTTTCGTTTCAATGTATAATCTGTATTTTATAAGAGGTGTTTGATTGCAGCTTAAGACTTGTCTCATTTCCAATTTCCGATGCGTTGCACCTTTGATTTACTAAGAAGTAATTCTGACTATTGTTTCTGTAATCGCGTACAGGGTCAAACATACACCGCCCAAACAGCGCTAATAAGAGCTTTGAAATTTTAAAGCGCCCATCATAATGAACACATGTTAATTATAAACAAAATTAAGCTTAGATAAACAAATATATTAGTTTGTTTTTTTCCATACGTGTTTACAATTACTCAAAAATCGATACAGTTTAGACAGACATATGCTTCATTAATATTCCCATATATTGATATCTTACTTGTTGATGTCCCTAATGGTAAAATTCAGACATGACTGTGATCCGTTAAGTGGCAAATCGTGTGTCATGTATGCCTGGACAGTGATAAACGAAGGACCGGTCAATGCAGTGACGTTTGCAAATATATTCCCAGCCTTATCTTAGCCGAATCAGAGTAGGTGAGGAATACTTGTCATTAACAAGATCGTTAGATGCTAAATGCCCAAGCCAAATACTTTATAGTTAACGTTTGAATCAATACAACTACTAGTACAACATTTTTGGAATATCTTAAATATTATTTTAATTGTATTTGTTTAATTATCTTAAGATATAACTTATAAAAGCTATATTCAAACGTCGACAAATATTACGAGTTGTAAATTATGTCTTTTATCAACATGAAAAATGTGACTAATGCACAAATAAGGTCTGTTAATCAACACATTATATTGTACGGCCGTATCTGATGTTAAATACTTAAATGCCTGAAATATACTTCCAAAATGTATTGTGGATTTTATATGTAGATTGTAAAAGTTGTACATAATCAAATACAACGAAATTAAAACAATGTACATAAATACAGGTTTTGGACTCTATTTCACAGTTGTACAATATTGTATGATCATTTCAGCATGAGACAGAACGAAATAAGCTTAACGTAAGACAATACACTATTACAAGATATCATTATTTATCCACACTTGCAATTTCTTTGATGTTGCTTAATAAAGGGACATTTATGCGTAGATTGCCGTCGTTCAGATATGAATATTATATGTTTTTGGCACTTTGTTTAGTCCTCAGATAAGAAATTGTGATATCAAACAAGACTAATACATATCATGCGCAATGTAGTTTTAAAATATGTACAAATAGCCTACTATTTATGTTCCTTTGAAGTGAGAATAATAACATTAACCATATATCAACATTAACGTGAACCATTTTTCATGTTGTTTACATAGAAATCATTTTATTTATACAATTTATAAACTATGATGTATTTTATCGTGACTTCGAAACATACTTTAATGATCTGTGCGTATAATATATTTGTATATTTAGAATGTCTATTCCATTTACATTTTCAATACATCACAATAGACGTTGTTCCCGTGTTTATGTTCCTTTGTTCATAATTCATTGACAAAATATATAATCACATGGTTTAAAATTTTATCCAATAGCTCATTTTATGTTTTTAATAATAAAAATACTGAATGTTGCAAATAGAATATTAACAATAGAGACAAACACCATCGGTTGTTATTTATACCTAAATAGATTCATTCCGTCGTCGACTCCGGCTTAAATTATTGCCGCCCGAGGCCATTGTCGGCATACGATGGTGGTGCCATTGACCTGAACAGAGGATCCATCTTCGAATTTTTCCTCATGAATATTCACTTATGTTAGAAAATTACAAATTGTTTTCTGTTTAGCCTTTAAGTATTTTCGAATATGTGTATCATTAAATGAAGTGAAAAAAATAGAACTTTATCAATATCATGCAACGTTATTAAAGATTCATTTCTGGAAAGTCGCTTTAGACTTACCATAAAATAGAAACGTGGTCAATGTCTTAATCCTAAAAAGTAACACTTCTTTTCAGTCAGTATTTTCTTGGCAGTAGTCAGTAGTTTTTCAATTATCATTTGTTTCGTCTATTGACCACAAGAGTGAATTTGCTTATATGCTGTCAAGCGTTACGACATAAAAGCTCGTGTATCCTGTGTTTCTAGGAAACGACCAATCGATAATACATTTGTCTATGAAAAGGGGCTTTTGTCAAACGGAACGTTTTATACAGCAAACAATTTTAGACGGAAATTTTGTATTGCTTCATTTGTTAGAGTGGTCCGATGATCAGCGCTCTCACTTTAAGCATATCCAAAACGTTGACATTTCAGCCTCTGGCAGGAAGTATCCAAACTGGTAACAGTCATGCCACAAGGACCAATCGACCCAAAGCAACTGAACACAAAGCTTAAAGATCAGTTCGACGGCGAATGAGCAATCCTTCAAGGTCAGTTGGTTATTGATCTGAAAATTATGTATTCCTAAATTATATGTATATCATGCATTTTAAGCATTACACTTTTAACATATTTCATATTGCACTTTTAACAAACTCTCTTTGAACTTGACGTAATAAATATTGAAATATAAAATTACTAAAAATAATTTTATTCAAACAACTTAAAACAGTTTTCTGGTGAAAGAAATAAAAGTGTTAATGCATCTTTTTTTAAAAATTGTTATTTATTCATTGCTCTTATTAGTATGTTTTTTCCCTCTTCTTATTACAAACCTGCTATTTAATGGCAGAACAGGCGGTTCTGTCGATGCCATGTACAGGGATGGAGTGTGGTCTAAAAGCCGCGGTATTATTCCGTGCTTTGTATGACTGACCCCATCAGCTGCTCGTCTGTAATCTTGATAGAGCCACTGGGAATTTCAGCGTGAAATCGAGTCTCGTGATTGCTTGGACCATGATATACGAGGGTCAACTTCAAGCATTGACATTAGCGCATTTCTGCAGATTATTCTCAATCGCGACCCTCAAAGGTTAATGATAAGTACCGACATAAAAACGAGAAGGCCTAAACGAACTGTTACACGCTTGCTTTGAACACATTGTGTTAACATCCTGGTTCATGTAGAGTCCCTAATAAATTTGCGAACGCGAATGAGCGGAAACATTATACAGAATTATAAGACAATGCAATCAGATTTCGCTGCGGGACTGACATTTGTAAATATTTATCCCGTTATTACTCATTGCATTCCCTTTATTATTTTTAAATGGACGTTGTGATACTCTTTCCAGAAAACGCATAAACGCTTGGAGCCGTTGTACTAAAAATATCATCTGAAGTTATCAGTTAATCAAAACATGTAATTGTATAAATCACTACGTCAGACGAAACCAAGATGCCCAAAAATTTACGTTCCAATAGAAAACTGAACAGTGACATTTTGGGGATTTTGGAATTGTCAAAATCTTTTGAATTCCTATTGTTATTGTTTTGTAATAGAGATCGGAAATACAATTGAGCTATGTTAGTATTTACGACGAAATAAAAGAAGTTTTAAAATATGTTCTACACTCAAAAGGCTTGTAGACCGGAGATTTCGTATTTAAATGGAACTTGGCGATATTGTGTGTTGTGACAGGAATGCATAGGTAAACAGACAACATTTATATCGATTTAAAAACTCCATATATGTCTGTGTATTCTGAAAGAATTTCACCCTTAAGCTTAAGGTCAATATCTACGGGCAAACTTTCAAAGTACTAGTGATTAACGCTTGGACATCCAGGTACCGGATGTAATTTAATGTACCCTGCATAATTTGATTCTTTAAACATCTGCACTTTTAAATTCTACCTTTTGTTAAAGTCTCCGCATTGTAACGCCTTGTATCCCATCGCACAGGTTTGTATTTTTCAATTAAAATTCGACAAACGTCTGATGTGATTATCATCAGAACCATTTGAAAAGTTGTGACACTATTTTATCGTGGCTCTTTGTGCTTTTACAACACCTTGTTAAGAGGGATAATGCAATGTATCAATTCCAACCACAGCCAAAGAGTTCTTTATCATAAGGCTAACTTACAATGCTTAATTTTCTTAGACTCATTTAAAACAGTTCGACCTTACATACAGACAAAGGTACCAATGTATAAATACTTGGCCGAATAAATTACATATACAATTCATGGTAAAACCCAAGGCCGAATACTCATTTTATATTGAGGACAATCTATAGTGATGGCTGGTTTGAAATTGTTTTATATAAAGTCATATATATATATATATATGAAAAATATAATACTGACATAGACGTACTCGCGGTAAATAACTTTTAGAATTAGGGTTTATTGAACATTTTTGATATATGCGAAGAGGCATGCAATAAAATCTAAATACATTAGGAATTATGAAAAACAAGAGTATGTTACAAATGGTGCGTGTAAATGCTAGCAATTCAACCCAATCTATAAATTGCGACAAGCTAAAGGATTATCCTTATGCCTAGCATATCCTAAGCTTGGCAATTACCAGCACTGTGATGTCTAAATTAAAATAGATAAGGCGACATTAGGTTAATGTTGAATTAACCGGTCGTTATTTATTTCCACATCATTATACATAGAGCTAACTAGATTATGTACTGAGGTTTCCTTTGATTGATCTTATATATATTTTTTAATCTTTTCTTTCCAAAGCGTATTTCTAAAAAGAAAATATTTTGTATATTCTCAGATGAAGTATTTTCTGTTTTCTCAGATTATGTAATTCTATGTTCAAACACATTTTGCAAGAATCCATTAACATGAGGTTTCAATGTCTTCTTTAAATTTATTTGTCTATGTGTCAAGTTTTGTTAAGTTAAATTCTGACAGTATTTTGAGTGTTGTTGTTTTTTAATTTACACATCTTCATCATAAATATAAAATGCAAACAATATTAACATTAATATTAACATTAATGTCCAATTTGTCAAATCTAAATTATGCTGAATATCCATATAAATCCAAGACGATGTTTGTTAGATGGTTTTTTGTTTTAATATTAAAAGGAAGACACATTTAAATAAAGAAGAAGTGCATTCTGGTACATACACATTGTTTAAGATTTAAATCCAATTTCCAGGAATATCCACTTTATATTTGGAATCCTTATCGTTTTGATTAAGTGTTTACTTCCTAAACTTTACAAATACTACGTCGATTTGTGATTGGTTTGAATAGTGGTGAGGTTAAAAAGTGTTTCCTCGACTCCGCAACGTCGTAGTCAATATCATCAGTGCAGAATTTATTTTGGACATTATCAGAAAACGAGACGAGAAAACTACTAAATTCCGTAATAGTCCGACAACTGGTTACATCCCAAACAACGCTGCCGATATTGTTTTGCAAGTATCCTAAGATGATATAGATTGTGTACATTCTAAATCGCCGATAAACTGAAGAAATGAACTAAGTTATGCCGGCTCTCAATTACATATATACGTCATTGAAAATATCTATAATGTTATACATGTATGTTTATTTAGTCTTCTGACAGTTTCTCCGAGGTTATCACTGTGAAAACTATAAAGATTACTACCTTCACTTTCCACATAAAAATAAATACTAATAAAAATAAAACTCAAATAAAGAAATAATAATAATAATAATAATAATAATAATAATAATAATAATAATAATAATAATAATAATAATAATAATCATACTCTATTCATTTCTTCTTAGACAAAACCATCATTTAAATGTTGTCATCTGATTCTTCTTACAGCTGTGTGCGTACATGCATTTTTCTATTTTATAATAAAAGATGACACGGTCCTATAACAATTACAACAGAAATTCTAAACTACTCTCGACAAAGGCATATCGTCTGTTTTGTGTAAATTTTCAGACCTGGGATACTGCAAATCTAATGAAAAAACACCTTAAAAATCCTGCGGTACATTACCCAAAACTAAATAAATTTCTTTATTATTGTATATACAAATGCAGTATTTTTGTTTTTCACTAACATGGTTAGACGCGTGTTACAAATGTTGTTGATATAAAAACTATTTTGAATTCATCGTGAAAATGACACCCTTTTCAGCAAATCAAGAACTAGTTTATTATAGCCAGAGGGACACTAATGAGCAAACACTATCGCAACAACACCAAGACAGACGACATTCGTTTACATGTCAGCTATAACTACGGTGAATATTCTTTTACATTTCTATTTCTAAGAGCTTAATGTAGCAATGAAGTGGCCAATCCAGTCCAGTTTATTTTAGTGTATTTACATGTTTAAGATCTTCTTCATCAAAATGTTTGTAATTTTGGTTTCAACTCGTTGTAGAATCCAACAGTAAAAGTTAGAGGAAACATTGTATTATAAAAAAACTGTTTAGGAAATTATATCCTTACCATATAAGGATATATATCCATATCTGTTATATCCTTATCATTTTTGCTGCCTCGGATGAAAGAGTTTGAAAATATGGCTACTACAAAACAAAATTACATCTTTTCTTGGTAGCATATGTATCCGATAATACAAACATTGTTTGTTAATACATAATTATCTAGTGAACTGACGAGACAGTGTTCGAAAAAAAGAGTGCACCATTGTTTCTATGGCCTCGAACACTTATTCAGTTTTTGCAAAGTTGTGTATACGCAAGCTGTATGTGTGCTTTGAAATATTGATTAACGTTTACAGCTGTTCGTTTTGAGTCTTATTTTTTTGTTATAAAAGGAATAAATTGTTTCAAGTTGTTCAAGTTCGAATGCAATCTCTTAGACAACTTGGTTTATCCTAAAGGGTTAACTTAGAATAGATAGGGTAAGCATTTATTATTGGGTGATGATGTTTTACTTTTGTAAGTTCTAAACTATTTTAAAAACATTTTTGCCATCAACTCAGTGTGGTAATGGTGCTTTTTAGTCTCGAGAAATAACGTTAATGAAAATGGCGATGTAATTCTTGTTACTATCTCATTGGGCAATTATTGCAGAGAATACAACATGTACAACGAAAGGAATGCTTTAATGGGCGGTCTGGCAACGGATGATTAAAGATGATGGGCTCTATTATTTTCAAAATCAGGGATATAAATAACACAATACAAATATATAAATAAATAAATAAAAAAGAACAATTGTTAGGATGTAAAAATCACACGCATTGTAAGATATATCTTATAGGGTCTAAAACATATTAAAACAGAACCATTTAACAATCTCATATTAGATAGGTACCCGAAAATATGTACCTGATAAAAAGCCGACCTTAGAACTTTGTCCTTACCCTCTTTTAAAGTTTGGATAACGTGACGGGATCATGATAAAATCCAGATGGATGCGCTGACCCTTAAATAAGTTTGTAAGTAAGTAAGTAAGTACTGCAGAGAAATAATGTGTTCCAATGTGACGGCATTTTAAACCAGGATTGGCTTTTGCGATAAATGTAAGTTCTATTTTATGGATACAAGTGTTACTTTTCGCTTGGCTTGCATGTGAAATACCTTTGTTCTGTGCCTTTTCGGAGTTTGGTATGTGTTGCAATACTCATAGGACTTTGTCATATATTCTTATTCTTATTAAAATACATTATAAGAGACAGTGCAAGTAAATCATCACAATTATAAAATACTCTTTAAAACACGAATAAAACAGATCCTATTGGTAATTCTCCTCATTTTTGATTCATTATAAAAGGTCAAGAGTTACTCACACTAAAGCATAATGTTCAGTCTATTCCCTCTGTAATGACACCTTCCACATGACCAAATAAGTCATCAAGGACTTGTAATTTAGTTATGTGAATGCTTAGGAGATGCGAGACAGTTTATCTGTACAAAGGGACAAAAACCTTTCGCTATAGGTACCACGGGGAACGCTGGTTAATGTGGTTCGTAAAAGTACAACGACTTTAAAAACACTTCTACTTTTATAATGGGCATCATGTGTAATCCCCAAACGAGACACTGTTTATCATAATATTGAGAAAATATATTAAACTGTGCGTGGTTTAATTCAAAATTGTCAACAGTCTTATATGGGATAAACGCATTTGTTTTACTTGTTTCTGTTTGCTAATATGAAAATTAGAAAATAAGTTCCTTTGGGATAATTTTAAATATACAATTTTGAAGTGGTTATTGCTGAGATTGTCTTGTTTGTTTGAATAATATATTGTTACATTTATCCCTTTTTGTCGCTTTTGCATTTAACTAGCGGGATATACCTGTGTTAGGTTCTTCATTTAAAAATTAAACCTATATAATATTATAGTACTTATTTGAACTCGCAAAATCCAGAAAAATAAAACATAGCTGTAATAAATCCAAGCTACACAGTTACAGTGACCTTATCATGTAATAAATATGTGGTTGTCTAGAATGTAAAGTCTCTTTAGGTCTTGCTTATCTTGATATGTTTTAAAGATCTTTTATTACTTTCACTACAATTTTAAACGGAAACAAACAATAACAGTTCGTCTGTTTATTAAAACGAATAAAATAAATGTTACATAATGTTAACTTCTCTTTCAGTTGCCTGCACTAAAATTATCATCTGTGTCTATTGTTAAAAAATGTTTTCGTATTTAATATAATCAAATTAATAGTTGGTTTAGAACATGTAAGAGATATAAAACTGCAATATACAGTAGCCTTTCATTGTTAGTTAAAACACTTCATATTTATAAAACGTTCACGTGGCTGAATATTGATCACCACTGTTTATATAATTATGTTTCACCTGGAAAAAATAATTCACTAATGCTATTATCACAAAAGGTACCATAAAAGTGATTTGGAATATATAGGATTGATTCCGCTTATTTGCATACACAATTTCTTCGACTCATCTATGCAAATACCCGGAATATGTGTTAAACAGAAAATTAATATAATGTGTTGTTAATTGCAACTACTTGATTCTTATTATTAACTTCCAATAATTCAACTATATAATGTTCTAATTTATTAGACCATTACTGAGCCTGTAAATATGTACCTGCAAATGTATATGTAACCGGATGGATTTTGTTGTTGTTTTCTATTGCATAAAACCGGACCATTCCTACTTATGATTTGAAGTGATTTCACATCAGTTTATTTATTTTAAATTTCAAATAAGTTCCAGGTAATTTGTACAGATCTTCTATTTGTATAAACATTATACTTCAACTAGTGGAAATTGTATTCGTATATACTTAGTTCAAAATTTAAACGACTTTTAAACAAATACAGTAAAATATTTCTGATAAAGCTATTTTAGATAAGCTTTATTGCATTCTTTCAACTACTTCTCCGCTAGAGCGACATGATATTTTATCGCACTTTGACTAATCCTCGCAAATATATAGGAGAAGAAAGAAATATATGTGGAAAAAAAGAAGACTCGGATATGTTAGATATTGTTTATAAAACGGTTGGCAAAATGATTTGTAACTCGTCAATGTTTGAAATCCCACCATTCTACATTGTTGGAAATATAGGATATAAGGAATGTGCACTCGGAAAACAGTTTCTGTTTTAAAGATTGTTTTAACCTTCTCTTTGAAGTCCGATTTATTAATACGATGGCCTGTCTTCACCAACCATTCCTTAGTAAGAATTGCCAAAGTCATAAGTTTCTATCCACAATATCTTTATTTTGTATTCAGATACATATATGTATTTTAAATGACACGCCCACTTTGTGCTTTGAGCTTAAACCCTCATTTAAACTTCATAAATAAGATTATTTTTGTTGGTATGAAAAGTGTGACCTTGGCTTAAGTCATGACTTAGGCGTCAAAATGTTTGGTGAACACTGGTCTATATTAATCGATAAATAAATTACTTTTAATCCTAAAGTTCCATAGAGAGCAGTTTAAAAATCATGTCCAATCACTACCTTATTCCACAAACATCCATCTATGTTTCTACTTCGAACTACTCTTTTGTTTGACATACATGCACATTTGTATATGTGCAGGGTAATTACCACAGTAAAATGCAATACTAACCAGAGTAGGATAATTCTGCCATGAATTTAATTGTTGTATGTAACGGTTGTTAAATTCTAACTTAATAAATTTATTCAAATGCCGTTATTTAATCTGATTATAGAAATCATTCTTCCCGTTAAAAGCTGTGTATAATATTTATATTTAGTGAGTTTGGTCGTTGTTCTATTTAAAATAACACTTTTACTGCAATTGTTTAACCTTTTTAGACGCGTTCATAACGCTTTGGAATATTGAACCCTTTTAAACTAGTATGCTTAAAATATGTTATTAAAGGAAAACAGTTTGCTTTCTTCGGTTGTTTATATTTTTATCAAATACTTTAAATACAAAACAAAATATACTATTTTAATATGTTCTGTGGAAAAAAAACAACACCAAGGCAGTGTATCATGGTAAATTGGTTCCTAGAACCTATAAGAGATTGTTAAAGGCATTCTAATATATGAGGTTTTAAGTTCGTGGTGGAAATTCAGGATTGTACACTTGCAAGAAAAGTTTGTCCAATTAAGTTTTGTTATAAAACTTCTATTGACCAACGATAAAATAAATGAGTTGTTTTTCTTAGCGAATGATACCATCAATACGTGGTACAATCCCTACATGTAGAATAATAAGCTGTACGTTAATGCAAAATACTGGCCTACCGGTATGCGCGTTGTTTTACCGTATAATACATTTTAGATGGTCTGTGAAAGTTAATTTTATTTGTGGTCAACCATTTTTGTGTTGTTTTTCAAATCGAAATAATACCATATTCCTTTTCTGAACACTATGTGGACATTATTTTTCGATGACGTCACTACTTTCGTCATAACATATAGAAAATATCAGCGCATGGACATTTTGTTTTCAAATAGATCGTTTTTCTTTTCGTTGCTTGCATTTGAGAAGCTCGTCAGGAAGTGCGAGGTTAGAGCTCTATAAAACCGGTTTAAGCACCCCAGTCGGTCCATATTTCCGACTGACCGTTCCAAGGCGGTAACTGTCGGGTTTGCTCTTTTCCTTAAATGACTCATCACAAATTTGTTCTTACTTTTCGCTTGACTTGCATGTGAAATACCTATGTTCTGTGCCTTTTCGGAGTTTGGTATATGTTGCAATACTCATAGGACTTTGTCATATATTCTTAGAAAGAAAAGAAGTACTGGATGAAATTAAGTAGTGATAATATGAAGAAGGAAGCAAAGGTAACATTGTGACAAAGAAAATAATGATAACAAAACTTCTTGATGTTGTAACATTCGAACCCGATACTTATTCTTCGGCAATTCAATGTCCTATTAACTTTGCCATGGGACTTGGTACATGCTAATTTTACTACAGTTACAGTTGCAAGATAGTATTTATTATGACTTGTATATGTTCCAACGAGCGCTCATGAGTTTATCGGTTTTATCGTCCCACCAACAACGTTTCAGTTAATTGGAGACGATGTCCACTTGAAGCAGATATAATTATGCCTTCACTGTGTATAGCACGTTACCACGTCATATTATACTGATACCGGAGCAACCAGTCGTGGAACTGCAATTATATTTGCTTGAATGTTAGTAAGGAAGCTATACCACTACCAATTTAAAGACATTGGATCGATTACGGGGCCTCTCGAACATGTACCTGAAGCGGACGCTCTAGCGACTGTGCTACAAGGTCCGGCGAGCTTTCTTTTTATATTCTCCTAAAGTGCAATGTATTACTTGTTTTGTGCTGTTTTTGTACTAATTACATATTCCTAAGAGAACGCTTTACCAGGCAAAAAACTAGAAAAATAAATGCGGTTGCCAAATGTATCCAAAGTGCAATTTATAAAAGAAAAGTGTCAGCATAACATTACAAAAGTGCGATGAAATATTGCACAAATAACAATGTAGGGACCAAATATTTGATGGAAGATATTAAATCTTACATGGTGTTTTTTTATTCGTAATAAAAGGGCAAGAGTTACTGGCACATAATCATAATTTCTAAGCAAATCCAGCCTGTTTGACATATACAATGACTTAGGAAATATCACGGATTTGTAATTTAGTTTTAGATGTTGCTAGGAAAGGGGAAGTAAGGCATTGTATCATTACATTGGAAATTTAAACCGAAGTCAATAAATTTGACAATTGAAAGTTAAAAACAAGACAAAAACAAACATTTTGACAAGGAAAAAAATGTTTCTTTTAATTAACCTGATCTGTTTTGAGCTACGCTATACACTGTTTGTAATCATCATTAAAACGTACACAAAGGTATACCTTTTGTAACTAGATTTTCATACTCAATTATCGACAGGGAATTTATAATGTTACTTGTGAAGTGTGGCGTCGTAAAAAGTCCCCCCTGCATGTAATCTATGGTGTCATTTAATTCATTCTATAAGGATTTTTCCTTTGATGGACATTGGACTTTGGTTCCTCAATTCCATCTGCGCATGAACAGGAAGCTTTAACCGTTTACTCTTCTGTGGTCATTTTTTTTTCTTGACTTAAAAAGTATGTTTCATTTTTTATTAATGTTTTTGTAGCTCTTCTAAGCGAAATAATACCTCTCTCTCTTCAAAACACTATGTGGACATTTTTGTTTGAATGACGTCACTACTTTCGTCAAATAAAACGTCAACGCTTCGACATTTATTCAAATGGATCGGTATTATTTCATTGCTTGCGTTTAAGGAACCTACCTTATTCCTGTGTCTTTTGAATGTTTTGTATATGTTGCAATGCTCAAAGGACTTTGTCTTATATATCTTATTAAAGACAGGATTCTATAAGGCTATGATCTTCGTACTACCCTGTTCTTTCTTCTGTCAGAAGTCATAGGGTCGTATTCACAAACAATCCTTTTTCTGACTTAAGTTAATACATTCTTCTAAATTTTAAACTATTTTCATATGTGAGAAATAAGTTTAAATTTTATTTCTAAAAAACATTAATTCTATGAAATTTCTTAGATAGTTCCACATTCAAGGAAATGTCTTTCTTTAAGTAAGATTTTTTTTTCATGAATACGACTTCAGATACACTTCGTGACGCGTATTTACTGGTTCTATTTTGGACCTTTGTAGAAGCCGTACCCCTTCGTCGAAGTAGTGACCCACACACAACAAATTGTTATGGTCGTGTATATGTTAAACGAGAAAGAGCAAGATGCTATAATCGAAATGTACAGAATTGTTATAGGCACAGGTACTTTGAAAACACAGATAGTACTCACTCATCAATTCATGTATTTTGAAAGAAAAGTTAGAGACTGGGGTTATCTGTCAGTATGTTTTCTGAACAGTGAATTTGATCGAGAAACACATCATCTAGATATTTATTGGGGACATCATTAAACCAAAGAAGTCAAGCTGATGAGATAAAATAAATTATGTCACCATACATAACTGATATAGGTTATTACAGCTCTTGCGACTTAGGATCGCGCTGTAAACCTGTTTAGCAACCTAACCGTAGCTGTACTTTTTTTGCTGTTGTTTGTTGCTGTAATTATGATTTTTTGCGTGTATGTGTCACTTGTAGAATTGCTTACTGGTAAAACTTTGTAGAAAAAAAGGAAGCTTATATAATAGCGAGGTTTCCTGAATTAAAAAACTTGTAATATTGATTTAACCTGATAATTGAATGAGGAACAATACATATTATAAGCGGAATTGACTTGATTAAAGATACACATAACTCTTCGTTGAGTTATTAAAGGCGCTTCATAATGCAAAGTAATGTTGAAAGAAAAAAAAAGACCCAAATTACTTACCTGAACGCATTTTATGATTTTCACTAACATTAATAGAAAATTGTTTCAACATAAATCAAACAAACTTATGGAGCTACACGAAATCTGCCGTAGGCATTTTTTAACTGAAACAAGAAGAAAGAGCGTGCAGTGTGTATATATATATATTAAGGTGGTGTAGTACCTGATTTCATACATATAACAAATTCCAAAAGCAGGCCTTATCATAGATAACCTAAAGGCAACATATCGATGCATAGTGTTGTTTTATGTCAACCATTTTTCTAAAGCAGCAAAACTTTCCTTTTATGTTGCTACGACCTATAGTATGTGCAAAACATTGACTTTTTTCAATTTATACTATCAATACATTCATTCAATCGTTTTGATGCGATCGTTTTTAGCATACAATTGTACAACAATGTTAATATGGGTGTTGTTTTTAGTCAAGTGTGCCTAGACAGCTACAAAAAGTAATTCGATAAATACTGTTATAGCGTCACTTCCTAAATGCATGTGCATATATCAGCTTTAATGAACTCTTGCGATACATGTGAAAAGTAGTAAGGTCATATTGATCATCATACCTATAGTTTCCTGTGTTGTGGTAAACTGGCTATTAAATGTCAACATCTCTGGTACCTTCTCTTTTTCTTGCTCATTTGGTGTGCTTTAATCAATAATTTATTAAGTGTTCGTGCAAGCACGGCTATTACATTTCTGATTAGGATCATTAAGCCGAAAGCCTGATTAGTTTCTTGCTCGCTGCAATCCGATTCACAATAATGAAAATTTTAAATATTCTGCTCTTTACAATGTTCGCTTTTTTTTCTTGATGTTTTCAGTGAGAACACATGTAACTTAATAGTACACTGCTACATAATATTTATGAAAATCCCATGTAGAATGTTTTGGCAGTCTAATTTATTACCAAATGCAAATAAAACTGAATATGTAATACTATGCTTTATTCCGTAAATTGTCCGTTGACAAAGAAGAATGTATACGTAAAAGGCATCACATTTATATCAATAACTATTTTGAAAATGAAATTGAAAGCAATAGAATATTTTGTCGCGAGATTTTGTATTATAGGAAGGATTCGTGAACTTGTTTAAGGAACGGTAATCGATATTTACCTGATCAACAACAATGAATATATTTTTGATTTTTAATCCCCTCGTCAATAGGTGTATCGGTCGAGGTCATCTCCCGCCACACCGTATAAAAAGCTTTTAATATTTATTAGTCCAGAGGCAAATAAAGGCAATAAAATTGTGAATTTTCATTATATAAAAATGGTTTATATCGGACATTTGTTAAAATTGACATTAAATAAAAGCAAAACAAAGAACAAATAGGTGTTACATGCATTCATACAACTTTGTTAGTACCAGTAATGGAACTATGATAGTATTCTTAAATACTTAGTTACAGTAAGCATCACAGTAAGAAATGATTTATCAATTGACAAATCTTCTTATAAATTTGAATATATGACATGAGTCCTATGATCATTGCAACATAAACCAAAACATGAAAAGGCACAGGACAAAGGTACTCACATGCAAGCCAAAATGTCAAATTCAGAACAAATCTATGATAAGTCATTAAAAAAGAGCAAACATTTAGTGTTTTGTCTTCTTACGCATATACAGTTTTTACAGATTCAATAACCAATTTGCACATTTTATTTCAACACTTCAGGTACATTGCAGTATGTAGTCCTTTTGTTCAATTATATTATTGAACAAACTTGAAACATAGTTTTTTTATAATATGAACAAATGTTATTTGCAGTCTCAGTATCATTCGCATTGATTTGTTTTGTTTAGGCGAACCAATCTAATTTGCGGTCCCATAATGCAACGTCAGAAAATACTTTGTCATAGTTTATTCAGGAAACCAAAAGGAATACATAAATAAATTTGACGTGTTTGCATATTACATTTCCATTTGTTATGACAGCAGACCTTTAAGATTTCACTGATACAACCAACAATTTAAAAATGCAATCTTATGTCTAAATTATTCATCATTCATCAGAGAAGTGCAAGGGAACTAATTGGATTTACAAATACAAAATGTTCTCAGGGTACAGAACTTGAATATATTGGACATTGGGATTCTACAGCTTCAACGCACACAAACCTGCCTACAGAATAAATGGTAGCAGATGTGAGCTGTTTGTAATATTCAAACATTAACAACAGGTATCTTAATTCAACACTTAAATCTATCATGAAATTTACAGTCCGTCTATTAGTTAAATGTCTGCCACATATTTTACAATCCTCAACAAAAAAGGTAACGATCCAACAGAACAAGACCGTCGGACGGCACGATTTAAACTTAAATTATTATAACTAAAGTTATGGTTCTTGTGCGTAATGCTCATCGGGGACCTACATATTGAAGCCAAGTTTCTAATAATATATATCAGGTATCTTTTAAATGTTTATGGAAAACAAAGTGAGGGGGAAATGAGCTAACATAAAACATGAACGTTAAACACAAAACTTAATTGTCACGTCTTTTACTCACCTCTTTACCGTTCATAAATGTTTATAAGGACTGATTTAAATTGAATTGGGTTATTCTTTAGAGAAGAAACCATGCGAACAGTTGCGTGGAAATTAAAAGGACAAAGTCGATATAACAAAAATTGTTTTATGTGCCCTGGTCAAAACGTCTCCAAATCTAATTTCAGCCAGCTTAGACATGTTAGGTGCTTTACATAATAAATCTTAAGATCGCTAACAAAAACGTTCTTAAGTCTTGGTTTTACCATCTATCCTAAGTGCGTTTTGACAAATCTATGCTGACACAAGTTCAACAGTATACAAAATTGTCAACTGATCAAAGCGCTAACGTGAACACAATTGTTCATCAAGAACAATCCAGAGTTTGGTCTGTCAATGGATACACGTCTTATTAAACGTCGTTTATTGAACGCTATAAGTAACGTCGCCATGTTGTTTATTGTTGTGATTTTGGTCTTAAGATCACCTTAAATGTGATGAAATTTAAAAAAGGCTAACTTAACAGTAACCGCCTTGGAAATGTCCAAATGAAGTTTACTGAGGTAAGTCATGCCGTGGTTAAAAAAGTAGTGACGTAATTAAAATGAATACCCACATGTTATTTTGAAGATTGACTGCGTTCCGTCGCCCAGTCTATGACTACCTTGCATTATAAGTAATCCTCTCGGTCATTGGCAGAATAATAAAGTATACGCTCTTTATTATAACTCATATTGATATTTGACATTTCAAAATAATTTTAACTGTCAGTTGTGTTAATGTTCGCTTTATACACCATCTACTTGGTTTTATTACAACTTCGTAAGTCAATAATTACCGTCAATGTTCGGCGATGTATTGTGTTCATGCGCTGATGGAGATCTTTGAGGTGTATGCATCTTTGTAATTGTTGTTGTTTGTTATTTCTCGGTTGAGCTCTGATTATCTGTAATTTCAGCGTTTTAGTAAATGTTTCTGTTCGGCCTCATAGTCTTGTTACTGCAACACAATGTTTAAACCGTAGTTTCTTTGCTAGAATCATTAGGCTTAGTGAGTAATCCTGATAATGGTTGCTTGCTATCATTGCTTTATTAACATTGATCCACTACCCCTTTGCATCACTGTCTAGAGCCGTCGATTACTTTACCCAGTTAATTATTTTCTTTGACACGTTCGCCACCGCCGATTGAAGTTCCCCTTCTGCTCAATTAATGGCTGTATCGAATTGATCGTTTAATAATTAGAATCATGTGCCGGAAAGGAGACTTCAACATTTCTGTACTGCGACATGTTATCTTACGCATTCTTTGACAAGTGTGCTTTGACTTTACACGAATACAACCATTTATTATGCAGATATAGGCGACCTTGAATCGGCTTACGCGCGCAACAGATTAATTGAGGAGAGACATTGATAGGTGTAGTGACTACTTTGAATTGCCCAGTTCCATGATTTCTTGCAACATGCATAGTGATCAACGAATCAGCATAAAACTTAACAAACTGGGTACAAAGTTTAGACAAGGGTGACAAACTGGGTATGTTTTCCTTTATGTTGATATCTTACATTTCAGAATAATGACATTTATAAAAGTGGTATACTGGAACGTAAGCACAAGAACACAGAAAAAAAGAATAAACAAAAAAGGATAGTAAGCATAGAAACTGACGACCCTGTTAACATGAAAGGAAAATGTCATTAAGAGAGACAGATTACATGGTTATTGAAATATTGTCGGAAACTCACTTTAGTGTCAATTAATCATCTATCAAAATGAACTACGATCACTTCCGGTTAGGTTATAACAACATCTAGGTAAAGTAACTAATGTCTTTAGACCGTGATGCTATGGGGAAGTGGATCAACATTAATGAAGCAATGATAGTAAACAACCATTATCAGAAGTACTCACTAAACCTAATTGTTCTAGCAAAGAAAGTAATGATGATATATTTTGTTGCAATAAAAGGCTCGTCAAGCTTAGAACAGAATCATTTACTAAACCGCAGAAATAACAAGTATACCTCAAACGACAAAACACAATACCTTGCGTATTGACGGTAATAAATTAAGATAAAACACACTAGATGGTGTACAGTAAAAGCGAACGTTTACACATTTGACTGTTTAATATTATTTTGAAATACCAATTTTTCAATATCAGGTATTAAAGTGAGCGTGAACTTAATAATTATGCCAAGGACCGCGATAAAAACTTACGATGCAAGGTAGTCATAGACAGGCGGACTAAACGCATTCAATCAATCACAAAGCCTCAGGAAAGCAAACTAAACAAAATGATGATATGAGTGATAAATAGATGTCAATTGGTGGACAAAATGGATATACATTCAATTCGAATGTAAAGACTGAGTTCATACATTGTTTGATAAGCTAGTCACCATATACCTAAAGCATGTATATTACCATTCAAGTGCTGACAGTAATTAAGAAATTAAATGTGAAGATAAGTTTAAACATTAAAATGGTGTACACGCAAGGCGTATATACTCTAATTTTACTGTTAAGTATTTATTTTATCTGATTTCAGATAACGTAAAATGTTATTGGGTTCTAGAGATGTATGCAAACACATATAATAAATCAATACGATGCCGTGTTCATATATATATATAATCTGAGAATTGAATATATTGAGAACTAAGATTTAGAATGGCTGCGCAAATAATGGGAGAAAGGTAATGTAATTTGTATATACAACAATAACAACTCATATAAACAGACAATTGATATTGTTATTTGTATGCACATTTTATTTCTGTACCATTTGTAGTCGATGGGATCTAGGTCAGTTTTATAATTGCAATGCATTATTTCCTTTTTCTTTCTTTATAACCTGCGTCAATTTGCTACGATTGGTACATGCGTGTGTTTGACGACAAATTACCCAGTCTAAGATAGCAACCATATGTTTTGGTATGGACTAGACAACAATTACAATTATAGCTTGAAATGAGATGGTCGTTGCATATTTACCTTGTGTAACGGTATAGCAGTTATCATCTACAAATGCAAACTATAGTTTGAGCTGATGATAACATATTTCTCTAAGTAAAAGTGGCAGTGTAAAGCTTACATTGATGTTAAAATGGTGTTAACGACATAAAGGAACGATCTTTGGCCTTACCGTTCGTTCCAGAACTCTGTAATGCGCCTCGTATACATCGAACAAATCACAGATGTAGAACAAGTTTCGCCATTGCAATGGTTTTCTCTGACGACTTTGTCCTTGCTAGAAGGTAAAATTAAAAAAATTCCACAATGCGTGTCACTGTAGAGTTACCCTGGCTCAGACAGCTATCTACCTTCTTAGCCCTACCCAAATAATTACATCTACATTAAATATTCAACTATTTGCAAAGACAATATGCTATTTTATACAATGCCGGTCTTTCTGTAATCCTAATATATATTATCTAACACATAGTGTCTTGATTAAATTTGAAAAATCTTATCCTCAACAGGTCGATAATTTCCAAATGCACTTAGTGTCCAATCACTACTCGTGACTGGGTTAAATGGTGTCTTTCTAAAAATCAGTGGACTAAACGTACAAACATTAACATACTCACGCGCCTTAGTTATTTGTTTTAATTTAATTAACAATATTAATGGTAATTGAAAGTAAACTTCAACTCAAAACTAACAGTGTTCGTTGTGCAACAAGTCAGGAGCCACGAGGACTGACGATTGTATTTTGACCTCTTTATCAAGCTCATTCTGACTAACGCCATGTATATGAAGCCACGAGGACTGACGATTGTATTTTGACCTCTTTATCAAGCTCATTCTGACTAACGCCATGTATATGAAGTTCGACAAGAAACCCAGAAACTCGATACTTAAAATGAAAACAATACAAATAAATTTACACGACTAACGTTACCAGAAAGCAACTACAACTTGAGTGTAATAAAAAAAAAACATTTTCAATTACTTTTACAATTATATAATAAATTTCATTTTTATGTTTTGGTTAATTGCAGCTCCTACAGCTTGGTGTCAGTTAAGCACTATGTCGAAGTCTCATTTCTCTACAACCCAACATGAACATTAAAAATACTTTCTATCATATAACGTATTGAAACAAACAAACAAACAAAACAGAAAAATAATAAAACAATAAAGAATGTGTTGTCATTTATTATTACTATTTAGTATTTAGTATATTATTATATATTATTATTATTATTGTAACATTCATTTTTTTCAGACCTTGTAGCCAATCGGTAGAGCGTCGTCGGCTCCAGGTACGGGAGGAACCAGGTTCGAAGCCGGGCAACGAAAAACCAAAATCGTAAATGTTGTAGTGGTAAATGGAAGGGTAGTTCCACGAACGGTTGGCCCAGTGTCAGAATAATATAACTGGCCGTAGTTCACGGCATGCTATACACAGTGAAGGCAGCACTATATCTTCTTCAAATGAACACCGTCTCCAAATAAGCCTATTAATTTTCATTATATTAATTAATTATAATAATAATAATAATAATAATAATAATAATAATAATAATAATATTATTATTATTATTATTATTATTATTATTATTATTATTATAATTATTATTATTATTATTATTATTATTATTATTATCATTTTTATTATTATTGCTGGTGGTTGTGATGGTGTTGGTGAAAGTGAACGTAATTTTTCGATATAAAACAAACAGAATTACGATGCAGGGATGCAAACAGCCTTGTGATAATGACGAAAATATTCTCTCTTATACGGAAATTGAAAACAATGTGCATATGGTTTTTCAATTGTATTTGTAAACAGACGTATGATATATGGTTTTATTATCAGAGAATCTGCAAGTTGTGCTACATGATGTCAAATATCGAATGAGAATCCTGTGGATTTTAGCATTATCCTAAGAATTATATCTGCAGATAGCTTTCGCAAAATGTAAATGCGGTGGTGATAGCTTAAGGGTTAAACTGTCAAATATGTACCAAGAGTAAGGATTTTGCAGCCGCACGGTTTTAACTCCAGTATTATGTCCGTTGTTGAATGGAAATATATTTTTAGTATAACACTTTCTTAAGAAATAAATACTTTTTTATCTTAGGGAAAGAAGAATTTGAGTTTTGTAAACATTGTACTTTAAAAACTATCTGTTACATTGTATGTTAGTAAGTACTTTAAATAGTTCATTACGAAGATTAAGAGATAATCGTTTGGCGTTTGAAGTTATAAAACACAAACAAGTATTGTTAACAAGAATTAATTCAAATACATTTTTAAAGGTATATTTAAATTTCATTAT
This sequence comes from Sinonovacula constricta, assembly GCA_007844125.1. Classification (NCBI taxonomy): domain Eukaryota; kingdom Metazoa; phylum Mollusca; class Bivalvia; order Cardiida; family Solecurtidae; genus Sinonovacula; species Sinonovacula constricta. The sequence goes on along the minus strand of CM017560.1, from coordinate 12,888,937 downwards.
CTTCAATTTGTTTTTATTCATTAACATTAAGACGACACAGGATTCTCAAACAATAAAAACAATCAATTTAAGTCGTTTTCCTAATTAACGCCATGCAATAAAAGCTAAACTATAGGATCTTAGTCAATTTAAGAGAAATACAAATGAAAATGCATCAATGTATTGTTCTGGTAATTTAATATATGCATGCCGTATGGTGCAATTAAGGTGAATGTAGACTAATACCAGATACCTGTACAATAAGTGCATGTAACTAAAGGCTTCTTAAATGTACCACTGTACAGGATGACAGCAGTTTTTTTCCACTTCTATTTGAATCACTTTTGACACAAAGTTGCTTTTGTCGACACTGTAAACTATTAGAAGTAAACGTTTAAGAATGAATTATGAAACACATCAGATAAAAATGCATTGTTTAAATATCGCATTTTTGTCATGTTTTAAAGCAAGATGACAAAGTCAATACTAAGCAAAAATGGTCTCAAGCTTTGTTAAAAAATCTTCTGTTAAAACAAGTGTTTGTAAATATTCCATATTCGTGTTAAATTTATTCACTTATGGAATACAGGTTGCTTTTTCTGAATAAATTAAGTAGGATTTTGTTTAGACCAGTCGTGGCCTTTTGCTAAAGGTTTCAGGTTAAAGTTCGTATATCGCTATTTATATCAACACAACAAATAGCCATATAACCTTAAAACAAATTCTTTGTGATTGGATAATGTGCTTGATAATTCAAGCGAATAGCATTCAAAATTTGCCCGTATTTTTCTTAAGATATTCACAAGTCTATATACAGAGGTCAGAACAGGGTATTTTTTTTAATTTCAACACCGTCTTTGGACGTATCATGACTGATTTATTGAACACGTTTTTGGGGGAGTCACGAATAGTATGTACGCGATATAAACACACGAATGAATATATAGGGACTTGATAGTTAAGTTAATGTAAATGTAACGATTACAAACTATGGTTGCGTTCTCAACTATTTGGAAAAGTCGGTTAAACGGACTCTTACAATTGTGAGTAAATTAACAATAACATGTACTGCTTTGTTTATGTATATTTTATGGTACAAATATGTAATCCATAAAGTATTTAAATTGTATGGTAGCCGGATGATGTATGTGGTGATGTATGCATTTGGCATTATTGTCAGTGGATATCAAGTATGCCAGCTGACTATATATTTTAAATTGGTTGTTGTTAAGATACTCTTAAAACGAAAAGCATAGCAATGTCTCATCAGTAACACTGTTACACTAGCGAAAAATAACGTAAAATGTATTTCCATTGACCTTGACGAACAGTATTGCTAATGAAGCAAGTGCTATAATCAATCGCTTTAAGAGACAGTATTGGCTAATGGTTTAAAGGTTCCAGCGCTCATTTAAAGACGTCTCGATTTCATGACATTTAAAGAAGACACTTCGAGGAAATCTTAGGATGGTGTCCTTTGATCATGAGGTATCAACGAAATAAAGATGCATGTTTTGTCAGCGACTGGGAATAAAATCAAGGTAGTTAAAAACATGGAGTGTTCTCGTATTGTATTTCACTGCATAATTGTTTACAATTTAATGTAACATGAATTTTTATATATGTTAAATGTATTTTGGACTTTCATGTTTATTGAACACTTGGTGTTTAAACTGAATATATTTATACTTGAAGCATACACTTACACTCAAAAACAACATGAATAACAGACTGAAACCATCTGAGGTTAACAATCTTAAATAAGATATGCCTTTATCCAATCTATATTGCACAAACTTAGTGTGTAGCCATGTTGCAGTTTAAAAAAAAAAAAATCAATCGCGGCATGCAATATTGGTACATTCATCTGTTTAAAAAGCAGAATGAATATATAGTCTGCATAAAGTCGTTAAAACAGATCCTATTTCTCAGGTGACTTTAATCAAATATGGGAGCCATTGTGCTTTGATGGTGTATTTTAATGTCGCAATGAAGAGAACACTTATGTTGTGTATTTGGATAAACTTATGTAGTGATCATAAGAAAGGGAAATGATTAATGTGTGTGTTTGTGTGTTCCTGCGTGTGTACGTGGATGCATGTGGGCGTGCGTGTGTATAAGATTGGGCCTTGTTTGTTTTGGGGTGCGTGCGTGCATGTGTATGCGTGTGCGCGCTACTCGGCTATGGGCCTTTTCTATATAAATGAACGTTAAATATCGCATGTGAAATTATCTTTATTTTGCACGCAGTGAAGCTTTGGGACTATTACTGCTACCCTAAAAATGTTTTTGCCGATTACATCATGTTCTTTTTTTATACAAGTACTTAACTTTGATATCTCTAGGCTTTGCCTGGTGGCAAGTGCTAATTTGGGCAAGTTTTTAATTGCATGTCAGGTTTTATGCTCAATGTAATACTATTTAAAAAGAAAGTATGAAAAATGTCTTGCCACTTGCAAGAAATAATTTAAAGAAGGAAAGTAAGCCATTCATGCTTTTTGCAACGACCCTTTACATATTGTCTATCCATAACTTCTACAAATTAAATGAAAATACACCTATGTTCAGAACATGTCATGGTCAGTATGAATCTCACCGCGTGGGTTTAAGTCGTGCTCTGAAAGGAAGGTCTTTAAATTGACCCGCAGTCCAAGCTTAATGTGGAATTAAAAGCTATTCCTATTACCTTTGGTCATTAAGGATGTATCTCCATCTGCAGTATGTACTCAAAGTCTATTCAAGTTTCCATAAACAATTATCTTAACGTTTATGCATTGATGCATACGACAACAATATCTGCGTAGTATTTGATGAAACACAAACTAGTAAGATGTTGATCAGTAGCTTAAACGTTGCGCTCGTTTTATCCCTCTCCTGAAGGGTCTAGATGAACCAGACAATCAAAAATTGGTCCAAGTTCTAAATAGTGCGTTCATCAACAGATTGCGAAATAGACGACACACATTAATGCATTTTCGTAAGCACTCATGTATATTACGAAATAAATATTCCTATAATATCGATAAGAAGAATAGACATTTGATTGAACTTTTGGAAATCCTACCTAAAATGATTTATTTTCTTTTTTGTTAGAAAGTTTTACAGCTTCTATTCTACTGCATTACTGCATTACCGATTTGTATCGTATGAAGCATTAAGTAGTTCGTTTCTACGTCATTTTTATTTCACATCGATCTTTCTTCAGGAACTTCTTCGTTGTCGCTGCATTTGTCTTCTGAACACATTGCAAACTTATTTTATTTCAATCATCGTCATGTTGTTGACAAGTTATTTACCTCCGAAAGGACCTGCTTATTATTAGCTTTCTCAATCGACTTATATGGTAGTTCTCATGTTTTCATATTTTTCTTTGTATATTCACGGCTTTCGCCTGACAATCTGTCAATGATCGACAGATTCAGTTACAAAAGCAAGTATTAATCTGTATTACAGATATGAACGAGACAATGTCGTAACCGTTATGAAAACATTATATTATACAACGTTCTATGATTGATTTACATTCGTGCATGTTCGAAGAGTCATCTTCCGCCTCATATGTCGTAAGGCTTTCGAGATTGAACCCGAACGTTAATGGCGTGTCACAATTTTGCAACCATGCCATGTTTCTGTTAGTTAACTGTCGGGTTTGCTCTTTTCGTTAAATGAATCATAACAAATTTGTTCTTACTTTCGCTTGGCCTGCATGTGAAATACATTTGTTCTTTGCCTTTTCGGAGTTTGGTATATGTTGCAATGCTCATAGAACTTTGTCATATATTCTTATTCATTCATTTCTGCGAAAAAGTAAATCTGACGGTAGAAAAACAAAACGAAACAAGCAGATAATGTTATGATATTTCCTGAAAAAGCTGAGCCTATTACTTTTTCTTTTCAATATTTTATCTCATTTCGACATTGAATGCAGATGAACAAATATTGTAATGCTTAACGATGACACGCTCGGTATTATTATTGATGTAAATTTAATTATCTTGCGCTGATTTTCGGGGCAACTAAAATTTTGAGGTTGTTTAAGGAGTTCACATGGGTACTGTCCTCGGAATAATGTCATCATAAATCAAGAAAGTAATAGCGTCATTAAAACATGACATTTCAAACATGAAAGAAATAATAAAATTATATTGAAGAATTTAGAATATATGATAAAACAATTAATTACCATCCTTTCCGGAAAAAAGATTACTCAATTGATTGAATCATTTTAGGTCCATGCAACAAACGAACACAAATAAATGGCCAATGACTCATTTGAAATCGGCATAATTAAACATGACATATACTTTCCTGATATTATAACTTGTTTCTTGTATCACGTTAATCACAATTTTTTTAAGCTATCGCACCTATATTCTGCAAGAGTTGAGAGACAAATAAACACAGTTCAACGAGTGACTTGACAAGTACGAGGTTTTCAGCTAGTATTGAATTTCACTTATTCCGAGTTCGAAAGAGTGAAACGTTACTTGTCGACGGAATTTAGTAAATATATTAACTCTTTATAATGAAGCATACTCCAGCTGTCCTATTCATTATAAAGTTTAAAATGGGGTTAAATGTGCTTATAAACGCACCTTGGAAAGACACATTAATGATATGTGTGTAAGTTTGCTCAGTGTAACACTTCTGTGTAACCCGATAAAAATTTACAAAGAAGAGTGAAATGGATCTTTTGCATTGGTCAAATACACTTTAAATACAATAAAACATAGTTATTACATATTTTTTTTTTATTTTTATCAAAGCAAAATTCTTCTAAATACTTAAATACTTGACAGACATGTTCGTGTCTTACTGCAAGGCTATGCGTACTGTCGGTATAGCAATTATCATTGGCTTGGCTAACAGTTAATAGTAAATGTACAGCCTTACCGTTATAATCTCTGTGTTACTCATTTGAAATAGTTTGCAAAAGGGCCACTTAATTTCAACACTAAATGTTCCTAGAAGTTTTGTCAGTAGGTGAACATAAAATATTTAACGTCAACCCTTAAAAAGCCCACTCCTGGCTGTCACAGTGCTCATTGCCCATTTAATCATGATTAAATTACATAATTATTCGATTATATAAAGGCAATGATATGCTTTGTACCTTTATTGTCTTAACACAAAAAGTATTTTATGTTTTACAGTATTCTCTATTCAGTCAAATGATCATATGTCCTAAATCAAATAACCTATTTGATGCTAGAAAGATAGGTTTGTGACTAGTTATTCAAAACGTGAAGCACGTTTGGCATCACTGACACCGATAACAGCACATATTGAGGCGTCTGTATTTATCAGAGTGAATAGTGAATAAAAATAAAACCTGATAATAGCATTCTTCGAAGACTCCCCACACAATAGTATTAATTTAATAACATGATCTGACAAAGGTGTCACTGAATCATATCATCTAGCTGATGAATATCTTAGCTATTCAATGATCGCAGATCTTGTGTCATTTCATACTTATAAATAAGCAAGTGTGTTTGTAATATATATTTTTGAATTGGAATCTACGCAAACATCGGTATTAGAAGTAAAAGAATGACGGGAAATGACAACACTTTTTGACTCAAATAGAACTCGCTAGGTGTTTCAAAATAATCAGAAACCCGATTTGGTAGCACAATCGGTAGAGCTTAAGGAATACCACGGGTTCGATACCGGGCCAGGACATAGCAAAGTCGTTATAACGGTAGCAGTATAGCTCCCTTGCTTAAGCTCTAGCAAATATAAGGGTACTCCAGGATAATAATGTGACTGGATGTGACATCATGTCAGGTGTTCACTACAATCTATACGAAGGGTACACACTCTCTCCAGATATCTAAAACACTGTTGATGCGACAATTAACCAATTTAATATATAAATAATTGAGGCGTATATGTATAATTAGGGACACGTTACGTTATTTGTTTAAATCTATCGGTCCAGCTGTGCTAAAGTTCATATTGATGCACAAACATATTTTACTTGTGAATTGTTCTGTCTCGTCATTTGGTTTTTAGTGTGATTATTGCTTTTTCGTCATAACTTGTCAAACAAAACGTCAGCGCTTGGCTACTTATTCAAATGGATCTGTTTTCTTATCATGCTTGCATTCGAGAAACCCGTCAGGAAGTGCGAGGTTAGAGCTCGTAAAACCGGTTTAAGCACCCCAGTCGGTCCAAAATGCCGACTGACCGTTCCAAGGCGGCAACTGTCGGGTTTGCTCTCATTTATAAATGACTCATCACAGATTTGTTCTCACTTTTACATTTGGCGTGCATGTTGATACTATAGTCCTGTGTCTTTTCAATTTTTTTATATGTTGCAATGTCATAGGACTTTGTCGTTTATATTCTTATTCATGATCACAACAATGTTACTTGTGCAGTGTGGCGGTCGTAAAATATCTCCCCGTGCATGTAATATATGTTGTCATTTAATTTATCCTATAAGGATTGTTACGTGTATTTTCTTTGATGGACATTGGGCTTTAGTTCTTCAATTCCATCTCCATATGAACAGGATGCTTCAACCTATTATTCGTCCCTGGTTAATTTTTTTCTTGATTCGAAAAGTTAATTTCATTTACTATTAACGTTCTCTGATAATCAGCAAATAATAACTCGTACCAGTCAAAGTTATTTTTTGTAACGTTTTCTGATGCATGTATTTAGTTTTCGTAATGCTCATTAAACTTTGTGAACTTTGTACGAGTATTGCGCTGCTATATGAAGAAATATTGCTTTCAATTTCCGAACACAGCCATCACAAGCATATTTTATTGAGTGGCTTTATAATTATAATTACTTCTTAACTATTTGACATTATTTCAAAGCACGCCATATTAAACTTTTTTCCGGACTTAAATCTATTATTGGAGTAATATTTCAAGGATAACCGTTAACATGCCGTCTCTAGTGACGAGGGACAAATACTGGTCTCAAGTGTTGCCTCCCTTGTCCGCCATAAGTGGGCTTCTATAGCCTGATGGACCTCTACTTGGAGATAAAGCTGTCGTAAACTTATTAAGTTATTGTCCGGAGCAACTCGTAAGCTTGTCGCATTATTTAATCATTGCGTCTGATATTATCCTTGCAAAAGTCGTTATTGGTTATGTCAGTTTTATTGAAATTTAAACGGATTTGGATAAATTATTTAGATATTTTTCCCGATCTTACCGCTTGCACTGATACACGTTGCAGATAGAGTTTGTATATGAATTGATTACGAAGATAAATTGTTATTTTAAACCTAATATTTGTTTACTTTTGTAGTCAAATTTCAATTCCTACAGCATTTAACACAACTTTTCAAATGTTTATGAGCCAATTTTCATGCGGCAACACTAGAATTAGGTCTACTTTGACGCTTATCCAATCTTTAAACGCAAGTCCTCTACGACAAAAAGTAGTCAAATTGGAAGAGGATAATTATATAACTTCTTCAATTCTGTTAAGACAAACGGTTAAATAACAAATACCAATCCATTTTCTAAACCATAAAGTTTTATGTTTCAATGTGTGGGTACTTCTAAAAAAAGTTGAATAAACTGGAAACATTATACTTTTATTATTTAGAAAAACACTTATAAATATTCCAATCATGGAAGAATTCATCCATGACAGAGGCTGAGGTATGGTCAAGTGACATGATCCCCATTATTATTCACATTGTCTTTTCAAACCTGATGATGTCAATTGAGATTTTCTCTGTGAACAACCCGATAGTGCATAAAAATGGAGTTTTTAATGTTGTTATTTTTTTTGAAGGGATAAACATATAAATGAAAGTGATATCAAAATATTGTAATTAGTAAATTAAACTATTTACTTTTTTCTCGTTGTTATTGTTGGTGTGCAAATAAAACCAATTTCATATATGCTTATATACATTCGTTTGATAATATAATGGCGGCGTGAAGGAAGGTGTTGTTACTTTCACAGTTGTCCATGTTTAAACACTTCAGCATCATTTCCTTGTACATATTTCCAACAATTGCCAGAGACTAAGCTTGACATTCGTATACCGATTTTTTTCCCATTAGCAATAGGTTCTTAATAGGTAAATACGAAAAGGTCCTATCAAAATTTTCACAGATATTTAAATTTTATCTACCTGCAGACCAAGGCAGACAAGGTAAATGTAAATGTGACAAAAAACACAGAGACGAGACATAACACACAAAAAGAAAACCGACTGGGGTGCTTAAACCTGGTTTGTGGAGCGCTCCAACCTCGCACTTCCTGAAGGTTTTTTCTATCAACCAAACAGTGTAAATAAAAAATATCCCGTCAAGGTCATTGGCTCGGCAAACAGCAACCCTATCCTGGAAACGAACGTCTTTATTTTCTGATTTCAGAAAGGATAGCTCTAATGTTGATGTGTTCAGTTCTTTTGTGGTAATTAAGAAGTCTTTAATGTTAAATATGCAAATGTGTAATGGAACAGGCTTTCTAAGACATAATAAAAGGACACTTTAAGAGATAAATTGTCACAGAGTAAGCTGCACAACGGGAGTCACATCATTGTGTCCCGCTTTTATACCCTCTCATACATATATTACACAACCTTATACTGATCAAACACTATTCAGGAAAAATGATTGCATTAGCCGTTGTATATCAAATTCTAAGCTTAATAGACAATTAAAATTTAAATGATATAAACTATAATTATAGCGTGATCCTTAAAGTGAGAAGGCAAAGTGAATTGCCGCTTAAATTCGGACGCTGTGGGACAGTCAAATATATCACTGTTATATTGTGCCTAATCAGTGAATAAACTTAATCCAAAAGAAAGAGCTACACTAACTAAACAGGCATATTTAAAATAATAAAAAAAATTAATACCAATAGAGTACGTATAAATAGCACCACTAATATCCATAAAAGACGGAAAATTCTACGGATATTTAAGTAATACTGTTATGTATAATCTTTTATGTGTTGATTGGATATTGTTCGATAGAGGATGCAAGTTTTCAGAGATGACAAAGAATTCACTTGTTACATGCAGCAACGAAATATCATTAGATCACTTTTCCTTAAAGAGACTTTTGTCAAGAGTGTATAATTTAATTGGGTTTGAAATAAATACATATTTTGCATATTTTAACTGAAGCAAATGATTTTGATATAATGGTGACTGGATTCTTTGCAGATTACATAAGACACATAAATCTGATCAACTAAATTATTTCTTCTTTAATTATAAACGTAAAAATCGTCTTATGTCAAACACAAAATGTAATAAAGGTAATGCATGTATGCGTGTTGATTCGTGTATTCAGTTTTGTTGTACTTAGCTGCACAAGCACATGTCTATGACTTATGTATGTATAGGTGCACTTATGGGTTTTGCAACAACAGTATCTCGACAGCAGAAGTTATGTCTTATAAAATCAAACGTTTCTTTGTAAAGTTTATTTATAATTTTCCTTGTAAAAAGAGGTTTCCGCAGGGTATTGGTAGAGTCGCTGACTGATTAGCTTTTTCAAGGCGTGTGTCTGTGGAGTACGCTTTAAGGCGAAAGTCTCCATGCGGAAGGTTCTTCAAGCTTGCCTGCGATTAGCCAGTGGTTCTGATGTTTTAAGCACCTGCATCGGGAGTTAAAACAGATATAATGAATTTATGTACACAACTAATAACTAGTTATAAAATAAACATAACAACATATGTACAATATGTACAGTAAAAAAGCCTTGGCAACTTAAAAATTCTACAAGACTGTAAGAGTTATATCCGTGTGGAACTATTCTGTGTAGACAAAAATTCAATTCCACGAAGACGTAAGTCATATGCTTTGTAGTAACTGGTAAATTCCAAAGCGCCGTAACAAAAGGGCCAATCCCTATTTTCTGCAAATATGCACAAAGCAATGTAAATATTTCTACTTTATTGAGTTTTTTATATGCATACACATTAAAGATATTGAAAATTAGAAGCTCTAATACTTTAATCAGTGTGATTTGTCACGTTTCTTAGAAGTACGTGTTTCGGATACAGTACATTTTGGATACACAAAATCCTTTGTAAAAACTTAAAAATTATTCTTATAGCATTTGAATGTTAATTTAAAAGATGTATTACTTTAACTATACCTAAAAGCATGCTGTTTACACATACTCTGTTTTTTTATTTTGAATTTTCTGCAGAGAAACACACTACATATTATGAGAACCTGTTTTACATTAATTTGGACAATTATACATGAAATACTGTATATACAGATGCACTAATTTGAACAGTAGCCTTTAAAATATTCATTTGTACACGGGAATTTGTTTTGAAAATGAAGTCGCTCTCTTAATAATCACTTTTCTTATTTCAGGAATGTCTTGACAGTTTTTGCTAATGATCTGCTTGCTTTGTTATTCTCATCCACTCACATTGGAAATTTTCTTACCAGAGAAAAAAGAGTGTGTAAAAGATTTTATTAACTTATCAGTTCTACATAAGGGCTTTGAAAGAGAGTTGTTTTTATTTTTCTACTTGAACTTTCAAAGGACAATTAACAATATATTCTGTGTCACTCAAGGAAGATCAATACTCTCCTTGTGCTATGTACAACTGATTCATGCAGCCTTCCAGAAACCGACTGGGCATTTACTAGAGCGAACTTCAATTCCTTAGTATGGCTCAATTTAGCTGAAACACTGTGCTGTTTGTACGGAGCACCAAACCTCATGATTCTGGATTTGTCTGGATGCAAACACTTGGTAGAGGAAGATTTTTACGTGTTAAAATCATGCGATAAACTGGAGCAAATCTATCTTAGTTTTACAAATGTGAAAGCTGAAACCCTGGAAACAATCTGTCGAAATAAGGCATTACGTGATGCGTACGTGATTTATCTGCAAAAAGACCACTGTAGAAATATTCTAGAAAACACTGTTGGACACATAATCTACCTCTATATTTCTTGCATACGTGTGTTTCATTTGAAGCCTTCAAATCGCAAATTTAAAATCAGTATTTGGATACGTCCGTCAGAGTTTTCAACAATGAGTAATATCAGCCTAAGTGAGGTGTTGAACATGTTAAATAATAGTAACACCGATAGTGAAATTCCAGACACGGACAGTTTTCCCACAGTATTTTAAGAACAGAACTAAGAGACAAAAATAATGAAGAAACAGTTCCCTTGAATATCTTTTATAGTAGCACACTACCAAGTTGTTTTCTGTAAAACTTAATAGTAAATTACTAGAAAATCCAAATATTTGCATAGTGTCAGCAAATAACATTGACGTTTATGTAAATTTGTATGAAACAAACAGAAATGATACTTCAGACAAAGTTATTTTCACAACTGAACTATGATGTCCAACACAAAGAGATTGAAAGAAACACCTTTAAGTAGTGAAGATACAGACTCGGACTACATTAACACCACTATTGTAAATAGTAACAGTGAATCAAATGAGAAAAACAATTTTAGATAGTCTTCAGAAGACTCTTCTGTTGAGGATGAAGTTACGCATGGGAATCACAACAGCAGTGAAAATATAATGGAACAAACCATTGTTAATGAGAATAGTAGTAATAGAAATAAGAGTAATTCAGAAGTGCATCGTGGAAGAAAAGGGTCAGAGATACATTATCTTGGCAGAAGAAAATAAGAAAACTAAGAAGACAAGGTGGTGAGGAATACACAAATACCAGAGGCAATCTTGTTCCAACAAATAATGAAACTAAATGAAGATTGCCAGAGTCAATGTAACAGAAAGTGTGGTCATTTCTTTTGCAGAAATGATATTGAAAATATAAGTACAAACTTATGGTCACTGTCAGATTAGGATAAATATTCCTATTTTGCACAAACAAATGAGAAGATAGAGCACACCAGTAAGAAAGGCAAATAGTAGACGAAAGTATAAATACAAATATTGCTTTCTAAAAGACTCCGAAAAAGTACAAGTCTGTAAGGTACTTTATCTTTATGTTTTGCAAATTCAGAAAAACGTATAAGACCTCTTTATGAAAAGTTAGAGAAAGATGATGGTAAACAATATACCGACATGAGCAATAGGAATACAAAGCAAAGAACTGACGAACAGGAACTTAATTTTATTCGTAATCATATTGAGTCATAAATTAAAAGAAAAATACTACACACATAAGCTGACAAGACAAACAAAAGCAGAACAGATAGTGACCGAAATGACAAAACGCAGACAGCTTTGACCTCCAAAACGTGACGATTTTACCTAAGGCGAATGTCAGCAACTTGTACTATAAAAGAAAGCTCTGCGCCTATAACTAAACTGCGGTATTTGTCAAGTAATGGATCGGCATACCATTCTCTTTGGAATAAAGCATTGAATGAAAGGGGTGCAAATAAATTTGCAAGTGCCGTTGTGACGATATTGAAAGATATCAAATCAAAACGTCTTGAAATAAAATCATTCGTACTTAGTCAAACTCTTGTGTCCCCCCAAATAAGAATTCTGTAATGTGCTATGCTTCGAAAAAAAATCATGATCGACAGTAATATCGACACTATAAGTCAAAAGTTTGGTTGCCCAGGACACTCAAGTATTCAGGAGGTAGAAAATATCCACAGTTGTATTGAAAAATATTTATGGCCACATGACATATTTAGTCCACTGTCAATGATTCGTAATCTTAGGAACACTCGCAGGAGGAACCCATTTAATATCATCCAAATGCAGAAGAATTACTTTCATGACTATAACAAATCAATCCTAGGTCTCAATTTTAATGGAATACCCCTTAAAGCTTTTGAAAGATACAAAAACACAGCCACTGCTTGTAGAATGTAAATTGTCCTTTGAGGATACCATTTTCAAACAAGCAACCATTGGAAATAGAACTACTCGTGCGACAGGGCCATGCAAGTTTCCACCAGTACCAAAAGTAATTAGTAAAATGTCAGTCATTTCAATCGAGAAGAAAAGAGACATAACAAACATGTTAAAATATATGCCTGAAGTTCATCGCTAGTTCTACAAAGCAATGAAGCTAGTTATTTTTTAAAATTAGTCTAAAGAAAAAGTCTTGACTGGCTTTCATTTGCGCGCATCTGATAAGAACAGTTAGAAACAGTTTGTAGTTTATACTTAAGGAATTCTGTTTAGGCTGTTACTGTTAGTTTCTTAGTTTCTTTTTAGTCATAAGACTACACTAGTCAAGAAAACATATAAACATAGATTTTCCTGAAATTTTCTTAGTAGAGTCTCTTTTTGTTGTTTTGCTTTATAGCTTTTTTTCTGGACAAAGAACACTAAAGGTATTGTGTTGAGACTGTTATTTTTAGTTTCTTTGCCTGAAATGCCATTATATATCCATTTATTTTTATAGAAAATATTTAAATATGTTTTGCTATTAGTTTCTAGTCATATTAAGACTTACTTGTCAAGAAGCCAACGAACATATAAGTAAAGGTTCCTCAAAATATTATTGGATTTTTTTTTTTATTCTTTTGTTTAACAACTTATAGTTCCACACAGATGTAAGTCAAGTTTCAGCATTATTTCAAAATGACGTAAGTCAGTATGGTATTATGAAGATAATATTTTATGTAAATAGAAGTTAACAAGACGTATAATACTTTTTGTTTTTATTATTCAAAATAAAAAAACATTTTATTAAAACTTATATAAAGATATAGGTTACTCATGGCAAAACAAAGCATCCTGGAAAAAGTCAGAAAAGTTCGTCAAAAGACATAAAAGTTATTGATGACTAAAACTTTAAATGCTTTTTTTCTCGAAAAGAATGAAAATGCTTCATAGGTCGGTTTGGATTTACGGCGACAACTTCCCGCACAATGGTGTTTTAAAGGTGATTTTACAGCAGGTCTTTCCAATAAAAGGATTGCGTGAAACATTAATGCCTTAATTTGGGACGTTCTTTAATTACTTTGCTTTCAGAAAGCCCTTAGAAATGTAGCAACTTGACTTTAAGATGCCAAATTTATAAAGAGAAAAGCGACTGGAATTGAAAAGACAAAAAATAAGATAATTGATTACACACTTATTTTAATTATACTCAATCTTCTTTTATTTGCCAAAAATTAATGAAAACTCGTAGATCGGAAGACTGGATATGATCTAAATGTGTGCGTTTTTTTCTAAAACATGCCAATTAATTGCATGTATGACCTTTTTAAAAGACGATTAAAAGAAGATTTTATTTTGCTCCGTTACAAGGTAATACTTCACATCGAAGGACTGTTAGTTTTACGCTTTTTGTCCAATATAAATAGATATGTAAAAACTATTGTATTATACTCACATGTAGTTATTGTTCAAAAAGGCTATAGATTTAAGATAAACATAATTGTCCTGTTAAGTATTTATCTCAATATGTTTGTAGATAAGACATGCATGAAAGGTACTTCAATTTTGAATAGCAAGAATAAATTTATGTGTAAAATAAAAATAAGGGAAGTCAACTTATTTACCACACTTAACAAACATGAAAAAAGCAATTGATATTACTCCGTGGTCGTTTATTTTTCAATTAATAGTTGGATGTATTGCATTGTGGTGTGTAACTGTGTCAGTATAGTTTAGATGAATGCTACACAGGCATGCATAACCATGCCTAATGATGCATTTGCTGTCTTTGCTTGTGTGTATACATATATTTTACAATATGTTTATAACGATATAATTCACAGTCTATTTAACTGCCTATTTTATATTTGAAGACTTCAGTTATTTCTGTAATGATCAGCCAACAAACCAAACAGCTACTTCTGCAATGATCAGGCAACAAAGCAAACAGTTACCTCTGGAATTATCAGACAGCAAACCAGGCAGTTGCCTCTGGAATGATCAGCCAACAAACCAAGTAGTTACCTCTGGAATGATTAGTCAGCAAACCAAACAGTTGTCTCTGGAATGATCAGTCAGCTAACCAAGCAGATACCTCTGGCATGATCAGCCAGCAAACCAAGCAGTTATCTCTGGAATGATCAGTCAGCTAACCAAGCAGTTACCTCTGGCATGATCAGCCAGCAAACAGGCAGATTTGTGGGTTTATATTGGTTTACGGAGCGCTGAAAAAAATGATTTGAAGCAAAACAGTAAAAATTAAGCGCACAATAACATCTAATAATTTCCTCTGTGTATTTTGATGAGCGACTTATTGTTAACATTATCAATATTGTTTTAAGAAAGCTTACAAAACAAGTTTGTCTATGTAAAGCTTTATTCTAGTTAGATACAAACGTATTAGGTTGTACCCAGTTTACCGAACAGACAAAAACGTTGAAAGATTTATTGATGTATAAAGAATATAAATCCTTTCAATGTAAATGTTTATTATTTTAACTTTCCATTTTCAATTCAACAGTAATATTTAGTTTTTTTCAATACCTCTATTACATTTTTAGAATTGTTATTTTTATATAGTTAAAGCATGACTTTATTACTATTCCATTTAAATGCTGGATACATGACCAATGATCGAATACTTCGATAATAAAAACTTTACGACGAAAATGGGACCATCTTTGTAATTACTTTTTTTTTCATTTACACTTAAGTTAATTTATTGTATAATTGCATATTGTCGCTTCTTTAAAGTATCGAAGCACTTAAAATAGAAACAACTTTTATGACGCCAGTAAGAAGATAGCTAAGTTAAAAGCGAAGCAATATATAAGAGAACATTTAGGGTATTACCTACCAAGAAACGCATGCATTGGAACAATATTTGTTTTTAGGACACTTAATGAATAAACAACTGTAATTATTTGATCTATATTTTCTACATTTTTTTTTCGTTTATAGAATGTTATCTAAATAGCTAAAATGTTGAGAAGCCACAACATTGATTCTAAACTAATCAACTTATCTCAAATTCAATATGTATATCTGATAAGATCTTTAATATATATATATAATGCTTGATAGTTTGAATTTTATAATGTTAATAACAACAAAGCTGCATTACTGCTTTATAGAAGCACTATCTTCATTATAAAAAACCGTTTGTAGTATAGTTTAATGCTGACAATGAACCAAAGGCATGTTGATCCGGGAGGTGCATGTAATTGTCAGTACCCCTTTACCATCAACAGGATAAATTACCCAATTATAAAATTCCACGATAACAATTTCAAGACGTTAATGTGTCTGCAATGAAGAATTTAGTCACAACATGACCAACAACCTCTCATCAATTGTCTTCGAAGTATGTTCCTACGCACATGTCATGTTTTGAATTAGTTATGCATAAATCAAGACATATTTTGACAGCAGTGTTATTTTGATCGAACGCGATTTTGTGATATATAACACGGTTCATTCTGTCGGATATTTTCAGACAGAACCTATGGACAAGTGGTATTACGATATTACCATACGTGAACAATTTTTTTACATGCCGGTGGAGAATAATGAATTGTAAATGCTTTGGTTTGTCATTAGAATATGATCATTTTTAACTTGAGTACAAGCCACCAGCAGCATATATGCACATCATGGTATTTTCTGCTCACTCCTTAAATGTTGGCTTCTATAGCAGTGCAAGTGCGAAGGAACGTATATAAAGATAACAAAGAAACGAGAAGTTTCTAACAATGTTTAAAATATGAAGTGTTAAATAAATATTTAAATTGTTTTGTTCTATTTGACAAGAAGTAGGGCATACAAATAAAGTATACAACCACAGTGCAAAAAATGGTCTTTCATGTTTATTGCATTGTGTAGAGCTGTATATCAACAAAGATATTCATTTGTAAATCCGACTTATTACTGCCTTTTGGGGTCTCATGAGACAGCTTGAATTGACCTTCCCTTACATTCTTTCGAAATACTGTTTCTTATATCTAGAGGCAATGATAGAAATTTTTGTTTTATTAAGCGTTTAAATGTAATAATTTGTAAATGTCAACCAACTAAAAATCATGACAATAATTCTATTCCGCTGTATAGGATAGCTAGATTTTAGATAATGATTATTGTTCATTGCAAACTTTAAATTAAATCCATTCTATCACGGTACGGCATTTGATTAAGAATTTGTTATTTGTGCACACACATAGGGTGCTCTTTTCATGTTGGCTTTGCATTGAACAACCCGCTATTTCGTGCCCTTGAACAGTTTAATATTCTATAATTTAAGGCAACTTCAATTTTTAGGTTTTGACACCGTCTTGGCAAGCATTCTTACATTAGGATTTACATTAGGATTGTCTTGATAGTTTCTCACTAACAATCATTCTGTGTAATGGCTCACAATATACTCGTCTGTAAAATAAAGTGGTGATTATATTCAGTTTAAGTGTATTTTGAAATAGCAGCACAATTTACTTGTCAATGTTTGGTATGAGGAAGTAGTTTATATAGCAAAACTTATGTCCATATTTAAGTTGTAATGTTATATTAAAATAAGGAAATGAGGAAACTTGACAAAGTCCTATGAGCATTGCAACATATACCAAAATTTGACGAAGGTATTCATAATCAAGTCAAATGTAAGATTAAGAACAAATGTTTGATGATTAAACAAAAGGAAACACAACAGTAACCGCGTTGGAACGGTCAGTCGGCGAAAGGGACCAACTGGGGTGGTTAAAACGGTTTTTCACAGCTATATCCTCGCACTTATGAGGCGTTTCTCAATTGCAAGCAAGGAACAGCAAACCGATCTATTTGTATAAAACATGTTAAAGCTTCAATGTAAGCTATTGTTTCTGCTTAAAACGTGCTCATGGTAAGTTCGATTTAAAGAATCAAAGCTCAATATAAATGTTAATACAACTGATATTAAACTGACGTAAATTACAACAGAGATTCCAGAAACCGGGAGAAAATACTGCTATTATTCAGTAATCCGTCATGAGAAAACTGACAAGTTCCCATGAGCAATATATTTATGAATAAAGTTAAAATAACGCTTGCCAACAATATGCTCATATATGTTAAAGTAAATGTAACACATAAGACATAAGATGTTACACACAAAGATAAACCCCAGCATGTCGCATTAATATGGTAAAATCGTTAAAAGGACAGCCTGGTTTACAAAGGTCTTACTACACTTTCTAAGAGTAAACATTCTAGTTGAATGAATCCAGCTCAACCACAGAACTGACGTGAAATGACTAATTTCCGCTATATTTGATTAGTGACCCTGTGCTTCGAAGCATCAGTGGCCAACAATATTTTTTCGTACTTTAAATTTGCCTTTCAATATGTGCAAGATTGCATTATCTATCTCCAACCATAAGAATAGAAGAAAGAAAAACTAGGCATCGCTAACTAAACAACGCTACTTACAAATTGATGTTTTTCCCTAGATTTTCCTTTGGTTAAGTATATATTTGATAAATTATTTCATAATATTACTATTATTATTAATAATAATTATTATTTTTATTATTATTTTATTATTATTGTTTTTATTATTATTATTAATAATTATATTCTGATAACTTTACTTTGTCTACCTGATTCTCAAAAACGGTTCCATCGGCAACATTTGAGCATAGCTATATAATTATGTCCTTAGATAGTTATAAAAGCCATTGACGACGTAATTTATTTGTGCATGTTGAGAAAATGTGCATCTATGTTGTTCGATGCTTGGTTATAAGGAAATCTGGGTTTTTTTCAGTTGACTTTCTTTAATGAAAAAATGATGATTTGCTGGAACAATACTGCAAAACGTATCGTATCTGTTGTTTATTGATTATTGTATGTCGTAGCTAATAGCAGATTGAAATGAACTTCTTTGATCAAGCTTAATCTTTAAAAAAAATATAATTCAAACGACAAGTTCGTCATCTCATCATAAAGACCACCTTCACTTTGTATAAAGTTTTAGAATTGTAGTCTCTTTCGTATCAGAATATTGATCGGAAACAAAAATTCCGTTCACAGTCGCTCTTATCTAGATCTTTTCGTACAATAGATCAAATACGACCAATGTTTCTCTTAAGTATTGCAAGCATGTATTGTCTATTTATCTAGGTAAATAAATTCTCTAACGAAAACTGCAATACGATATATCGAATCTTATTCAAACTGACACATAATATCAAGGCATTAGATGCTGTTTCACATCATTATTAAATTATGACGACCTTTAAAATACGTCATTGTCCCGTTATACGCATTCTTCCAATAAAGATTTATTGGGTTTTCGCTCCTGTCTGAATCAATTATTTTTGTCAACGAGCGTTTACACTACTAAAAGAAAGGGAGAAATCTTAAACTCGAAAACGCTCTTCGGACGTAAGGCCCCGGAAAAGAAAGGAATATTTATCAAATAGGAAAATAATTTAAACTGAAAATCATATTTTTTATTACAAGGCCGACAAAAAATAAATTTAAACACTAACTTTTACAACATTGGACGCGCATTATCATTTCCAATTAAATTTAAAAAAAGAAATCACTACTGACTTTTGTCCCCGGACCTAATAGTGGGACAGTGTACGGACGGATAAGTAGACGGATGAAAAGACGGAAGGACAATCGACGGAAGAGAAGGTTAAACGGGCTGTTATAAATGAAGTGTGTAAATTAACAATAACATGTACTGCCTTATGTATACATAATAAATGGTAGGAAATAGGTAGTCCATCTATTCTTTAAAAATTATAGTAGCTGTGATGATGTATGCGAAGATGTATGCATTTGACATTATCAGTGGATATCAGGTATGCCAGCTGATTATATATTTTAAATAAGTTGTCGTAAAGATGCTGTAAAACATAGCAATGTCTCATGAGTAACGCTAGCGAATGTCAACGTAAAACTAATGCCCAGTGACCTTGACGAACAGTGTTGCTAATGAAGCAACCGCTATAATCAATCGCTTTAAGAGGCAGTAGTGGCTAATGGTGTAAAGGTTCCAGCGTTCATTCGAAGACGTCTCGATTTTATGGCATTTAAAGAAAACACTTCGGGGAACTCTTAGAAAAGATGTGCTTTGCTCATGAGATGTCAACGAAATAAATGTGCATGTCATGTCAGCGACTTGGAAGGAAATTAATGATGTTAAAATAAAGCAGTTCTCTCATATAATATCACAGTAGCTGTGCGTTTACGTTGTGACACATAGTTGACACCATGCACTTGTGAATAAAACGCCGTAACGACCTTTCAAAATAAAACTATTCTATATATTAATTAAATTAAGTATGTCAAGATGTGCTTTTAAATGCTGGAAACTAAATATTCAGCGATTAGTGGATATAAATATCGTTTCACATCAGATTTTCTTCAAAACACTTGTCTGAAGCAATTAATCGTAGATACTTCTATATTGCTTCCTATTTTCGTTAAGGTTGAAGTTCACATACAAAGAAGTATACATAAACGTGTGAACACAGCAATTAACTAAATTGAATTAAGACGATAACATGTTGAAGGTAATTTTAAATTAGGGATGACTTTATTGAACGATTCATTAATCTTTTAAAAATGTTTAATAGCATTCAACCTCTATTACAGACAAACCATTTGACTTTTATTAATTTACTGATTCAATTCTGAGACAATGTTTCCGTTAAATGAAATCTGTCGAGTTTATGACAAGTGCATCAATTAATATTAAAACTAGCTTGTAAAAGAATATCAACATTGAGTTTCATTTTGAAACAGCAACTTTATTACAACACAAGGTCCTTACAATTATGTTTAGTTTTATATCTTGACAACCTTGCCAAAATTCATAACATAACCTGCAACAGTTAAGTAAATAGATCAAAATTCCGAACAGAAGATACCGGGAAACATTAAATACATTTGAAATAGTTTCACGAACAGCAGCTAATGGAAGTCGTCTATAATATTCCATCTGTTTGCATCTTAGGAGGTTAATGTTAGGTAAAAAGTCACACAACTTTCTTGTGGTTATGTTAATATATAACTACACATTAAAAACAAGAATTATAAATATGGTTTGTTCGTGCATGTATTGTAATTCGGATTATTTGCAAACACAAAAATGGGCATGTGATTGATCATACCAATACACATAGGCCCAGCAGTTTAAACAGCATAAAATTGAGATGTTACAATCGAGGTTATAAATTTATGTTATTTATATGTTTATAGATTTTGTGTATATAGGGTCTGTTAAATACCAGTTACGTGTAAGTCAATAAGTTAAAAAAGTATAGGAACTGTCATAGGACCTTGTCATAATGCATCATTCAAATCATAATTAAAATTATTTTAACTATTAATAAAGAAATGTTATAGTAAAACGAGAGTTCGTCTTTATAAAAGACGTAAGGAATATTAAGCATATACGAACCATAATTGAAATGAATACTTTAGTTTTAAATAACTCCACGATCAGACGGACGACTTATTTGAACTCGTCCATGTAATATAGTTGGCACCGACTTGCAGAAATAAAAGACAAAATAAAATTTGCTCATCACTCTGCTTTGGAAGCGCGTAGCTTTGTTTCATGACAGAGACTTTCCGTACTTCTAGAGAGTAGAAAAATGTCCAACAATGTCAATTCTCGCATGTTGTGTTAACCAAAAAATCTTGAACAAGGACATTGCTATTTAATCTCAATTTAACAGTATATATCAATTTTATAAACCCAAACATTCAATTCTGAATTGTCATTGTTATCACTAACTTTGTCAGGGATTAGTTTCAGAAAGTAGCATGAATATCACCGAATCCTTCAAATTATAAACATCACACTTACTAAACACTGAACTATTTAGGATTATAGTTTCTAATCTTGCCAGTTTTCTATCTTTAATGTTGGACTAAAACAAGCACGATTCGCGACTTTTCATTTGTTTATATATTGTGCTACATGTGAACGCCGAGTGTTACAATGGGGCTTAGGCTGCATAACTGTTTACAATGTAATGTAACATACATTGTTATATGCGTTAAAAATATTTTGGACTTTCTTGTTTACTGAACACTCCGTGTTTAAACTGACTATATTTATACTTAAAGCATACACTTACAATAAAACGTGAATAACAGACTGAAACCATCCAAGGTTAACAGTCTGAAATAAGATATGCCTTTATCCAATCTATATTGCACAAACTTAGTGTGTAGTCATGTTGCAGCTGCTTTTTTAAAACTTTTAACGTGACATGCATTAATGGTAAATCAATGTGTTAAAAAGCAGAATGTATATATTGTCTGCATTAAGTCGTTTAAACAGATCATATTTAACTTAAGTAACATAAGTAACTTTAATAAAAAAAATGGGAGACTATGATTATACTTTGATGGTATGCTTTAATGTCGCAATAAAGAATACACGTACGTTGTGCATTTTGATAAACTTGTTTAGTGATCACAAGATAGGAAAATGAAAATTGAGTGTGTGTTCCTGCGTGTGAGCATGATGCCTGCGTTCGTGCGTATGTGTATGGGGTTTGTGGTGTGTTTGTTGGGGTGAGGGTGAGTGTGTATGTATGTGTATGTGCGCGCTACTCGGCTTCGGGCTTTTTCTACATAATTGAACGTTAAGTGTCGAAGGTGATATAACCTTTATTTTGCACCCAGTAAAGCCGTGGGACCATAACTGTTAAACATGTTTTGGCGATTACTTCATCTTTATTCTTTTTATACAAGTAGTTTACTTAGATATCTCGAGGCTCTGCTAAACTGCTAATTTGGGCAAGTCGTTACTTGTGTTTGTCAGGTTTTATGCTCAATGTTATAGTATTTAAAAAGAAAGTATGAAAAATGTCTTGCCACTTGCAAGAATAACTTAAAGAAGCAAAGTAAGTCATTCAGTCTCTTTGCAACGACCCTTTACATATTGTATATACATAACTGCTACAAACCGCATGAAATTACACCTATGATCAGAACATGTCATGGTCAGTATGACCTTTACCGCGTGGGTTGAGTCGCGGTCTGAAAAAGAGTCTTTAAGTTGACCTGCAGTTAAAGCTTAATGTGGATTAAAACGCTATTCTTACTGCCTTTAGTCGTTTAGCATGCATCTCCATTTGCAGTAGGTCTATTCAAGTTTCCACAAACATGTTTCTTAAGGTTTATGCATTAATGCATACGGCAGCAGTATCTGCGGATTTATTTTACTGAACAAAAACTAGTAAGATGTTGATCAGTAGCTAAACGTGTCGTTCGTTTTACCAGAAACATGGAATTATATGGACCTAATACAATAGCATTACTGATGTCTACACAATGTTTATGTTTTAGAATCTTATAGAACTTTGAAATGGGAAATAGATTTAAAGATGCATAAAAGGACGTAGAGTGTTGCAGAAAAAGGAAATTTAAGAACGCCGCCACGAATGCATTTAAGATTTTTTCTTTCCTATACCCAAAGAATTCATGAGACTGAAAATCTTACCATAAATAGCCTACGATAGACTGGTCAACCGTCTTTTTATCTTATGAATGTGCTTTAAATATAAATAAATGGATTGCATTTCTATACATGCATATGAATGGCGTCTATCGGTCTGAGCTTAAATAATCGTCCAAGAGAATGCTTAACGGAATAGCATGTCTCTTTACGGCTGTCAGTTAGCTGAATGGTAGTCTTACTGATTTCATTTCGCATTTCCAATAGGCCATAATTTCATTGTTATTATACCTAGTATAGTTCGTATGGTTATTATGATTATTAACTGTTTAGACATTGATGCTCATTGCAACTGGGACTCGTGTCGCAAACTGGAACATGGACAATCGTCGTACGTGATGGTGACATAATGTTCCAGGGCATTTATTCAACTTTTTGAAATCCTACCTAAAATGTTTTATTTCCTTTTTGTTAGAACATTTTATAGCATCTATTACTGAGTTTGTATCGTATGAAACATTAATTAGTTCTTCTCAAACGTAATCATTATTTCACATCGATCTGTCTTTTGAAACTTCTTCGTTGCCGATGCTTTTGTCTCCTGAACACATTGCAAAATGTGCGTCCTTCTCAACTATTTACCTCCGAAGCGACTGCTTATTATTAGCTGCCTCAGTCGTGTTACATTGTATTTCTAATGTTTTCATATTTTCCTATGTATATTCGGGGCTTTCGTCTGACAATCTGTCAATGATCGGCAGATTCATTTACTAAAGCAAGCAGTTATCTGTATTACAGATATGAGCAAGACAATGCCGTTACCGTTATTAAATCAATATGTTATACTCAAAACAATGTCCCTGATTGACCTACAATCGTGCATTTTCATCTTTCCTTCCAATGTCGTTAGTGTAGGCTTTTTGCCATACCATGTTTTGGATAGTCGACGCGACTCATTTATTTCTGCAAAGTAAATTTAAAGGAAGAAAAACAAAACGAAACAAGCAGATAATGTTATGCTATTCCCTGATAAAGTTGCGACTTTAACATTTTCTTTTCAGGAAAGTTTTTCATTTCGACATTGAATACATATAAACAAGTATTGTACTTCTTAACTATGTAAATTTAATGACTTTGCTTTGAATTTCGAGACCTTTAAATATTATGAGGTTGTTTAGGGAGGTCACATCGGTACTGTTCTCGGAAAAATGTCATCATAAATCAAGATCGTAATGCCGTCATAAAATCACAAACGAGATAATAAAATTATATTGAAGAATTTAGAATATATCATAAAACAATTGATGACCAGCCTTTCTGGAAAAACAAACCTCAAATTTTTGAATCGTTTTATGTCCGTGCAACAAACGGACACTAGTAAATGGGCAATAACTCATCTCAAATCGGCAAAATTAAACATGACATATACCATCCTGATGTTATAACTTATGTGTTGTTTCTTGTTAATCACCCACTGCTTAAGTTGTCGCACCTATATTCTGCACGATTGGAGACATAAAGAAACAAAATTCAAAAAGCGACTTTACAAATGCAGCATTTCTAGACATTGAGAACAATATTTCCAATGACAACGTCTCTACTAAAATCTATGACAAGAGAGATGATTTCAACTTTAGTATTGTGAATTATCCATACCTTGATGGTGATTCACCTCGTGCTACCTCCTATGGTATTTACATATCACAACTTACAAGGTTTGCACGAGTTTGTACTAAAGTAGAAGATTTCAATGCTAGAAACCTGTTTATTTCTTCTAAACTGTTACAGCAAGGCTTTCGTTTTCATAAATTAAGAAAGGCGTTTTCAAAATTCTTTCACCGCAATGATTTTATTGCTTCTAAGTATAATAGCAGTATGAAAACACTTATGCAGAAAGGCATAAGCCATCCTGCATTTTATGGAAATGTTTTATACAAGTTAAAGAAGATCAAGGGTCTCAATAACTTTTCTGACCACTTTACAAAACTTATCAGAAAATGTATTGCAGACGGTTACAACCCGGGAATACTTCGATGTACTGCATTGCTTGCAATTGACCCTTTTACAGTCAAGAACTTGCATTGCTTTTAAATTACACGATGACCGGACAGGTCGTTGAGACTATATGAAAACAGTGACTTAAAGCCATAATTGGACAGTCACTGTTGGATTTCTTGTCTCTTCATCTCTCCAGTCGTGCCCTATATAGGTGGGACAACTTGAGCAGTCTCCATACCCTTTACGTGAGATTGCACAGTAGGTATAACATCGGGATTTTTTTAATCTTTATCATATATAATATGTCAACTGCGGATAAATCCTCGGCGTTTATAATATGTTTTTAAACGATTAACTCTAAACAATACTACGTTTTATTTTGTTGATTTTCTAAAATTCTATTGTTTCTTCCATATTGTTTACATTTCACTTTTGACACTTTTGGCATATGACGTCATGGCATTTATGACGTCATTATATGGTTCTTATAATATATCAGCGCTTGTACTGCTTTATTTTATTTTAAACTACTCTCTCATTTGGAATTTTTTGGTTGCCGAGGCTTTTATCTACTGTAAATACTGTACATATGTTCATTATATCTGTTTTAACTCCCGATGCAGGTGCTTACTGTTAGTTGTGTCACTTTGACGGGATACTTTTATTTACACTGTTTGTTTGATAGAAAAACCGTCAGGAAGTGCGAGGTTGGAGCGCTCCACAAACCAGGTTTAAGCACCCCAGTTGGCCCTTTTGCCGACTGACCGTTCCAAGGCGGTAACTGATGGTTTTTCTTTTTGTGTGTTATGTCTCGTCTCTGTGTTTTTTGTCACATTTACATTTACCTTGTCTGCCTTGGTCTGCAGGTAGATAAAATTTAAATATCTGTGAAAATTTTGATAGGACCTTTTCTTATTTACCTATGTATATATATCTATATATATCTATATATCTATATATATATATATATATATATATATATATATATATATATATATATATATATATATATATATATATATATTGTTAATAAATGGAGCATACTCCAGCTATAATTTTCTTTAGAAATTTTAAAATGATGTTAAATATGTTTATTCCGTTACTTTTACAGGCACATTAATGATATTTGTGTATGTTTGCTCAGTGTAACACCTCTGTGTAACCTTAGAAACATTTACAACGAAGAGTGAAATGCATCTTTTCATTGGTCAAATACACTTTAAATTCATTGGATCATAGTTATTACATTGATTAATTTGTTTTTTTCGAAGCAAACTTCTTCTAAATACTTAAACACATGAAAGACGGGTGTGTGTCTTACGGAAATGCAATGCGTAATGTCGATAAAGCTATTTTCATTGGCTAACGGTTTATTATAAAAGTACAGCATTACCTTTATAATCACTGTGTTACTCATTTGATATGGTTTGCAATATGGAAACTTAATGTCAACACTAAGTATTCCTAGAAGTTCTGTCAGTAGTTGACCGTAAAACACTTAACGTCAAGTAATAAAATTACGTAATAACTCGATTAAATAAAGGCAATGATACAATGTGTACCTTAATTGTCATAACCCCAAAAGTAGTTTATGTTTTTACAGTATTCACTATTCAGTCAAATGATCATATGTCCCAACGCTATAAAAAAAAAAACAATTTTATGCTAAAAAGATATGTTTGTGACTAGTGATTCAAAACGTGCAGCACGTTTGGCATCACTGACATCCATAACAGCACTTACATATTGAGGAGTCTGTATTTATCAGAGTGAAGCAACATAGAGCCTGATAATAGCATTTAAAATCTTCAAAAACTTACAAACATTAGCATCAAGATAGTAACATGCTCCAACATTGATGACATTACTTACATTTTTATGAACAGTAGTACACCAGCGTCTAATAGGTAAATAAGAAAAGGTCCTATCAAAATTTTCACAGATATTTAAATTTTATCTACCAGTTGACAAAGGCAAACAAGGTAAATGCAATAGTGATAAAACACAGAGACGAGACATAACACACATAAAGAAAAACCATCAGTTACCGCCTTGGAACGGTCAATCGGCAAAAGGGCCAACTGGGGTGCTTAAACCTGGTTTGTGGGGCGCTCCAACCTCGCACTTCCTGAAGGTTTTTCTAGCAAACAAACAGTGTAAATAACAACATCCCGTCAAAGTGAAACAACTAACAGTAAGCACCTGCATCGGGAGTTAAAACAGATACAATGAACTTATATATAAACATAATAACAGTAATAAAATAAACACTTATGTACAGTATGTACGGTATGTACAGTAGATAAAAGCCTCGGCAAAGTAAAAACAAAAACCCCAAACAAGAGATCAGTTTGAAATAAAACAGCCCTAGCGCTGATATATTACAAGATATTATAGGAACAAATAAAACAGCCCATGCGCTGATATATTATAAGAACAAATAAAAAATCCCAAACGCTGAAATATAACAAGATCAATTTAAACATGGCACATAATGCCATGACATCATGTTCCAAAAGTGTTAAAAGTGAAATGTAAAAAAATACTAAAGAAAACAATGAAATTTAGAAAACAACCAACCAACAAAATAAAACGGCAAAATGTTAAGAGCTAATAAGTTAAAGAAAAAACAGTTCATAAAAAGCCGAGCATTTATCCGCAGTTGGCATATTATATGTAAGAAAGGTACTAAAAATCCCGATGTTATACCTACTGTGCAATCTCACGTAAAGGGTACGGAGACTGCTCAAGTTGTCGCACCTGTATAAGGGCACGACTGGAGAGATGAAGAGACAAGAATTCCAACAGTAACTGTCCAATATGGCTTTAAGCCACTGTTTTCATATAGTCTCAACGACCTGTCCGGTCTTCGTGTAATTTAAAAGCAGTGCAAGTTCTTGACTGTAAAAAGGTCAATTGCAAGCAATGCAGTACACTGAAGGATGCCCGGGTTGTAACCGTCTGCAATACATTTTCTGATAAGTTCTGTAAAGTTGTCAAAAAGGTTATTGAGGCCCTTAATTTTTCTTTAACTTGTATAAAACATTTCCATAAAATGCAGGATGGCTTATGCCTTTCTGCATCAGTGTTTTCATACTGCTATTATATTTAGAAGCAATTAAACCATTGCGGTAAAAGAATTTTGAAAACGCCTTTTTTAATTTATGAATACGAAAGCCTTGCTGTAACAGGTTAGAAGAAATAAACAGGTTTCAGGTTTCTAGCATTGAAATCTTCTTTTTTAGCTCGTGCAAACCTAATGTTACGCTAGTCAAGTTAAGGGGTTGTTTACCGTTAAAGTATTAATGACGTTTTTCGCATGACGTAGTATTCGCGTAATTGCTAGAAAGAAAAGGATCATGCTAGAAAATGCATTTGTTTATTTTTAACTGGGTTTCATGATTGTTCTGGAGACTTTTGCGTTATAGAAAATTTTGGGTCTATACAAGTGCATGTTAGCCGATTTAAGTTTAAGTTAGTTTGGAAATACTTGCAACTTCTATATTTAACCTACGATAGAACTTACGTGAACCTACTATATTCTACTGTGATATAAATATTCAAGTGTTGGATTTGGAATTATATTATTTATATTCGTCTATTGTTCTACCTTTGGATTATTTCAACTGTGCGTATCTACGAGGACATTCTTCCAAAACTCTTCAGGATTAATCAACGTTAGATTATTAATTGGACTATTAAAGCGACACCTCCTAAAGCGACAAACTGTAAGCTAAAATTTATTTTGCATTCTCAAATTTTGTTTGATTTATTTCATATTGTTTAATTACGCCATAGATATAATAGCTTATTAATATAAAACATTATTGTACTAGTTTGCTGCTGATTTGTTCTTTCTATTAAACCATTTCGTCGTTTAGTAAATGTGATATTTTATTAATAAATCTTAACTATCGACACCGGTCGTGACAGAAATTTAGGGCTCGTCCGGGAATTGAAACATTTAAGGATAACTGCTATTTCTGTTGTTGTTTTTTAAATTAATTGTATTTAGTTTTGTTTTTGTTTTTTGTTGTTGTTGTTTTTGTTTTTTTTTGTTGTTGTTTATTTTTGTGTTTTTTGTGAACACATATTTCTACAAACAAGCAACAATTTATCATGGCATTTAAAAAGTTTGTAAAGTCGCCTACCTAGGAGGAGTTTAATATGGCCAAAAGGACATCGCTGTTCATTATACTGTTCCTGGAATTAATGCATCCATGTGGAAACATGCTATTTGCAATATGCTTATTCAAACCTTGACTGACATACATTTGACTGAATTTATGTCATTTGTAAAGGAAGATGTGTCAGAACAGGACATAAAATTAAAATTGCAATTAGAGAAATTAAGAATAGGAAAAGAAGAGCGAGAATTAAAAAGGTTAAAGTTAGAAGAAAAATGAAAGGAACAGTTAGAGAAGAGAGAAAGAGAACGAGAAGGAGAAAAAGAAAACAAAGAAAAGAGAAATAGAGCGGGAAGAAAGAGAACGAGACAGGCAGTTTCAGTTAGAATTAAAAAATCTAGAAACAGCAAATCAGACACCCATTTAAAAAAAGGCATTTGATGTGTCAAAATTATAAGACTTGTTCTTTCATTTTAAGAAAAGGATGTTGACAAATACTTTTTACATTTTAAGAAAGCTGCAGATAACTTGAAATGGCCAAAAGAGCACTGGAGTTTACTTCTGCAAACTGTTTTGTTAGGTAAAGAACGTAAACTCTACTCACAGTTAAGCATTGAACAGTGTTCTAACTATGATACTGTCAAAGATTACATACTTACAGGCTAAGATTCGGTCTCTGATGCATATAGACAAAAATTAAGGAATTGTAAAAAGAAACTATTCAAACACATGTTGAGTTTGCTAGAACAGATACGGTTCATTTAAAAGGAATAGAACAAGTCATGCAAAATCACGGCAGCTTATGTGTATTGAAGAGTTGAAATGCTGCTTCCAACCTGACATTAAGACCTTTATTGATAAAAAGCAAGTTGAAACTTTAGATGAAGCTGCTCGTCTGGCTTATGACTATTCTTTGACCCACAAGATCTTATTTGTTCTTAAACGAAACTTCACATCTACACGTAGCACTACAAGAAATACCAATTCAAGTCCACTTGCAGTAGCTTAATTAAAACACAATAGTTATTCTACCGGCTTTTCGAGTCAGTTCAGTTCAAACAGACAAAAACCGTCTGGTGAACGAAATACCATGTACAATGTTACTTGCAAATAATGCAAGAAAACTGGTCACCTCATTTCTGACTGTTTAAAATTAAAGGAGAAGCAGTCTAGTGGTGGATACAACCCAATAGGCCTCACCACTTTCAAGTCAAGGCCACAGACTTGTGTCGAAGTTGACACTTTTGAACAGGCTAACGAACCTGACTTCTTGCCAAAGGCAAAATGGCCTTTTCATACCGTTGAGGTTTCGAAACCAAATTCTGACTTTGTTATGGGTATTTATGAGCCACTTATATCACTTTCAGGTGATCCTTGCTCGCCTACCCCTATTAAGATATTAAGAGACACAGGGGCGTCTCAATCTCTTATTTTGACATATACTCTATCGATTTCTTTGGAGTTAGTGTTGCTATTCCGGTTGTGGAGTGAGGTTCTTTAACTTTTCCTCTCCATAACATTGTTTTGTCTTCCACTGTAGTTAATGGTCTTTAATCTTCATTACCTTTTGAGGGTGTCCGTTTGTTGCTAGGCAACGACTTAGCTGGAGATAAGGTCGTGGTATATACACTCGTAACTGACACACCTATCATGGACAAACGTCCTGATCCTGCCGAACAGGAAATTTCTGATCTTTATCCTTCTTGTGCAGTTGCTTGTTCTGTGGCTAGCAAAGCTATCCAGAGTTCGGCTAAAACGCCGTTCACAAAAATGTCACTTCTAATGTTGACTTGGCTGACACTTTTATAGGCCAGATTTGCAACGAGGCTAATGACCCGTTCCTTAAACATGTGAGTTCGTCAAATTCTGATATGTCAACATTCTCAACTGATTGTCATTTATCCAATGACAAATTGATGATAAAAGGTCAAGGTCACAACTTGGTCAGGATCAACACAATGATCCTAATATTTTTGGCTTGTTCGAGAAGATTTTACCTGAGAATGAGAGTTCATGTGCGCAGGTCGGTTATTATGTAGGGAATGGTGCTTTGGTGAGGAAATGGAGACCACAAGATGTTACACTTGATGATGATTGGGCGGTTAACCATCAGATCGTAGTTCTGCGTCAGTATGGACAAGAAATTTTACGTATGGCTCATGAATCAAATATGTCCGGTTATTTAGATATCACAAAGACTCACAATAAGACCCTAAATCATATCTTCTGGGCAGGTCGTACGTCTGACATGTCTCAGTACTGCAGATCTTGTCGCACTTTTCAATTGGTTGGTAAACCAAATACAAATATTCCCAAAGCTCCGTCACAGCCCATTCCTGCATTTGAGGAACCGTTTGGTCGGATTATCAAAGACTGCGTTGGATCTTTGCCTAAGACAAAGACAGGAAATCAGTATCTTTGACCATCATATGTGCTTCGACACCTTTTCCTGAAGCAATACATTTATGGAATATTCCGTCAAAATCGATTGTCAAGTCTCTTGTCAAATTGTTCACATTTGTTGGCCTTAAGTGTCTGTCTTTATCAGAGTGCAAACAAAAGAACCTGAAAATAGCATTTAAATCCTCAAAGACTCTCATACACAATCGCATCTAGATAATAACATGATCTGACAAATGTGTTCAATGAATACTGAAACACTGTCAGGTTTTCTATCTTATCATCTAACTGGCGAATATATTGGCTATTAAATGATCACAGATGTTGTGTTATTTTTTTCACATAACTTATAAACCATCAAGTGTGTTTGTAAGATATAACTTTAATTATGAATTTACGCACATTTCGGCGCTAGAAGCGATTTAATAGCTTAAAATGACAACAATTATTTGCGCCACAACAACTAGCTAGTGGCTTATCAAAGTAATCAAGAACCCGATCTGGTAGCACAATCGGTAGAGCTTACGGGATGCCACGGGCTCGATACCGGGCCGCGACATAGCAAAATCATTAAAATGGTATTAGTATAGCTCCCTTGCATTGGCGCAAGCAAATATAACGGTACTTCACGACTTGTTGTCCCACTACCAGGTTAGTAATGTGACTGGATGTGGCATCATGTCAGGTGTTCACTACATGCTATACACAGTGTACACACTAACTCCAGATATCTAAAACACTGTCGACAAAAAACAAATTAAACATATAAATATTTGATGCTCATAAGGTTCATACTAAGGTTCATATTGATGCCTACACATACTTTACTTGTGAATATTTCTGTCTCGTCATTTGGTTTCCAGTGTAATATTTTATTGCTTTAATGTAGGTGGGTATGTGATTTTATTCTTGTATTGTGTATTGTTTTATTATAGTTATATACTGGAATTATATTGGTACTTGTCAAATAACTAAGGGTCTTTATCTTACGTAAGTGGGTATGAGTGTGTGGGGCGTCCGTGGTGCAGTAGTAATAATCGCCGATTTGTAACTCAACCGACTGGTTAGCTTCCAAACGCGTGGCTTCGTGTCCGTTTGGGGCCAAGGACTTATTGTGTGAAGGTCTTCCAAGTGACCTGTGAAGGGCCGGTCGTGCTATTCAGACATTTGTTCGGAGTCTTTCGCCACCAAAACAGCTGGACGTCGCTATAATGATCATGATTCGTCGCTGTGATGAATCGCAAATAAACAAACACAAAGCTACACACGTTTTGTGCTTTAGATGTTTTTTTTAAATATTTTTGAAAATAAAATATGACAATGCTAAGGCTTAAAGTACACGCTTTAATGTTGACTCAACCAATTATCAAGTAATTGTGCAATTTAAAAGCAATTAAAGTCTTTGGCTCTAAATAGGTAAATTTTAAGAGATACAGACCATCATAATACTTTCCGCGTTGGTTGTAAACATCCTCAGTACAGTATTAATCCATATGATTGATTTTTTGTAGATCATTTTAGATGTATATCAAAGTAGACAAAGTGCATTTATTTCTTTATATGACTAAAGAAATACAACATGCGCAAAAGCGCCTTATCTATGAATATAAACGTTTATCTTCACCAATCTTCACACATTAGTTGGCAAGCCTGTATTCATCGGGTGCAAAAAGTGTATTATGATGATCAGCAAATAACTCGTACGAGTCAAAGTTATTTTTTTAACATTTTCTGTTGCATGTATTTAGATTTCTTAATGCTCAATAAACTTTGTGAACTTATTACGAGTATTGTGTTGTTATAGGAAGAAATACCCCAAATTCCGAAAACAGCCATCAGAAGCAAATATCATTGAGCGGCTTTTACATAATCATTACTTCTTAACTTTTTGGCATTATTTTAAAGTACATCATATTAATCATTTTTCCGGAGTTATATCTATTATTGGACTCATATTCCAAACCGTTAACATGCCGTCTCTAACGACGACAGCAAAAATACATGTCTCAAGTGTTGCCTCCCTTGTCCGCTTCTTTAGCCTGATCGACCTCTACTTAAAGCAGTCGTAAACTTATTTAGTTTTTTTTCAGGAGCAAATCGTTAGCTTGTCGCATTATGTAATGATTGCATCAGATATTATCCTAGCTTAAGTCGTGATTGGTTACGTTAGTTTTATTGAATTTAAAAGGACTTGGATAAATAAATTAGATATTTTTCCCGATCTAACCGCTTGCACTGATACACGTTGCAGATAGAGTATTATATGCATTGATAAGGAAGATAAATTGTGATCTTAAACCTGATATTGGATTACTTTTGTAGGTAATTTTCAATCCCTATAGCATTTAACATAACTCATCAGGTGTTTATGAATCAATAATAGTATAAGGCCTACTTTGTCGCTTAGCCGATTATTAACCCAAGTCCACTACGACAAAAAAATGTCGAATTGGAAGAGGGTAGTTACATAACTTTTATATTTCCATGTGTACGTATTTCGGGAAAAAGATCCATTGGAATTCTTCACACACGGTTGATGAATGGCCTGGAAACATGATATGTTTTCATTTATTTTTTTAGAAAAGACACTAATGAATATTCAATTTTTTTAAGTGTGCAGCCATGACAGAGGCTGATGAATGGTCATGTGACATGATCCCCTTTAATATTTGCATTGTCTTTTCAAACCTGATGTTGTCCATTTAGATTTGCTCTGTGAACAACCTGATATTGCATAAAAATGAAGTGTTTAAAGATGTTAATATCATTTGGTCCGTTAAACATATAAGTGAAAGTATTATCAAAATATCGTTTTTAGTAAATTAAATTATCTATTTTTTTCTCGTTGTTATTGCTTTTGTGCAAATGATTTCAATTTCGTATATGCTTACATTCGCTTGATAATATAATGGTATGGTGAAGAAAGGAGGAAGGTGTTGTTACTTTCACAGTTGTCCATGTTTTAACACTTCAGCATCATTTCCTTATTTTTAATTCCATCAATTGCCAGAGAGTAAGCGAGACATTCGTATACCCGATATTATTTTCATTAGCAATAGGTTGTCAAGGTCGATGTCATTGACTCGGCAGACAGCAGCCCTGTCCTCTAAAATAACTTTATTTTGTAATTTCAGAAAGAATAGCTCTAATCTTGAATTCTCGACTGGGTTTCTCCTTTCGATTCCCCAAGTTCCTTTTGCGGTAACTAAATTGTCTTTAATGTTAAATGTGCAAATGTTAAATGGAATGGTTTATTAGATAAAATAAAATGACCCTTTTCAATGATAAAGTGTCACATCGTAAGCTTCATAACGGGAGGCATACCACTGTTTACCGCTTGTATTCCCTCTCATCCCAATATTACGCCCCAATATACTGAACAAACACTAATTAGGGAAACAATGACTGCATGGGCCGTTGTGTATCAAATGTTAACCTTACTGTTCAATTTAGATTTCAATGAAATAAAATAAAATTGAAAAATGAAAGTGTAGCGCGATCCTTAAGGTAAGAAGAGAAGGTAATGTATATATACAGCTTATTGATAAGGGGTAAACGAAATGTTGCTTTAAGACTATCCGCGACTTTCGGACAGATAAACATATAATGTGTTAAAAATATGACAGCCAAACGAAGGCAAGAATACACCAATTACATTTAGAATACAACAAGCCTTAAGATAAACAGCATCATTTATATGCAATCAAGACTGATACTTCAATGGATGTTTACGTAATATGGTTCTGTATAATCTTTCATGTGTTGATTTGATATTGTTCGATAGAGGATGCATGTTTTCATTGGTGACACATAATTCACTTCATTGTAAGCATCTACATGCAGCAACTGTAAATATCGTTAGATCACTTTTCCTTCAAACAGAGACTTGTGTTAAGGGTGTATCATTTGATTGAATTTGAAATATATAATTGCATATTTCTACTGATGCACATGATTTTGATACAATGGTGACTGGATGTTTTGCAGATTGCATGAAACAAATAAAGTTGAGAAACGAAATTATTTCTTTATATATAAACGTAAGAATTGTCTTATAACAAACACAAAATGTAATTTTGCATGTGTGTGTGTTGATTCGTGTATGCAGTTTTGTTGTACCTAGCTGTACAAGCACATGTCTAAGACTTATGTATGTATATGTGCATAATGGGTTTTAAAACAACACCAGTATGTCGACAGGAGAAGTTATGTTTTATAAAATAAGACGTGTCTTTGTATAGTTTATTTATGAATTCTTGTAAAAAGAGGTGTCCACTGCGTATTGGTAGAGTCGCCGACTTGAAAATATTCTGACTGCTTAGCTTTTTCAAGGCATGTGTGCGTGGAGTTCAGTTCAAGGCAAAGGACCTAATGCGAAAAGTTCTTCAAGCTTGCCAGTGGTTCTCCGCAGACATTTGTTTGGGGTCTTTGTCCACCCTATTAAATGGACGTTGATTTAATTATTATTTTAGCATATCGCTGAGATGCACTTCCAATTCAAAAACAAATATAAAAAAGAAAGTTAAAGTTTTAGCTGTTTTTCAATGTAAAAAGTGTACTTTAAACATAGACATGGAGTACATGAAAATTTAAAATGCTGCTTGTATTGATTGCAGCGGCATCAATGTCAACATACATATACACAATAACCGATAACCGTTAAAATCATTCTTTTTAGAAATATAAAAAGTAAAATAAAACGACATTTTAATGGCATTTTAATAGAGACATCCATACCAAGTTATGACGCACTACGCGAGAAAACCGGGCATACGGTCAAAAGTGTCATTTTTAATGATTCTGCTATCATTTATTACTACAAATTCGAAATATTTTTTTTCTGAATTGGCTTTGTATTAATGAAATAATAAGAACTTTAAAGACCCCTACTAACGGTAGTTTTCTTAAATATGACGTCATATTACCGACGTCATAATATTAGGATAAGTAACTTACTCACTCAGCTTAATTAAATTTAAGCTAATGTGGTTTGATTTAGTTTGCTATTTTACTGCAAATAAAGGTGTTTGTGTGTGTGTGCGCGCGCGCGTGCGTGCGTGTGTGCGTGCGTGTGTTTATTGTTAAAGTGGGTAAAAGTAACAGGTTATAATTAGATAACATGAAAAACTATCAACTGACTTTTGGCTGACACAAACGGCCGGATAGTGCAATGTATTGTGTGCGCTGACAAGTTTACCAGCCAGGTTGAAACACTGATGACATTTCTGTATTCCTGAACTTTTGCTGGGGATCCTTGAGAAACTCCTACCGGTTATCCTCTGGTGTGGTCCGCAAGATGGTAATGCCAGCTTTTTTTAAACGTGAAATTTGGAAAGTTGATATTGTCTGAAAATGCACCACAAATAAAAATCAGATTATATCAATGACATAGTTTTGCGTGTTTTGCCGTCTAACAATGTTGGTGGGCGAAAACCGTAGATAAATGTTTGTTAAACTACTGGCGCATCGCAGGCATTCTCACGGTTGAGGCATTGCAAGCCTGTGAATCTAACCTAACGGCTACGACTATCTCATTTATATAAACCCTATTGTTTCAAATATAATCTGTATATAATATGATAATGACATTGTTTTGTTATTGTTTACGGCATATTACATCGCCATACTGCATGGTCTTAAGGTGATGCCCAAGAAAACCCTTCCAACTTCTCCAGTCCCACCTGGGATATAAAACTTTCCAATGTGAGCTAGCTCATTCACAATCTCGCAATCTTTTTCTCTGTACTTTGAGTTGGGCAAAACTGGAATCCACAAGACAACGTGCGTCCCCCTATGTTTGTTGTTGTTGTTGTTTTGTTTTGTTTTGGTTATTTTCTTTGTTGTTGTTGTTTATTTTGATTTTGTCTTTTGTGAAGATACCGCGCTCAATGCAGTTATTGTCTTATTTGTAATATTACTGGTGAAAGTCGATACAAGTGTATACCAACTGGCGGACGGTAACCTAACATAAATAACTCCAGATATGTTTTCGCTTCGACCGAGACACGAACTCAATGGTTGAACTGTCTGTGACTCTATGAGCTCAGCAACTGGCGCTACTTATTTGCTTTTGAGTACATTAAATGGAATGTCATAAGTGACTCTCATTGTAATAAATCAGCCAAAGGAAACAATTACAACAAGTCCATGTACTTGCATGTGGTACTCGACCATGCTAGTTTGTCCTGGGATTGTCCACCATATGAAGTACCCAAGCAGATACCGGTTTCCGTGTGTCCTGAAAATATCAACATACAATCTATTGAAAATTAAGCCGTCACGTGTTTGCGCTATTACTATAATCAAGCATATTTTTTGTTATCGTTTCAGTCATTTGCTCGAAGGTCATTATTAATTTCATGTATTCCGATATATTTCTTCTTTGGTTGTTGCTGTTGTTGTTTTTGTATAAAATATACTTGTTATCATACAAACAATTAAACGGCATTGTAAATGTGTAATAAACAAATTGCTTGATATGTATATGATAAGTTCCTCCACTAAAAAGAAATAGAATTGTGCATTGTAATCGTATGAAACGGCGCACTGATTTCTGCATTTTAATTTTAAGCGGTAATGTTTTGTTACATTCGTTTAGACTTAATCTTGAATAGTCGTTAAATATTAAATGTTTGCAAACAATGTTTATTGTTGTTGTTGTTTGTTTCACTTTTATGTAAGCCCAACAAACAGTTGCCAAGAAAGAAATATGTGATACTTTATTCGTTGGAAACGGCCGTTCGCGGTCGCGTTGTTGGATGTTGTGAGGGAGTGTATGGGAGTTCGGGAATTAAAATTCTTTGGTCTATTGGGGATTCTTCAAGGGTCTTGGGCAGGTCTCGTGCTTTGGGCTCTAATCTGCGGTTAGTGCTTGCGATTTCTCTACGCTGTGCACTTCTTTGCCTATTGAGAGAACGTTTGCTCGAGAGCGGCGTCTGTGTGTTGCATGTCATGGGGGTGGTGCGTTTTTTGCCGGCGCTTTCTTTAAGAGGTTTTCTGTGTGGACTTGCGCGGGTGTTTGTGGGGATCTGCGTTTCCTGTTGACAGTGTTTGCATAGAGTGCGGTGGCACTTTGTTTGGACGTAATTTCGGATTGGCATTGTCCCCTTCTGGCCGGGGCCGCGTTGTGGGTGCTGTCGGTTTGGCGTCACGCTCTCTTGGCGGTGTTCTGGTTGTGGGTGGTCCTTTCTTTTCTCAGATAGTCCGTCTGGTTTGGCCTCCGGGACTTGCTTTTGTTGAGGCGATGGCTGACATTTGGATACGGCGTTTCTGGCGTTCGGCTAGTGCTGCCTCCCGTGGTGTTTGCGTGTCGCGGCGTGCAGGGTTTGCGCAGGTTTGTGCTGAGATGGAGGATTTCGGTACTGGAGGCCGGTTTGTTTCTTCTAGGCTGTTGCAGCAGGGGCTTTTGTTTTCATAAATTAGGAAGGGCGTTTTCGGGGTACTTTCGCCGAGATGGTTTTGTGGATTCTCTGTGCGGTGTGGGGACGCTTGTGCGGAGGGAGGGGGGAGATGGGGTTGGGGAGTGGGCCGTCCTGCGTTTTGTGGAAATGAGTGTGCGGGTAGGGGAGATTCGGGGTCTCAGTGGCTTTACTGGCCGCTTTGCGGGGACTTGTCGGGGGAGGGGGTGCGGGCGGTTGTGTGTGGTTGCGGCCCGGGGGTCCTTCGTTGTGTTGCGTTACTTGCAATTTGGATCATTTGCAGTCGGGGGCTTGCGTTGCTTTTAAGTTACACGATGACCGGACAGGTCGTTTAGACTATATGGGAGCGGTGACTTAAAGGCGTTGTTGGACAGTCGCTGTTTGATTTATTGCTCTTCATCTCTCCAGTCGTGCCCTATATGGGGGACATCTTGAGTAGTCCCCATACCCTTTACGTGAAATCGCACAGTAGGTATAGCATCGGGATTTTTGGTACCTTTGTTATATATAGTATGCCAACTGCGGATGGGTCCTCGACTTTTTTCTTTCTTTTTTATGCGTGTTGGCTCTTTGGCAATACTGCATTTTGTTTTGTTGGTTTGGTTTTTTTCTGGGGTTCCGTGGTTTCTTTCGTGTTTTCGCGTTCAAAGGCGGTAACTGATGTTGTTTTTTTCTTTTTGTGAGCTATGTCTCGTCCCTGTGTTTTTGTCACATTTACATTTACCTTGCTTGCCTTTGTCTACAGGTAGATAAAATTTAAATATCTGTGGATACTTTGATAGGACCTTTTCTTAAATACCTATTGTATTAAGTGAGATATAAGGCATACAACTGTGTTTGAAGAAAGGTAAGATTAAAATGGGGTCCCGCGGTTGGAGGCGAACAAACAACCCCGTCGATACATAAATGTAAACTAAATTGCGCTCGACTAACACCAAGCGCTCAATATACCAAAATGCATAATTTTATTATTATCAATAAGTTAGCCTGTGTAGTTATAAGTAGACACGTTCACGTGACACTGGTCGACTTTATATGCAGTGCGTATATCATGTTTGAAAAGTCTTTTCAAAACAGTTTTTTCTAGTGAGTAAATATAACTATTTGATTTAAAGGGAACTGATTTAAATGTCGCTTGTAATACCAAATAATATTTTCGTAAACTTTACATATCCACGTCGATGAGTCGAAATTGAACAAACATGTAACCTACAACAACATCAACATATAGTCAAGATTATAAATAAACAGTATTTCTTTTACGTACTATTTTGATACACATTAAACGTAAACATTTAACATGAATTCTATGAAATAACAAAAAGCATCGTATTCATTCTGTAAACTTGTATAAACTGTTTTACTGTTAAATTTTCATTCACGCTTGTTTAGATCTTTGTATTCGATCTGATTCTAGCCAAAGGCTTAAAATATAAACATTATGTAAATTAGAAATAAATCTTACCTCTACTTCTTCCTGCATTTTTGTTTGTTATCGCATCTTATAAAACAACATTCAGTGTCAAATACGATAGTCAAAGCCATGCTGTCAAGGTCGAA
Organism: Sinonovacula constricta; assembly: GCA_007844125.1. Taxonomy (NCBI): domain Eukaryota; kingdom Metazoa; phylum Mollusca; class Bivalvia; order Cardiida; family Solecurtidae; genus Sinonovacula; species Sinonovacula constricta. Next base: position 12,848,199 of record CM017560.1, on the reverse strand, counting down.
GGTAAAAATACTCGGTAAAAGTGATGTCATGTTCATGGTGGATTTCCCAATGTTACGTCATAATGCCATAAACCTTTTTTTGCGTCGTGCGTCATATTCTGTTTATGCGTATTGACAAACTTGCATTTTTGTATGGAAAGAACCTGGTTAACTCATTAATTATCAATTATTTGTATTATATTTTGCAGTAAGATTTCCCGCATGTGAAATACCTTTGTTCTGTGCCTTTTCGGAGTTTGGTATATGTTGCAATGCTCTTAGGACTTTGTCATATATTCTTATTCATGATCACAACAATGTTACTTGTGCAGTGTGGCGGTCGTAAAAAATCTCCCCGTGCATGTTATCTATGTTGTCATTTAATTCATCCTATAAGGCTTGTTACGTGTATTTCCTTTCATGGACATTGAACTTTGGTTCTTCAATTCCATCTTCACTTGAACAGGATGCTACAAACATTTATTCGTCTCTGGTCATGTTTGTTCATGATTCAGAAAGTTAACTTTAATAATAGTCAACCATATTTGTGTAGTTTTTCAAATCGAAATAATACCATATTCTTTTCTAAACACCATGTGGACATTATTTTTCAATGACGTCACTACTTTCGTCATAACGTATAGAAAATATCAGCGCATGGATATTTAGTTGTCAAATAGATCGTTTTTCTTTCCATTGCTTGCATTTGAGAAACTCGTCAGGACGTGCGAGGTTAGAGCTCTGTAAAACCGGTTTAAGCACCCAAGTCGGTCCATATTGCCAACTGACCGTTCCAAGGCGGTAACTGTCGAGTTTGCTCTTTTTGTAAAAATGACTCATCACAAATTTGTTCTTACTTTTCGCTTGTCTTGTATGTGAAATACCTTTGATCTGTGCCTTTTCGGAGTTTGGTATATGTTGCAATGCTCATAGTACTTTGTCATATATTCTTGTTTTTTTTTGCTCTCCCTATTAGGCTCCTAACCAGCAAAATATGATTTTTTTCTTATCAAAAACACTTGACTTATTGACTTTAAATTATATATTTTTCTTTTGAAAATCTCTAAGAAAGTACCATATAAGATATCTTGGAAACAAGTGGCCATGTAGAATTTATTAAATTCATGCGTTAAATAAGACACTTAACAAACATGACAGAAGCAATTCAGATTTCTTCCTCGTTCTGTATTTTTCAATTAATGGTTGGATGTGTTGCATTGTAGTGTGTAACTATGGCAGTATATTTTAGATGAATGCTACATATGTCATTCATAGCCAAGCCTAATGAAGCATTTGTTATCTTTACTTGTGTTTGAACATATATTTTACAATATAATAATTCACGATCTATTAAACTGTGTTTTTAAGACTTCAGTACCTCTGGAATAATCAGTCAGCTAACCAAGCAGTTACCTCTGAATTGATCAGTTAGCAAACCAAGCAGTAACCTCTTGAATGTTCAGTCAGCTAACCAAGCAGTTACCTCTGGAATGTTCAGTCAACAAACTAAGCAGTTATCTCTGGAATGATAAGTCAGCAAACCAAGCAGTTATCTCTGGAATGATCAGTCAGCTTACCAGGTAATTATCCTTGAAATGATCAGTCAGCAAACCAGGCTTTTACCTCTGGAAGGACCAGTCAGTAAACATGCAGATTGTTCGGTTCATATCGCTTAACTGAGTTCTAACTACGCTAAAAAAGCAACATTTTTTTAAGTTATCCGTTAACTAACATCCAATGTTGTTGTTGTTTTTGTTTTATTGTTCTGATATGTGACCTATTATTAACATTATCGATATTGCTTTACAAAAACTTACACAAAATGAATTAGTTTAAGAAACGCTTTGTTTCAGTTAGATATAAACTGAGTAATTTGTACCCTGCTTACCCAACAGACAAGATAAGTTCCACTGTTTACTGATGTTTTTAAAATACAAAACCTTTCAGTTTAAATGTTTATTATTTCATTGTTTCACTTTCAATCCAACATTATTATTGGTAAGTTTTGAGACATGATTTCTTCATACTTCCTTTGCTTTATTATATTTGTTATTTTTTAAGAGACACTAAATAAATAAACAATTGTAATTATTTGATCTCAATGTTCCTTATTCGTTTGTAGAAGGTCATCTAAATAGCGCTAAAATATTGAGAAGCAACAGAATTGATTCTAAACGTATTTCAATTTAAGTATGTATACCTGATAAGATCTTTTTAATTTGGTAGAATCAAGATTTAGATTTAGTAGAATGGAACAACAAAATGTTCCATTTAACTATTAATATGGTTTGCTCATTAATCGAAATTTACCGAATGTCAAAATAAAACATGTTTAATTCCATCTTTTAAGCGTGTCATATTATTTCTACAAATTAGAAATATACAATAAGCATAGCTGAAAGCGCATGTGGTTTAAAGACCGAAATACAATTACAGTTTCTTTTTGAATATTGCTATGTCAGCTTCTCCATATTTAATGCTTGACAGTTTGAATTTTATGATGTTTATACCGACAAAGCTGCATTACTGTTTTATAAAAGCACTAATTTCACTAATAAATACCCTTTGTTGTATCGTTCAATGCTTACAATGAACCAATGGCATGTTGTTTCTGTAGGTACATTTGATTGCCAATAGCCACAAAGTCATGAAATGACGAACAAGTTCTGATTAAATGTTTTTGAAGTAAGTTCCTACGCATATGTCATTTTTTTAAAATTAGTTCAAAGTGGATTAATCAATACATATTTTGACAGCAGTGTTAGTTTGATCGAACGCGATATTGAGATACATAACACAATTCATTCTGTTGAATATTTCCAGACAAAACATACAGACAAGTGGTGTTACGATCTTGCAATCCGTGAACAAATTCTTATATGATGGCGGAGAATAATGAACTGTAACTTCTTCATATTTGTAGATATACGAATATGATCATTTTGAACATGCGTACACCCCATCAGTAGCATTTATGCATATCATGGATCATATTACTTTAATGTATAATCATATCCTTTAATGTTGGCTTTTGTAGCAGCCCAAGTGCAAAAACCATATACAAAGAGAAAAAAGAAACCAGAATAAGGCTGGATAATTCATGTATATAATCCAAATGCATTTAATTCAGATCTCTATATTAACAGTTTCCATCTTGTTAAACATGTGCCGTATACTTTGCATCTTTTAAATCTAAACACATTTAAGAAAGTCATAGAAGTTTTAAAAATAAATGATAATTTCTAATATATATATGATTCATATTTAATATATAAGGCGTTAGATAAATATTTATAATTGCCGTTTTTCTGTTTTTCAACAAGTAAGGCATAACGTTAAAGTATACAATCACAGTACAAAGTGTGGCCTTTATGTTTAATATGTTGTAGTGATACTAATTATTATAGCCATCTGTTAATACGAATTATTACTTCCTTTTGAACTCACATGAGACAGTTTAAATTGACCTTTCCAGATAACCTTTCGAAATACTGTTTCTTATATATAGAGGAAATGGCAGGAATTATTGTTTTATCAAGCATTGAAATAAAAATAATTTGTAAATGTCAACCAACTAAAAATCATGACAATCATTCTATCCGCTGTATAGGTTAACTAGTTTTTTTATAGATAATGGTTATGTTCATTGCAAACTTTAAATTGATTCCATTCTATCACGGTACGGCATTTGATTTCATCTATTAAAAAGATTAAAAGCCGTTTCTAGTGAGATCGCATGACCTTATTTCAAGGCACGCTTAGATTAACCTAGTGGTACCGTCTGAGGACAGACCTGATTGATGACTATCTGGATGTGTTCTTTGTGCACAAACATAGGGTGCTCTTTTGATTTTGGCTTTGCTTTGTATAACTAGCTATTGCGTGCCCCTGAACAATTTAATATTCTATAATTTAAGGCAACTTTAATCTTTAGGCTTTGACACCGTCTTGGCAAGCATTTTTACATTATGATTGTCTTGATAGTCTCCTTGCGTGAACAATAACAGTCATTCTATCTAATGGCTCACAGCATTTTCGTCTGTAAAATAAAGTGGTGATAATATGCAATTTAGGTGTATTTTGAAATAGTAGAATCATTAGCGTTTAAATATTTGATATGAGGAAGTAGCATATATAACAAAACTAAAGTGCATATTTAAGTTGTACTATTATATAATAAAAAAGGGAAATGTAACAACGTCATATGATAATTGCAACATATACCAACATTTAAAAAAGCCACGTGACAAAGATATTCACATTTAAACCCAATATAATAGTATGAACAAATAGTGACAAAAATTACAAACCTACCAGTTACCGTTCTGGAACGGTCAGTCGGCAAAAGGGGCCGACTGGGGTGGTTAAATCAGTTTTACAGGGCTCTAACCTCACACTTATGAGGGGTTTCTCAATTCCAAGCAATTAAGAGAACCTCGATCTATTTGTATAAAAAATGTTTTAGCTTTAATGTAAGCTACTTTCTGATTGGCATAAGGTACTTATGGTAAGTTCAATTTGAAGAACCAAAGCCCAATATAAATTAAAGGTTGATACAACCGATATGCATGTTGAGAAAATGTGTATTTATGTTTCTCGATGCTTGGTTATAAGGAGGTCTTTTTGTCAGTTGATTATCTTTAAAGCAAAAAACGACTTTTTGCTGGAATCATACTGCAAAATTTATCGTTTCACTTGTTTATTGATTATTGCACAAACTGAAATAAAAAAATAAGCGCAATTTGATAAGCCTTTCAATGCGTCTTCTGATCAAGCTAAATCGATAAAATTTATGATTGAAACGACAATTCGTCATATCCTTATCTTTACTAAGTCTTTACTAATTTTTTTTCTCTTCTCAAAATATCGATCGGAAACTAAAATTTTGTTCACAGTCGCAGTGACCTTGACCTTTTTGTACAATAGATCAAATACGACTAATGTTCCTCTTAAGGATTGTGGGCTTATGTATTGTCTATTTATTGGTGACGCGCTGAAGCGCGACGCCTATATCTGTAGTACTCACTGAACTTTGTACGTGGGGATTTTGCGGACGTCCGAGGTTACACGACACTAAATGAATTTGTTTTTACTCGATAGTTAATGTCACCACTTTGGAAGCAATTTAACAGCAACCGTTTTTTAAGGAACCACAAAACTATATATTGACAGAAAGACCATTGCATTATCTAATTACAGGGCCTCTGCGAAGAAAAGTTATATGTCGCGAAGACGTTTATCCTCCCTTGAAGATATACACTGTACATTTTGTGTAGTATAGCCGCACATTTTCAATGAAATGATCAGTACCTGTCTAAATGGTTCAGTCCATTATTGAGTATAGTAATGCTGTTATTTTTGCATTTTCATAATTCTAGACTGTGTCAGTTTTTTTTCACCAAATTGCATTAGATTATCTAAATTATTACAAATACAGTCACAGAACAAAAGTATCTACCTTAAACTATCATCAACAACAACAACAAAACTGTCAGGGGTTACCCGGGCACTACTTCCGATGCACAGTTACACTTGCAGCCCCTTCTAAACCTGATAATATACGGATCCTAATTTGGTAAACGGCGTTCTAATTTTATTTAATTGATTAATTATTTAATTTGTGTATGTATGTAACTTTTATGAAAACATAGTAAAAGCGAGAGATTTTGGTTTGATTTCTTTTTTAATATTAAATAGGATAAACCTTTAACATAAATGTACATGGAGACTGTCTTCGCCCTTACTTCCGAAAGTAGACAGGAATGCTCTTCGGTACAATCTTCCATGTTCGGACTGCATGTTTACAAATTGAGATTACCTATTAGCAACGAAAAAGTCCATAGCCAGAAAAAAAACTTTTCTGAATGGTCTATTAAGTATGCATTGTTAGCTCTGACTTTTGATGGAATGTGTATGCAACATTTAAAGATACACTATTTACGATTTCTGTAAGCGAATTTTAAAGAGAGCATTTAAAGTGCCGCCAGTGTTCAGATATGCTTTTATAGCATCTCTGGAGTGTTTGTAGCCAAAAAAGTATTCTTTTCGGACTCTGTATCGGAGGGTTTCAAATTCTACCCCCGTCACAAGTTTTCAAAAGGATTTTATTAAAAATTGGATGTTTAAATCACTTGCATGAGAGAAACGTTCAACACACCAAGAAAGCATTTAGAAACTTAGACCCGTTATGACAAGTTGCTTTAGATATTATAATGATTTTGGATGATCATTCAAGAAACGTTTGAAACAGATCAAGAAAGCATTTATAGCATAGTTGAAGTGTTCTTGATCAAGATATTAAGTTTATGGACTAGAGTTCGAATGGTTCTTTGTTTAAGCCCTAGACCTGACATGGGATTCATTCCTTGTCAGGATTTTTATCACCCGAACATTTTGCTAAAACAGATTAAGTTCGGACTAATTTTTAGGCCTTTACAGCCAGATTTACTAGAAACTAATATTCATCTTGGTTATATGTTATATAAATACTTTTTCTCGAACGCATTAAGCTTTCCTTGTGCCGGTCCTGTCGGTAGGGGCCTTTGATCCGGCTGCCGCTACCTGTAAAGGTGTAAGAACCCTCCAAAGGTAGCCGACCTACTTGCCGTGGGTGGCGACCCTGTGTCTCTACGACGCGGTGATCCTAGTGGTTGAGTTCTTTGTTGGCTTGTCAGGATATTGACACATAAGTCGACTCTGTCTATTTTGTCTCCCTTTCTTGCCTCCGACTTTCCACCCCTTTTCTCCTTGTTCTGTCTACAAAATACCGTGTTCCGTAAACTCTTTTTTTTTCATATTTTCCCCTATTTACTATAACCTAGCTACCGGTCGACTACCCCGTTATGGACCAATCTGGCAATTTGCATGCTTTATAGTATATTTTATGTCGAAGTATCGCATCCTGGTATCACTGGCGTTGAGAGGTCGGGGATCCACTGCCATAAGACGCCCCCTTGTTGGACTACGCGGTTGGTGGTCAGCCAGAATGCCGAATAATTAGAATACTCCCTCATGGAACGGTGACGTAAATGCAAAGACCCGATTCCTACTTTATCGTCCGAAGATTCCGATAGCGAAACACCGTCAAGCACGTGCTTTCCTCACGTTATTGTTGTTAAATCAACAGAGAAGAAAAACGTTAACCAAAGTATCCCCTATGTCATAGAAAAATCAATCAAAGGTCTTATTGGTAGTGTTGTATTAGTCAAAAAACTAAAAAAAATGACTGATTACTAATAGAAACTGATCGTAAAACTTACTCCGATTAACTTCCCAAACTCAGTGACTTCTGTTCCTTCAAAGTAAAAACCTACCACCACTCTTCTCTCAACACTTCGAAAGGAGTAATTCTAAGCCCTGACCTTGCATGTGTCTCTGAGGAGGATACCCTCGGGGAACTCACGCCACAAGAGGTGTGTGATGTCCGAAGGATTTCATTCCTGAAGGACGACCGGCGAGTTTCGACAAATACTTTTGTTTTAACTTTCGCTAACCCATCAATCACTACTTCTAATTAAGTCGGTTACCTCAACATATAATGCAGGTATATATTCCCAATCCTCTTAGGTGTTTTCATTGTCAGAAGTTTGGCCACCACGAGTCCCAATGCAAGGACGACGACCATTGCCCACGTTGCGGTGAAGTGTCCGCCCAGCACCGGCAAGACGTATGTCCAAACCTACTTAAATGTGTTAAATGTGCTGGTCCCAATGAGACCAAATCCAGGGTTTGCCCTGCCTGGAAACTAGATAAGGAAGTACTAAAATTAAAGTACACAAAAAACATCCACCTCCTTTCCAGAAGCCAGAATATTGGAAAAAGACAAGACAACTCCTGCCGGTGGCGCTACCAAAAAAGGCATTTCAGAGCACAAGGACAATTTCACCGAATATGAGGTTCCGACTGGTGACCAGTACTTCCAAATGTAAGGTATGGGAGTCTTCTGAGACTTAGACTTCTCACTCGATCAAAAGACTGTTTCTTGAAATCAGACTGTTAAGAGTAATACAAAGGCACAAAACAAGCCTATAACAAAGGACCAGGTCTCATCTAAGGAGACACATGGTCCTTCTGGGCAGAGGAGAGGACATAGTCCTATCACTGCTCCAAAGACTCGGCTGATAAACACCAATCAAAACAAATCCGAGTGTCTAATGGAGTCTCCATCGGACACTAGGAAACCACCAAGGTTACCTCTAAAAGTACCATAAAATATAGTCTACAATATTTAAGTTTAATAATCCCATGAATAATAGATTAATTCAATGGAACTATCGAGGTCTTAAGGCCAGTTACAATGAAATACTTATTCTATTATCTACACTACATCCTGATGTGCTTTGTCTTCAGGAAACCTTTCTTAAAGACTCTGATAAATTTTATTTTAAGGGCCATTCTTGTTATAATCATATGCATACAGCTTGCGAGAGGGCATCTGGAGGATCGACAATTATTGTCAACTCCAAATTCCCACACTCTCAAGTCGAACTTGGCATAAACATACAAGATGTTGCTCTTCTTGTAACCCTACATAAAGTTGTAACTATTTGCTCTGTCTATTTTCCACAGAATTTAAATGTATCTAAAGATGATTTAGATAACAAGCTGCCTACTCCATCTATACTCGTTGGGGACTTTTATGGTCATAATCCGCAATGGGTATGTTTTGACTTTAATAAAATGGGCAAGACCATAGCAAACTTTATTGCCCATAATGATATATGTCTAATCAATAATAAAAAGCCAAAAAACTTGCACCCCACAACTGGGCATTATTCATCGTTAGATCTAACATTGTGTCACCCTTCTTTATATTTAGACTACACTTGGGATGTCTACGATGACCTTTGTGGAACTGATCACTTTCCTGTAATCTTTATAAAATATACTTCGGGAATAGGTGACGATAATCCTCGTTGGAAGACGAACAGAGCAAACTGCGACCTGTTCTCAGCACTTTGTTCTGCAGAACTTGTCCCAACTTCAATAGTAAATGTAGATGACAAAATTGTCGCATTTTCAAAGCACAATATAGCAGAAAGGTGTATACCTAAAACCTCGACTAAATCAAAACATAATAAGCCTTAGTTTAATGAAAAGTGTGAAAATCTATTCGCAAACATAGGGTGGCATTAAAGCAATTTGATATTCGACCTACCGATACAAATCTTAATAACCTTAATAAAGAACGGGCTAAACGTCGCCGAACTATAAAACATGCCAAAAGATCATCTTGACAAAAGTATGTTAAGAAAAATAAATGGCAAGACTTACAAAACGTTTGCTCTGCTATTAAAAAGATAGCGGTAAACCATCAAATTCAACTGTTAACCACCTTAAAACTAATCACATCTTGGTAACAGATGAACAAAACATTTCGAACACATTGGCTGAAAATTTTGCCCAACACTCCTTATCGGCCAACTACACGCCTCAATTTCAAACTGTTAAACACTCTGCTTTTTGGGAAAAGGTTAATTTTTCAATCTAAAAATAACGAAACTTACAATCAATCATTTTCCTTAAAAGAGCTTAAAGATGCTCTAAATAGATCGCATATCCAGATGACATACCGTACCAGTTTTTAAAACATTTGCAAAATAGATCTCTAAACTTACTTCTGTTGATCTTTAATGAAATTTGGATATTCGGTGAAGTACACGATTCTTGGGGAAATGCCTTCATTATTCCAGTTCATAAGCAAGGTAAAGCAGATCCTCTAAGTTATAGAACTATTGCTCTGTACGATCTGTAAAATCTTAGAACGAATTATCAATAATAGACTTGTCTTGTATCTTGAGTCCAACTTAATTTCGGAATATCAACGTGGATTCAGACACCATCGTAGTACAGTCGATCATTTTGTTCGTTTGAGAACACTCATTCTTTATGCCTTTATTAAGAAGTAACACCTTGTAGCCGTGTTTTTCGATCTTGTTAAGGCTTATGACACGACTTGGAAACATGAGATTTTAAAAGATTTAGGTGACCTTGGTCTCAGGGATCGTTTACTAATATTTATTGATATCTTCCTTTCTGACAGAAATTTTCAGGTCAAGATTGGGTCCGCTGTGTCATCAGGAACAAGGTGTCTCCAGGGTAGTCTTCTATCTGTTACCCTTTTTAACTTAAAAAAATATTGTAAAATTCCTTCATGAATGGGTTGACTGTTCACTTTATGTATATCTTTATGAATAATGTCGCCACATATATTCATTTTGTTAGTGCTGCACTTGGTTAGTTGTTGGCGACTCGCAAACAAAATAAATTCAGTCTTTGCATTATTCATTTTAAGTTTATTGCTGTTCATTGATAAGTACAGCAGCTTCTTGGAGTTCCTGAACTGCACGTGATTCCTCAGCGGGTGTTGGTTTGAATCGTTTATCAGCCGTATGGTCATCCGCGAATCAATGCACAGAAATAGTTGGAAGCACAATATCAAAAATAGTCCCCGCATATGTCAAAAACAGCAAAGGGCCAAAACAACTTCCCTGGGGGACACTGCATTCGAGTTCCCGTATGGTCGATAATTGTGAGTTGACACTGACTCTGCATGTGCGAGGCCTCAAGTATGCACCCACCCATTTTAAGGCTATTCGACGAACACCATACTGCCGTTTCAGCACTTCTTATAGTATGTCATAATCCACAGTTTTGCACTAAGATCGAGAGCTATTAGTGCAGTCACCCCTTGATGTTCCATCCCATTCTGAATGTCTTTGTCTAGTCTCGGTAGAGCTGATTCGCAAGAGTGAAATTGACGATAGGCGGACTGATTGGCCGGTAGAAGGTTGTGAGCTGATACGTGTTCATTTAATTGATAAAGGGTAGCTTTTCCTATCAATTCAGACAGAAATGCCAGGTTGCTGACAGGTCTGTAATTGGCCAATGTTAGTTTAAGTCCAGTCTTTTTCAACAATGGTCTGACAACAGCTTGTTTCCATTTTGCTAGGAAAGCACCTTGAGTGAGAGACTGGTTTACTAGTTGAGTGATAGTAGGTAAGAGTTTATTTAGGAAGCCTTTCAAAACATTTGTAGGCAAGATGTCAAGTTCACATTACTTATTCTGCATTTTCTTAATAATTTGTTTAATGTCACTCTCTAAGAGTGGCTTGAACATTGAGAATTGAGGCACATCCATCGGTTGGAAGTTCTCAAAATCCTTAAGTGACTCGCGTATGTTCTGGATATTGTCCATAAAGTAATCAGCAAATTTATCTGCCAAGGTATTGTTCTCATCCACATGTGAAAGTGGGTTTTCTGACTTGGTTCCAGTAAGTTCTTTCACTAGTTTATATAGCTTTTAAGAGTCTCCTTTATACTCAGTTACCTTATGGCTTAAAGTTGACGTTTTCTCATTTCTAAGTTCAAAGTGGTATTTTTGAATAGCAGACATATAAGCTTTATGGGATTCTGATGTTTTCGCCATAATTTCTCTGCACGGCTTACCAAACGCTTACAGGACCGCACTCAAAGCTTAAACCTGCCTTAGATAATAATTTGCGCATACCAATACTATTTTTACATGAAAGGGCTACGCCGCCAAGTCTGTGTTTTCGGTTGGAGAATTTTGAAACCATTTTTATTCAGGTCTGAGGACTAAAACTGATGTTGATTTTCGTCTGCATACCATGTTTCTGTCAGGATGGCAAAGCCTTCGTTCACGAAGTAATTGGCCAATCAGAACATCCATGTTCACTAATGATCTACAGTTTATAGTCATGCAAGTAACATGCTCTGTATGATTTCTGATTGTATTACAACGCTTTGGGTACATGAGATTTTCTGTGTTAACACCAGTTGTAGTCTTGATCCTGTTTTTATGTTTGTATGAATAAGCAACACCTGCTCGTTTTCTTCTATAGTTTAATATCCCCAGGCCCTTTAATCTGGCTAACACCTCTTGGCTGGGTAGAATACACTGAAGGGGTAGTGAGCGAAAGCTCATCAGCCCACTGGCTGTGTACTTTAATCTGCCCCGTGCGTAATCTATTGCACATGAATGTTGTGAAATATTTCTTTTGTCCATCTCAAGCACAAATAACTCCAAAATGCAAATATAATTTCAAAAATGAATTTCATAGTCATAAACCACTCACATTCATAAATGTTCACAGCAAGGCGCAGGTTCTTGTAAGCAGTATATATGACATAACATCCAATTTATTTCAGAGCACATGATTTAGCAGCCTAACAGATGGCGCACATCTACAATCTACAATTACAACAATGTCTAAAATAACTCGCAAAAATGGAGCAACACTAATTTTACATTTTCTCCAACCAAAACTAAATGTACACATTAAATAACGTCCGTATTCCCGTCGTTCAGGAAACTACGTTTCTTGGAGTTATATTTAATATTTATCCCATGCAGACTGGGGAGCCGATAGGAAAACATTCTTACTTCTGTTCCGTTCCCTAATTCGATCTAAATTAGTTTAAGGAAGCATATCTATGGTTCTGCCAGGAGGTCCTATCTCCAGATGCTGGATGTCGTTCACAACCAGGGACTTCGTCTAGCTCTATGAGCGTTCAGGACCTCAGCAGTGCAGAGCCTTTACGTTGAAGCCAACGAACCAACATTACACTTGCGTCGCGAGAAACTTTCTTTGCAGTATTTAATTAAACAAATGTCTACTAATGATAACCGCACGTTTAATTGTGATCTCAATCCGACACATGAAGAGATTTATGATCAATCACCTAAAGCCACCAAACCTCTTGGTTTAAAACTAAAAGGTCGCATAAACACATCAGGTATAAAACTCGATAGCATTTCTGAAAACCCCACAATTGAACATTCACTATGGCAACTCCGTTCCCCTGATGTGAATTTAAAAAAGTCAAACACAGATCTTTTGATTTTATGATCTGACTTTCTCGAACTCCGTGACAAGTATTTGGATCACTTTTATATATATATACTGATGGCTTAAAGACGGATACTTACGTTCACTGTGCCTCCGTAAGTAATAGCCACTGCATTAAACAAAGACTTCATAACAACTCGTCTATCTTCACGGCTGAAATCCAGGCAATAAATCTAAGCCTTCATTTCATTTTAGAACATTCCATATTTTTGATTATTTTCTGTATTGCAGAGCATAAATTTACTGATTTATTCAAATCCACATGTTTGCACAGTTCTTGTTAAACTTCAAAGTTTATATGACACCAACGAAATCTCCTTCTGTTGGCTTCCTAGTCAAGTGGGCATCCGAGGAAACAAGGATGCAGACAAGGGTGCAAAATCTTCCTCAGCCCTCACTGAGACAAATCTTTGCATCCCACACACTGATTTTATGTCACCTATTAACCGATATATTTTAACCAAGTGGCAAACAAGTTTGGACAGTATTGTTTGTAATTACACGTAATTAAACCTAACCTCGATACCAATGTCTCTATTTGCAGAGAAAGTAGACAGGAAGACATAGCTCTTACCCGCTGTCGCATTGGACATACTAGATTAACTCATTTATATCTTTTAAAAAGATAAGTTCAACCTGTATGTGTTCCTTGCCAGGAACCACTGACATTAATTCGTATGTTATTACAGTGTATCGACACAGACCACATTTGGTCGAAGTATTTTAATTTCAACATGTACTGTTTAGGACAGTGTCGGATTCTTAACTTGTATGCTTCTTGGACGAGATTAGTATTCTTAATAAGTTATATTTTTTTAAACTGCTTATTTACCATTATTATTATTGCTTTAACCTGTTTACATGTTCCAGTTTTTGCGTCGCCTTTGATGCTTCGCATCAATGACTTTTCTTGTCCAGGAAAATAAATGGTCTACCAACAATTGCAATACGAGATATCGAATCTTCTTCTAACGGAGACATGTAATATCACGATATTAGATGCTCTTTCAAATCAACATTAAATTATGACATTTTAAATACATCACCTGTTATAAATCGTTCTACCAGGGAAGATCTATTAGGTTTTAAATAGTTAAATCAATTATGTTTTAGTCAAAGAACATTTACACTCGAAAGTGAGGAAGTTCATCTAAAACTTAACAAGCACTTCGGACGTAAGTCCCCGGAAAAGAAAGTAAAACAATCCAAATCAAAAGAAATTACGTTTTTTACAGTGCCAACAACTACATTTTGAGACACTTATCTTTACTACATTCGACGCCCAATATCATTTCTCTGTTTAATTAAGATAAAATAAATCACTAGTGACGTTTGTCCACCGACTTAATAGTGTGACAGCGTTCGGACAGATAGGTAGACAGGTGCAAGAACGGAAAGATCATCGACTGAATAGAATACCTCTTTGACTTCGGCAACGGTTGGTGGGGTGGTAAAACAGAATGTCGAAGTGTGCTTGTAAGGAATATATTTAATCTGTCTGATAAGAACGTTAACTGTTAGTCTGTATTTAATACTTGCTTAACAATTTACCAACTGATGCCTGGACAGATATAGACAAATAATGGCGCCCCGTGCTGTCAGAGCAGGCTGCAATCTATTGGGATGATATATAAATCACCAATACTGAACTAGAATAAATGACATCAAGTGCAAACTATGTAAAATTACAATTAAAAATCGGCTAAAGTTTAATTGATTGGTGCCCTTGATCGAACCTCCGACTTATCATGATCAACCGTCAAGCATATTTGCGTTCATGACTGGACAAATAGACTCCTGAAAGGAAATCGGATGCTCACCAGACTTCCCACTTATGTGGGTGATTTTTACAAGTGACGTTTAATTAAGCTTAAAAAATAGACTTTTTTCTCGCGAAAATATGTAATTGATGAAACAATGAAAATGAGACTGAAAAGTCAAAGTACGAAAATTAATCATCTAAAGTGGGTAAGAGTTTTAACTTTTCCTTTGCCCAACTGAACAATATTTCGAAATCCAATAAACACCAGTAGTCCAAAGTGTACTCTTGTTAACTTGTGTTATATAAATATTTATCCCACCATCTCTGTAAATATCGGTTGATATAACCCTTGTGCTAAAGATGAGCTTTATCAACCGTTATTTGCGCACCTGCTCTAAGCCGGACTACTTTTTTGACGAAACGATCAGGAAAAGTTACTAGAACGAAACTCATTTATCCTGTAATTATGCTTGTGTTAACCCCAAAAATGTCTACAATATAAAGATTGCTTAAATAGAGCAAAAGAGGCTCCAAAAAAGGGGGGTGAGAGCGGTTTCGATTTCTGTCCTGCATGATTTAAATTTTAAGAAGCAGCGTCTTAACCGACTGAGCTAACCGGAAAGTTCATCGCGATCTTCCGAAGTTTTATTTAACTATGATATAGAAAAATTGAAAACAAAATAGTATACCAGAAAAGCTATATTAATCAAAATGTACACATTTTTTATTCAAAAACTTGCAAAAACACCAAACAACATGTAATACAGAAACATGATTAAAACTGTTTAGGAATAGTAATAAAATCAATAAAAGTACGAGTTTGTAGACAGCAAAAAAAAAAAAATTCAGACTATGTGAGTCCCTGTCCTTTTGATGTTATTTGGTGTGAATTGAAAGAATGTGATGAAGAATCGTGTGAAAACCTAAGCAGTGTTGTAGAGATGAGCTACGAGGATTTCGAGGCAAATTTTGGCTTCAATCAAAACAGTTTCGAGAAGGAAATTGATCTTGAATCTGTGGCTGTCTCAGAAAGCAGCAAACAGCTACCTAATCTGAGGGCAGACCCTGATGATCAAATGTCGTTACATGATGAAAAATCAAATGGTTTAGATAGAATTCAATTCTTAGTTGAACATAATACAGCTGACTGCACAGAAATGGACACATGTGCTTATAAATCATATTCTAGACTTAGACATGAACACCAACACACCACCTCCAATCCCAACATTTCTTCAAATTTCGCAATTCACCCTGTCAAAAACACAAATATTTTCCCAATTTTTAATGGTATATTCAATGTTCAGAATTTCAATGTCATCGACAATTACGATCCATGAGCAAACTGTTTGTTACAATCACTAACACACAAAAACCTCGAATCTAATTTTTGTTTCTTAATGCCATATGCGTAGCAACTTTTGTGTTAAACGGCTTTTACATTACACACTACACACATGGCTTTTATACGACGGTGTGATTTTTGTTGTTGTTATTTTTCAACCATTACTTTTAATTATCGTAATCAATGAAAGTACAACCTTATATATAGTGCACATTAAAGAAAAGAAATAGCATGTTTATTTTAATTGTAAAATAGACAATTTCTTATAGCCGAATTACTCATTAAACGCGCAAGAATTTCGAGTATTGCATTGGAATGTCAGACCATATGGGGGAGGAGCAGAAGCGGTAAATTAAATGTTTCTCTTTTTAATTCATTTGAAAAAAAAACGGTTTATGGTGGGATAAAAAGAATACCAGGTTAGTGTTGATATATATAAATGTTATATTATCGGTTGATAAAGCTCATTTTTATCACACGGTTATATCAACCGATATTTACAGAGATGATGGGATAAATATTTATATAACACAAGTTAACAGGAGTACACTTTGGACTACTGGTGTTTATTGGATTTCGAAATATTGTTCAATTGAGTAAAGGAAAAATTAAAACTCTTACCCACTTTAGGTGATTTATTTATCTATATCAACACTAACCTGGTATTCACTATATCTCCTGGGCATGAACGTTGCGAAAATACAGTTATCACTTCTAACAATGGATAGCTGAGGGTTACAAAATTGCACGCATTTGATGTGTGCCTTCCATGCATTTTTGATGTGCTGATATTAACTCATTTGGAATTTTCCAGACCTGAATGTGCGGGTAATCTTAAGGCGCTACATTCCTTTTGAAGTCAGTAGCACACAGAAATAACTTCGTGTAAAGCTGAAACAAACTAGGCCTCTTGTATGGTTTACCGTGCAACAAATAAAGAGCTCTTTGATGTTCATTTGGGTTTATGTTCGATGTGATCTTTTTAAGCTTGATTTTAAAGGGACATTATATATTCATTTATATTTTACTCTCAAGTGTAATGAGTCTAAATGAAATAACAGACAGCTATTTTTAAAATCGTTCAGCTTCTTTCGTAAACTTGCACTTTTTCAACGTTGGAACGATGTAAGCGAGTTCTGGAAAGCTCAAAAATTTCTATCAAGAGACCGTTTAGGGCGACACTGTAGAGAACAAAAGACGTTTTATTTATATGTTTAGACATTCGACTTTTTTAACTTTCTATGAGTTCCTTTCTATTTATATTATATAACATATCGACGTACTCGATAAAACTTGTGATAAGTTTTAACTAATCCGGGACAGGTATGACAACTTCTCGACGCTGTATCAAGTGAAAATAACGGCATTATCTTCTGAAATGTCGTCATTGTGGTCCATAAAGACGGCTATTATTATTATTAAACATCAACGTTCTTGGTAGCAGTATATAGACTCTTATAAAATGTGCCCTGTATATACAAATAAGCCCTCGCTCTTAACCCTATTTAAGGTATGCTACAATCAAGCATATAGGCATTTACCTTTGACGAATATTAATAAGAATTTAATACAGTTCGGCATTTCTCACAGAGTGAGAATGATTTTCACTGGCCGTCTGTGTCAATTTTATTCTATGTAGTTATGTTTGTCCCATAAATAACTAAATTTTCCGTTCCAACCGCAAATTAAAATTAATTTTAATGAAGTAACAATCTCCCACGTTATGTACATTTATAATTCAGTTTCATTAGGAGCATTTGTTTTGTGGACTTAGACGAAAAACATTTGGATGACATACGACAATATGCGTATTTTAAAGCACTGATTTCACACACATATACCTAGCTAATTTTAACGAGCATCACAGTACACATGCAAGTGCTTCGTCAATAAGAATAAGACCTTTCAAAGGACTAAAACAAAAGTGTCGTTCGAAAGTTAGCAAGTTTTAACAGATTAATGCGAAGCAATTGCAATTTCATTTCGAATTATACGGGTCTTCATCTAATATTTTTAAACTAGTTGCGCATACTTTAAATCCTCAACAGGTATGGACTGCCAGAATTGAATATTTTATTATTCATGTAATTAAACATGATTTATCGATGCGGTTGCAAGGATCAATTGTGTCTATTATGTTTTGTTGCATATCTACATAAGTAGATCAGCTGAAGTGTAGAATGTTATTTCTCCAGTAAACATTTCGTTAGAGACTTTTCAACAATGACAGAGAGTATATATAAAACTGGCTTTATAAATAACAAGCCGACCTTCTGAAATCATATTACAAACGTGTAAAATTAAGTCATAATTTATTTTATATTTTCTTATTGCATTATGATCAGACGAAAATGTATGACCAGTCGCAGTTGACTTAAAATGTTGTCTGTCTATACATATAGCTGCCGTTCCATTCGGCATTATTAATTTATTTATAATATTTATTAAATTCAAATAAATCTTGGTAGTGATATTTGACTCATTGACGCAATTAAAATGTGATATTGAAACATCTAATAAAGGATTTTTACCGTTTAATTAAAATGTGCTTTTAATCGGCAGCCATAACTCAAAAGTGGTTCGATAAAAATTTAGTAAATATGCAAAAATATAAGATAACAATATTCATGTCTTTATTTGTTATGTTTGATATATTTTGAAACCGTTTTTGAAATAATCCATGCATGTGCAAGAATTGTTGGACAAAGGGTTTAAACATCGGACCTGGTCCAAACTTGGAAAGATCGTTTGAAGGTTGCACTAGACATGTTTTTTAAAACAATGTCATTTTCAACAGTCTTACCATTTTTTATTTTCACTAAAACGCTATTAGTCGTTTTGCATATTTTCTTCATTATAATTTCATTAAATAGACTCCTTTCGTCTTTATTTTACTTGCAAACGTTGTAACTGCAAAATATGTTTAAACAACATATTGGAGTTTTTTGGTTTTTTTATGTATGTTTCTTTTGCCCCCAATAATGCCAGCATTTGAAATCATTGTTGCAAACGCGCTTGAAAATCAGACCTGATCTGCATAAAACACGTATTCTATAAAATCGTAGCGATTTTCAACCATTACATTCGCTTCTGGAGACCTGTTGGAAATGTAAACCTTTTGCAATAATCCCAGTTTCTGCAACAAGTGTTGCAAAATGTTCGTGAAAATCGTATTTGATCCAAACTTAGAACAATTAGTGGAAAATTGCTTAAAACTAGGTTTGCATAGAAACGAAACTATTAAAATATAACCCTTTTTATTAAAAGATTTATAGCAAATGCAGCTGGTTTTGCACAAGCTATTGGACATGTCAACCATATTTGCAAGAAACAGTTGCAACAATTTCTTCTCTTTTTTTGCAGTTGCCGTTTTTATTGGAAAACGGGTACAACCATGCAGCACAAGTTATTTGTGTTCATATTAACGTGCGTTTTATATGAGTTTATTGGTTTTGGGCAGTGTGGAGCACCCAATATCAAGACATCCTTGAGAACATTACTCTTGATCACTATTCCCTTTAAGCTTTCGTATTCATTGTCACAATGTCTAGCTTCTTTTTTATCATGAATAAATTAGAACATATTCAGTCCTATAAAGTTAGCCAGCCACTTGCCTATCGTCTAGTATACTTTATCTCAAACCTAGCTATGAAAAAATGATATTCGAAATAACGTGAATGATTTAAAGCATCGTTTATTGAAAGCAAATATTTCTTTTATCTGGTTTATGCGGTGCAAGGGATCTTTTTAAGATACGTCAGAAGAAAAATGTTTATGCTAATGTTTTTTTTTTAGATTGACATACACTTGAGGCTGATTTCTACATTATTGCAACTTATGCACTCAACCATGCATGTTGCATTTGCATTTGCTTAGACATATTATAAATGAAAAATATTAAGTAACATAATTTTATCACATATCGTTTGCACCTGTAAACCATGCTGTAAACACAATATTGAAGCACCCTAGTCCATTTATTTGCAAACAGAACGTTCCACGTAGTCACCTTTTTTAGAAAAAAGTGCTTACAAATCTGCGTAAATACTTATCCATTATTGTGTGTGTTGTTGTTGTTTTTTTTTTGTTTTTTTGTTGTTGTTTTAATTTTGAAACTTATAAGAAATATAGTCGTATTAGGTAACCACTTGTTATCTTTAAAGATAGGTAAATAAGAAGAGGTATTCTTTCCATTTGATAACCTAGTATAAATACGTAATATGGTCGTCATGTTTTTCACTTTATTCTTCTAAATAATGACATGGGCTTCTGTCCAAAAACGATGATTAAGTGTCTTAAATGTAACATTGTTATGTTGTCACTAAATGACTAAATCGTATACATATTCACATTGATTCTTAAACATTACCTAACCTAACCTAGTGTAGGTTCTTAGTATAAAAAACTTAAATGCCAAATCCCTGCCAAAAAGCCTCCTCTGGAAACAGCCTTGCAAATGGCAATGTACTTTAATATGTGGCTGCATTCCGTCCCAATATGACATTAATCAAGTCCTAACCTTGCCGGCAGGCGTGAAGAACTGGAATAAAACATTTCTCCAGTGAACATTTCGTTGATTGGAAGAGGTTGCTGTTATAATTTTTGTCTTTTTATTATGCCAAGATACACGAGTTTCCGTTCTGATTTCAGCTTACGAACATGCGTTTTGGTTCAAAAATGCTGTTTAACAATTTCGTTAAAAAGCCGTCTTCGTTTTGAAGAAAATCAAAAGAAAAAAAAACAAATCGTCAACTGCAACGAAAAACATATCACTAAAGATAATTAATCACTTTCACCATAAACATGTAAATATATGATTGATCGCTGAAGAGGAAACTTTTAGCAATTTTACCTATTACTAGCGGTGAAGGTAAGATAATGTAATAATCTTAAGCTTCCTTTTTTGTTTCGATTTTGGACAGTCATTTTAACGACTTGGATACAATAATTACATGTAATTGAAATAAATAGTAAAAGCAGATCATTACCGTTTCTTGGAACGCACATTTAGGTGGGTCAGTATTTGTAAGAAGCTTTAAAACTAATGGCATATACAGTTGAAAAAGATTGCCCTTTAAGATCGGGTTTTTGTATTTTATTACTCGTTCTGTAAATCTGTTTTTGAAGGGTGGTTTTGGTTAAGAAAATAGGTTTCCTTCGGAGTTCTAAACTATTGGATACTTTTAAAATGACCTCGTTTAAAAAACACACAAACACCAAAAAGGTACTCGTATTAGTTGCTTTATTCTATTATGAATCATAATAAATCTGCGAATGTCAACTTGCTTTAATGTCAATGCAGTCGTAAAATAAAGAAACAATGATGCCTCGTATTCAAAAATAGAGCACATTTTTGTTGTTATTTTTATTTAGTTCTTGTGTTGAAACAACGGACCAGGTATTAACAACCCGGAGGTTTGAGCAACAGGAATTATGCTTAACGACCAATGTACCATGCCAGGTTTTGGTTTGAAGCAGAGTTTTTCCTATCCAGTGTCCCTTGTCTTTAATATAAGACCACGAGTGATACCATAACCTACTTCATATTGCTGCTTCTTCTCAACTTTCTGCTAGGGTTTGTTACCAAAGCTCTGTCTGTAAGTTTATATTTATCCCTTACGGATAAAATCTTCTTCACATAAAATATGTAAATGTAATCAAAGGATAACCTTTAGTCAAATGCAGCTGCTGTTGTGTCAACTGTAATTATGGATAGTTCAAAGCGATAGCTGTCGCAAAATATAGCTGTTTCAAAAATATTAACATTCCGTCTCATGACTTTCGAAAGGCATTACAGATTGCTCTTACCAACAAACCAAAATTATGTAGGTGTGGTTTTATGTATTTAAAGCTAGTAAATTTAGCTACAACAATATGTTCCCGCAGGCATTTGCAGCGTAATTAGCGTAGCATTCCTTCGGGATTGTTCGAAAGGAATGAACGCTTTAGGCATATTAGGAATTCATCATATAGTTTTAGGAGCATAACGTGGTGAATTAATTCTTTTATATAGTATGTATTCAAGTGCATGTTTCAACTCTAGCCGAAATTTTAAAATAATTCAATGGACATTGAATTTTTCATTGATATTCAAGTTGTAAAATGAAAAGTTAAAGACAAACAAAAGAAGCAAAAATGTATAAGGACGTTTTGTATTCTTTTATAATTCGAACCATGGATCGCTTGTATGGAATTCAATGCTTTAATGTCCTAGTGAGCCATGGGCATGTTTAATGTAGTTTTCCTTTTCATGTCCAAGTTGTAATTTAACAGATTCCAGTTTATGTGAACAAAGACGGTCTCAAGATATAGTTACAATCGTTTTTCTTTTTTAAAAGTCTTTTTATACCACACACTCCTTGTTTTCAACACTTTGTACTATAGCATTATTTTAACGGGATATATAACATATATACAAGTAGCAACATTTTTCATTAAGGTAACACCAAAGCACCAACAATGATATTCTTCTTCTTTAAAATGAGTTAAAAAGTGTGTTGCTTGATTGGTTTGTAAGGTTCAGGGCTCTCCGTCAACAGCATATCAGTTATGTGGAGATGGTGTCAAATTACAACACATAAAGTGATTGCTTGACTTGTATAGCATGCCGTGAACACTTAACATGATACCACCCTGTCAACTTATCCTGGCACTGGACACATCAGTCGTCAGCAAGGGAGTTTTACTATTTCCATTTCACCTTCTTTGGTAGAAGAAATAATAAGAGGTCCTTTAAGTATTATCACAGACACTTAAATCTGAACTACCTCTAGACAAACGTAAATGTTAAAGTAAAGAATGCACAGATAGGGGAAATAAAATAAAAAAGGAATACCAAAAGATACGACCTTAAAGCGTTAAATCATCAAAAGTACCGACATAGGTCACAAACCTTGTTTGTGGAGCTCTCCAACCTCGCAATTTCTATTTTTCTCTTAAACAAACAGTGTAAATTATCCCATCAAATAAGGCAACTAACAGTAAGCACCTGCATCGGTAGTTAAATTTGAAAGTATACATTAATAAAATAAACATATGTACATTATGTACAGTAGATAGAGGCCTCGGCAACCGTAAGGTTCCAAATGAGTGAGTATTTTAAAATAACACTACCAAAGTCATGACATAATAAAAACATTTTAATGCAGTGACGTAATATGACAGATGTGTCAACACACGCAGGAAGCCATCGAATTTAAAAAAAAAAACAATTCAAATCAACAAAACGAAACGTAGTATCGTGACGAGATAAAATATAATGAAACCCATTAACATCGTGTTATAAAATGACGAGACCCCAAATTGCAATATCACATAATAAAGGCAAACAAAATCCCGAAGTCCAAGGCGGTAACTGTCGGGTTTGCTCTTTTCCTTAAATGACTCATCACAAATTTGTTCTTACTTTTCGCTTGGCATACATGTGAAATACCTTTGTTCTGTGCCTTTTCGGAGTTTGGTATATGTTGCAATACTCATAGGACTTTGTCATATATTCTTATACTAACTGTACAATCTTACGTAAAGGGAGACTGCTCAACTTGTATTACATTTATATGGCTCGATGGAGAGATTATAATACAGAAATCCAACAGTGCCTCCTATTTTTGGCTACAGGTCATTGTTTTCATGTAGTCTCCAGGACCTGTCCAGTCATAGTGTCATTTAAAAGCAATGTAGTCCTTGACTGCAAAAGTGGCTGTTGCTTTACTTTTTTGTGGCAACCCAAACGTTCACTAGAGACCCTTCATTACTCACACAGTCACATCTTGTCACGTATCAATCCAAGACCAATCTGACAGGCAAAGGAATACCGGGCCGTATTCTTTCTCATTTGCAAATCAATGTCGTTTAATGAGGTTGACCTTTGGTGCTGAACATTTTTCTCATGGTTATATTCCGATTTCGTCATTGTAAGTGGCAAAAAATGGTGGGTACATCCAACACTTATCGTTTAACAGATTTTAACGGATTTCAATCTTTATGTGTATTGTACAATATTATATGAACTTGTGATCTTTTAAAGGTAATGTATTTGTATTCTAAAAAAGTAATATACTAAGTCAAATTATCAGAATTAATTACAATGTGTTTTAACAATCTAAGCACATAGTATATTGACCCGTTAGATAAAGATATACTACATTTCTTGGTTTTAAATTTTTTATGAGAGACAGCTAGTATCATGGTTTAATTTTGTTTATTTATTTTGTGACATAGCACTGACACATTTATCGTCATATTTGTGACGTCCACCTTATTATTGATGCAGAAAGACCTCACACTAATGTCTCAGTAAAATTACCACGAAGCGCATTTCAGGTGGAAAACCTCCACTCATTGAAGTATTTGCTTCGACCGGGTCTCGCACCGCAGGTAGGGGGCTTAGGCTTTCCAATCGGCAACCCTATCCACCCGACCAAGAGCGCCGTATCACTAAAAGTAATAAAATGTTCAAGTTAAAATAACATATCACTGCCACAAACACTTTATAATAATTCAATTTTACATATAAAATCCTTGAGTACGCATTTTTATTGCGGCCGGCAACATTAATGTCGTTATATGTTTGACATATCTACGGCTATTGCTTGTGTTATTGTTTCTCATACGCATTTTAACTGTATAACGTTTTACGTAAGAATCATCATCCACACGAACTCACTCATAGAATTAAAGTTTATCACGCCTAGAATAAAGTAGCATTAGGTATAGAAATACACTGGACCCGACATAAAGCTAAATAAATACTTCCTTCATTTTTCGCTTTTACGACCGTTTGGAAACCGAAATGGAACCCGTACGAAATGAAAATACGTTAAGATATCAAATGTTTTCCCGAAACTTTGACATAAATGTTGGTCCCTTAATTTAAGCGGGGTTAGTTTTTGAAATAATAGAAATATAAAAGTTTATCGCAAAAGAATGCTCAGCCTATTGATAATTTATCCCTTCTCCAATTTATGTAAACTTATGAGAGCCCTTAAAACCGGTCAAAATTATGGCATAGGTTATGCTGACATGTAGATGTACTGAGTCTCCCATCACCGAATATAATGTGATTGCCCGATATTAAAAAAATGAATCACTGTCGAATCTTGCTGACGAATAGATCAGCCAAATCAACCTTTTGCCAATATATACATTCAACATTTTAAGAATACGCATTCCCATAAAAACAGCACACACTTTCTGTAAAACATTTAGATTGCGCAGGGCGGTGAGTTTACAGCTGTATAGTATAAAACGTAAATTAGTTACAATTCAACACATTGTTTTAGTTATAATATAAAATTAAAAGAGCTCAAAGTAACATTAATTTTCGTAACTGACAATAAAATACAAGTTCATTTAATCCCAACCCATCCCACTAATATCCCCTACACCATACTGACACGCCAACAAATGATCAAATGAATTATAAGCGGACGTAATGCTGAAGTTCTGAACCCCTTTTATACAATATACTAATTATAAAAAACGATTAATTTGATAAACAAAAATACACCTAACATTAGATATACTGTTATCTAAACGTTTAAATATATGCATATTCATTCAATAGACACGACGATGCACTGCAAATGCAATTGCTGTATTGCATTTAGAAACGATAACGTGTATCGTCCAGCAAAGCCTCATTATACCTTAACACTTATAAAAATTGCTGTCTAGTCATTTGTTTTGGTGTTGTTCTTTTTCAGTTTTTTTTTTTGTTATTGATATATGTGGATATGTGATGCAATTTGTGTCTGTCTGAATTATAGTTTTAATGTGGTCTTGCAAATTTACCTATATCCCGTTATTCTATATACGTTTGTGTGATTCAGATGGTATGTGTAATATTAAAAAAAATGAAAATAGCTTGTCAAGAAAATGTAGGACTACGCTGTAAGGACGTCTTAATGGCATGTTAAATCATAGTGTTATTTAAAAGTAATTTAAGTTCTCGACGGTAAAAAAAAATGTATGTAAAACAGAAAACCGAGTACTAAAGGCTGTATCAAAAACCACGACATTTTTTTTCGTTTGATGGACTTGCTGTAGAAAGTGTAAAATATATATCACTGTAAGCAAAAAATCTGAATACATTTATTACTCATATCATATGTAGGACTTCTTACATCTATATCCACAAGTTCTCATGCATTCGTTGACAGGCATCAATAGCATAGTATGTTATGATGATTAGCCAAGCCTTGACCAAGTCATAAATGTCTAACCTCGCGTTTTGCGAACTGAGGGCTTCAGACGCAGGACAAGCAGGAATGAGAAGCAAATAATTGAGTGAACCGTGCTCATCACAATATGACCTACACCACATAACTTAGGACCTATACACACACTTTGTGATGAAGTTATCATAATACATTATTTTATCCACGATAATAAGTTTGGGATTGATAAAGGATTACTTAAGCATTCGACATGCCATAGGTTTGGCAAGATAAGTTTACTCATTTTACTTCCTAATAAGGCAATTAATTGTCATTATTATAAAGAACTAGAAATATAATATATTTACAAGAATTTAATTAAATAGATGGCACTCAATAGTATAAAGGTGATAAAATGAAGACAAGGGTACAGAAGCTCAACGTGTTAAGTAGGGCTATACGAAATGCTGGTTAACATTTAAAAAATCATATCTTATTAATAAAACGACCATTAACGCAGTGTGAATGTTTGCGAACGCCATTTACAACGGACTTTGTACGAGTGTTGCAGAAAA
Organism: Sinonovacula constricta; assembly: GCA_007844125.1. Classification (NCBI taxonomy): domain Eukaryota; kingdom Metazoa; phylum Mollusca; class Bivalvia; order Cardiida; family Solecurtidae; genus Sinonovacula; species Sinonovacula constricta. The sequence goes on along the minus strand of CM017560.1, from coordinate 12,821,509 downwards.
ATATTGTTTTAGATTTCTGGTTATGTTAAATAAATTTATTAGATCAACATTATATTGGAACGGATTTTACATCATCATTAGTCCGTTATTATTCAATATTGTTTTATGGCATTCCATAAAAGATTTTTCTGTAGTTAAATATTTTATTTTCAATTACATTTTTAGGAATATAGTATTTTCAAGAATGACCTTTAAATGCCGACTATAAAGTTGACCCCAAAAGTTAGGGTCTCGAGTTGCCTCCCTCGTAGGCATAAGGCGGTTGCTACATCTCGATACTTGGAAATAAAGCTCTCGTTAAAGTATAAGTTATTATCAGGAGCAAATCGTTAGCTTGTCGCATTACGAAGCCATTGGATCTGATACTTTATTTAGAAGGGTTGAAATATTTCTTTAATGTTTAATTTAAATTGAAAAGAATTTGGATAAATTATTCAAAGGTTATTAGACAAACTGCCACACACTTTATGCCAATAAACATACCCGACCCATTAAGTTTAATATTTTCCTAAGTATTGTCACACTATGTGATTTCATTGTACTCCTAAAATAAGTTCCTTTTTAAATATATTACACAGTTGATGCACGATTAAGACAACACCAATATAAATATTCAAATATTGCGCGAGTGCAACTGTGACAGCGGTTGAAGGATGATCCTATTTAAAGCCCGAAGATAATATTGTCAATAAAGATTTGTAACCCGTTATTGCTTCAGAACGGAAGTGTTTTTTTTTCAATAGGTAAATAAGGAAAGGTCCTATCAACATTTTCACAGATATTTAAATGTTATCTACCAGTAGACAAAGGCAAACAGGGTAAATGCAAATGTGACAAAACACAGACACGAGACATAACACACATAAAGAAAAACCATCAGTTACCGCCTTGGAACGGTCAGTCGGCAAAAGGGCCAACTGGGGTGCTTAAAACTGGTTTGTGGAGCGCTCCAACCTCACAGGACGTATGGTGTAGAAGCTAATGGCGAAAACTACCGATAGAAAGTTTGTATAGGTCCTTAACATTAGACACATGCATTTACATTCCACATTATACCGTTCGGAAAAAAACAGACACACACGCAATAATAGGAAAGTGTAAGGAAATTTTATATGAATAGGCAAAAAGCTACTGTCAGTTGGTTGACTTACTAGACTGTTTTAACATGGTTTACCGAAAATCCTATTCTAGCACGCTCTTAATGTATGTCATAAGGCAAACATTGTGAGATAATCCCATCAACGTGAACGAATGTCAAATATTATCTGCATCAACTGTAAACAACTGAGCAAAGAATACAAAAAAAACAAATAACCAGCGATTGGTTATATTACATGTATAAACTCTCACTTGTGAACAATACTGTACTGACAATCACAAAACAGCTTCCAAAGAATGGTCAGTCTGAAAAAAAACAGGCCAGGCGATCAGGTGAAAAGGAAACTATGTACATTTTAATTCAGGTACGTCAATTAGTACACAGATTACAATAATCGAACACATGTAGAAACAAATGGCTAAGAGAAAAAAAATATCTTCCGAAACAAGGACATTTGTCGGGAAATTAGAGGAAATCAAATCCAAAAATTATTGTTAACTAGACAACTGATCTTTCTGCAAATTTACATGTCAAATAATAAAAGAAAATCATTGCAAACTCACTCAATGGTTGCAACTTAAGATGTTTAAGCTATATAGGGTACGTCCGGATAGATGAAGATACAAAATTCCAGCGGAGACTTCAAAACCATATTTATGTCACCGTTTCATGATGTACTGTCCTGTCTAGTTATTTTTAAATTGAAGACTATAAAGTGTTGTACTACAAGCAATCGTGTGCATCGAAGAGTTCACATGTTGTTACTAACAGCAACAGTTTTAATACGTTTTCTTTTAAAGGTGAAAAAGGGCTTTGGACTATTGTTTGTCTTAACCTTCTGCAGAATGTTGCCAGAAAACGGTGAAGGGCTAATGTTTTGTTCCGCGTTTTTTTTTTTTTTTTTTTTTTTTGCTATTAATCGTTAACAGAATAAAGTAATAAAGCAAAAAGAAAATTAAAATCGTCCTTAATTTGTAGAAACAAAAACCTTTTGGTAACAATTTTGTAGTACTGTATTTGTTTCTACAAATGCATTCTCAACTTAAATGCAAACTCACACAAATCTAAATAGATGAGATAAATAGAAATCCATGCGCTGTATGATTTATCATCATGGCATGGATAAAACACAATATTTTCAATCAAGATTTCGCCATGGTTAGTCAGATCTCAATGTCTTACTTTAAGTTCTGGACACTAGATGGCTGATGACAGCGAAGAAAGAATGACATTGGGGCGAAAAAAGAAAACCTATTGGAAAGGTAGCGTGATGTTAGATTATTGTCTGTTCATCTAGGCATTTTGTGAAAAGGATTGTGTTACCATAAAGTCACGCTTAGCCAGCCTAACTCTGCAACCAAGGTTGCATTGTTGATTTCAATATGATTAAAAATTAATGCTGTCTTAATTAATTGTCACCACATGCTACGGAAAAAAAATAGTTTGAAACATAAAACGGCACAGCAATGCATGTGTGTAAATATCGCGAGTCCATTGAAAAATGCGTTAGTGCTGTGCAAGCAATGGATCAATATTGCTCATTTATAGTTGATTTCAATTTGGTGCAATAAAATCACAAGGTAAAACGTGAACAAATCAATGCTTAGCCTTTATTACAGTGAACTATTTAATATGGTTTGCAATAATTATCAAGGTTGTTGTTAAAATACCCTGATGACCCCACAAATGGGGATCGTTTACATAATAAATCTATCGACATTTCTGTCTGTATGTTTTCTTTAGGGGTGCATTAGCGTACTAGTAGTGTCTCCGACTTGTAACTCCTCCGACCGCTTAGCCTCTCACTGCGTCGTTCTAGTCCCTTAATACAAGAAAGTCTTCCAGCTGACCGGCGGTGCCCCATTCCTTCTACCCAGACCTTTGTTTGTGATTTTCCTCCACCAAAATAGATACGCGTCGCTAATTATAACTGGTTACTACGATGTATTTCAAAACAAACAAACAAACGAATGATTGCTCTACACACCATCACGTTCCGGTTTAGCTTATATATTATATTAATCATTGGGACAAACCCTTGATGTCCACTTGCACCTAGCGTTGTACAGATAAAGTTGTACTTAATATCAGATGCTTATAGGATTTCGTACGCAACAACCTCTTAGAACAATTGGGTATCTTGGTGTGTATTTTTGTTTGAGCAGCCCTTGTTTAAAAGTGTTCCTTCTATACGCCAAGAAATTATTTGGTGAAATATTATTCAAAAAGTTCATTGTGTATAATGGGATATAAAAACCCATTAGAGATCTTATTTTTAATTACAACCAAACAATAGCAGACCTTAACCTAAATGATCCTTCTCAAGATTCTTGTTAATGTTAAACTTCACCTTTCTGTTATTTACCTTCTGACCGTATCATTACTAGGGATTTAAACATCATCGATGACTATAAATTAAGAAATTACTCTTTATGGGTCCGAAATATCGCCTGACAGTTGAAATAGATTTTGACCTTTGTTGCAATGAAATAGCTGATGCAATTAATCTGTTTGCCGATCGATGGTGTAATATAGAAAACACGGATACAGTAGCACTCAATGTTTTGAAGAAAGCCATTTTTAAGATAATAAAAAATCGCGTAAAATTATACCGCTCTCATCCTTCTAGTTAACCTAAGAAACCTTTCAATCACTTAAAACATCTAAAACAGTCCTTTTAGAATATTCACAATAAATTTGTTCTTGTACCTGCAGACAAAGCTTCAAACAACATAATTTTTTTCTGACGACTATATTACAAAAATGTACTGAGTGCTGAGTTATCCAACACCAGTTCTTACTCTTGCACCAACCTAGACTTTCAGACAGTCATTGACAAACATAAACTGATATTGCATAATTGCAATATCAAAATAAAATCAAAGCAAGAAAAACTTTCTCACTATACTAGATTCCTAAGCTTCACAAAACACCATACAAATCACGATTCATAGCTTATGCCAGCTCTAGCACCACCACTCACATATCTAAACTACTTACGTCTTGCCTTACACAGTACTGAAAATCACGAAATTGACAATTTTCTCGTTTCCACTCCGTTTTGTTTCCATTTCAGTTGGAAGCGTTCGCCGCTTCGTTTCCATTCCGCTTTCGTTGCGTTTCCATTTCGCTTTGTTCGCTTCAAGCGCTGCATCTCAAACGCTTCCAGTGTTTCTATCGTTTCTTATGTTTCTATCGTTTCTTCCATTTGAATCGTTTTAATCGTTCCATTTCGCTCCGTTGCGATTTTGATTAAAAAATCGTTTGCTACATTTCTTAATGTAAAGTACTTCCGGTGTGTTTGCAAAATGACGAAAGAAGTAAACATTCTGAGAAGAGGCAAAAGTCTTCCATCACATATAAAGGAATTTAACAATAGATTGTTTGCGACGAGGATATTCAGTGTCAGCCACCCTGAGGGAAATTGCAGACACATAACTACCCTCATGAATCAGCCGAAACAACAGGAAACTGCGCTTTAGTTACAATAAGGCTAATCACGATAAAATGGTTCGCTACTAACCTGTTTTACGCAGGAAAACTTAAATTTCAATAATAAAACACCAGGTAAAGATTCAGAGAGTGCATACATTTCCCATCTAGACTGACCAACAAAAACGTTGGACACACTTGGTATTGTTGTCATTCATTTTCGCGCTATATATATCCAAACACTGATGCTAAAAAACGAAAAGAGTTCACAAACACACTTGCAGCTATGTCCCAACTTTGTTGTCAAAACATTGAATCACCTAAGATAGTCAAATTAATCACAAATTAAAATTACAGCTCTCTAAACCGTTTAAGAAGAAAAATACTTTTTGATCCAAAAACTGATCGAAATAAATATTGTGGTAGTTCAATAATGAAGTTTTAATAAAGTTTTAAATGTTTAACGAGAAATCTCGTGTTGATTATTTTCATTGGATATAAGTTATTTTGACGAATATGTCAATATGAAGTTATTTTAACACCTTAACCCAAAGCCCTTACCTGGCCTACTTATCTTCGCCAGATGTCATATTCCGGAATAAACAAACCAGAAATAACTGTCAAATATGGTCCACACACATCCAGTATCCTTAAAAGTAACTTCTCTGTGATGTGTTTATCCGCAAAAAAGCGTAATGGTGATACGATCTTAGAATTTGGACGATGACACACACAATTTTTTACACACACAATTTTTTAAAAACTTTATAAAAACGTTACAATATTGGATTATTCGTAGTTTTCTTATACATATTAATGAGTTCAAAAGAACATGTGGCGACAAGAATTCTTATTTGGAATTTAATCAATGAAAAATGAAAGCCATTAACGCAGATTTTCTGGCATTTGCCCCTTGGATAATCGACCCCGGACGTTTGCCCCCCCCCCCCCCCCGCCCCTGTAAGTGCAGACCGGACGTTTGCCCCCACCCCCACCCCCCACTGCCAAAATGAATAGGCGAATGTTTGCCCCCCTCCCATATTTGTTATATGGCGGACTTTAGTTTTAACGTTTCGCTAACAGTAACGAGTAATATCCAAGAATTTTAGGAAAGTATTACTCACTACAGTCGCATTTCATCGTTAACATGATTATCTCATATAAACATGAACAAATGTTGTTGTTTTTTTCCGAAAACAGGCACATACATAAAGTCGAATAAAACAAACAACTTTCTTAGAAAACAAGTGTGTGTTAGGTTTTTTACGGTTTGCTCATAATATCGCCAATTAACGGCTATTAAGAACATCGTTAACGCACTTAAAACATGGAGTCGCTAATTAAATCCTGTGATTTTAATTTCTCCAAGGTTGTAACAAATTAAATGCGGTGTTATTTCTTTTTGGGGCGGAGGGATCTCTGGCTAACACTGCAACATCAAAAAAAATCTGGGAAATCCATCGCCAGTCACAATCATTTGAAGTCGCCGAAAATTGACCGACCCATTATTTCTCTCAATACTGTTCAACATGATATCGATCGATAATTGTCTTCAAGCTGCCATAATGATAAGTTCTGAAGGAGTGAAAGGAGAGGAAGGGGGACTGTACTATGTAGTAATGTTTCAGAACGCGTATCCGTTTACTTTTATAAATGTCCTAACAAACTTCTTTTGTCTATTGAATGATCATTAACTTTTTTAAAAAAGAACTATTTATATTTCAGGTATGGATTAACTATAAAATAATAGGCGAGCCTTTGAAATAATACATTTGGAATAAAAACGAGACTGTTCCTTCAAGTGACTTCTCTTAATAAACATTATTTACAAAAAACGACAAGTTGTGTAATATTTACAATAGGAAATCCTCTTCCTCTTCCTTAACGATAAAAGAGTGGGTTGGGGAAATATGCATCATTGTGGGTATTGTTAGATATAGCGTTAGGTCCTTTTACGATCCAAAAAAGATTTTGTAGACCTTAGTGTTTTGTCCTTTTTGTTGTCCTCGCGCAAGTCAATGCATATTGCTCTTTCAAAGGTCAAGGTCGTAAACCACACGACTGCCATATGGTGAGTTTTTCTAAAACAGCTGCATAGCGGATGCGTGTGTTCTTACAAAGGGGAAAAGACGCCAAAACACGGTCACACTTCCTGTCCACTAGACAAACAAGGTGTCGTAAATCTGCCAATTAGCTTAATTAGTTGGGTGTCCGCTCATGTCTTAAAATTGGGGATTGACTTAGAGTAATACTTTATGAATGTATAAAATTGACCCATGCGCATGGAGAAACATAATATGAATTTACAAAACGATATACTTTAAATTAATACATTTCTATCCTTAAATGGGTACAAAAACTAAGTAACCGGTAGGGCCCACTTTAGACCACAATTTGGTAAGAACATTTAAGCCATGAATGCGAAAATGGCGGGGTCATAAAATAAGCCGTAGCCAGGCGTGTAGACCTTCATTCAAATAGTCGCAAGTCAAGTAAAGTCAAACGTTTTATGCAGATTTTAATCTCGGTTCCGATTAATTATATATACATAATAGCGCATTATGGGAACTATGCATTTAGAAATGGAAATTTTGACACCAATGTCCAAATTTACACCATTCTTCATTATAAGATGTATAACAATTAAGATTAAAAGCATAAGAATCTTTGCTTGACAAAGATTCAAGATATAATAAACTACACATCCATACCCCTGTAACTAAAGAAATGGTGATGCTGATGACAGTGATGGTGCTACTGCTGCTTCTGTCGATAATGATGACGGTGATACTGATTGTTTATGATTATGATGAAAATGGTAATAAGGGTTACGGTGATGTTGATGCTAATGGCGATTATGATGTAGATCGTGAAGGCAGTGATGCTGCTGCTGATGATGATGATTAGTGGCGATTATACAGGTAATATGGGATCATGATGATGATCATGTGAATTTAATGGCGGTAATGATGATTATTTCTTTGATATTTTTTCATGTAAATGGACGTGATATAAGTTCGTTTTTACTACGATTGTTTCTCATTTAACCGTCATCGATGATTGTATACGTGCACTATTTGGAAATCTATCATTATTCAGACGTTGAACTTTAGGATCATACCAGTCGTTGGCTCTGAGCGCCGGGGAAGATGTAATTGGTTCTTGATTGGGTTACACCTTGCAATTATGCATAGCATTGTTTGTTTGTTTTATGTTTAGTTGTTTTATGTTTTTGTGTTATATGAGATATTTACCTTCTTTTGGTTAACGTTTAATGTCATAAGTAGTTTTAATTTGTATCCCGCAATGCATTCTTTGTAAATGACAAATACTTTAAACAGTATTCTCACAAAAAAAATGATAGGCGTAGTTAATCCGGGAACGGACCATGCAGCTATCTATAATTAGCGAAAATTCAAACTCAGGCTGCGACATTGCGCGCGCATACGTGTAAAGTCAGCTATGTACACACTATCTTCATATGCAAAACGATGAAGACTAAGAATGTCGATCCAATGCGGATGCTAAGCTTTTCATTGGAATTAAAATACCAGTTTCGACAGAAAGGCAATGTTATAGTTAAATTGTGTGTTTTATCGTGCGGAGTGATTTTTAGTGCAGTTTCTGTCTTGACGATACACGATGACTTGGACAACTTGTGCGGTTACGGAACTGTAATGTACGAGATTGATTAATACGATTTTTGTATAATGATTAAGATTTGTTTGTTATTGTTTTCTGCCGATAACATACAGTAGCGCGTTTATGTTAATAAATTGAAGCCAGTTATTGTGTTCGTTAAAATTTATTTTTTACAAAGAAACGGTTGGAATGTTACTATAAATAATCGGGTGACCTAAAAAACGTTTGAAACCATTGTGAAAATAACTCTTCCGTTACTAGCATTCCGACTTTTGCGTGTCTACCGTTTCTAGCGTTCCAAGTGCTCCGGTTATAGCGTTTATACCGTTTACACCATTTCAAGCGTTTCTAGCGCTCCGTTGCATTTCCATTTCGATAGCATTCCGTTTCCGTTTCAACAGGAAACGAAAACCGTTTCATTTCCATTTCCACTCCGTTTCGTTTGTCAATTTCATGATTTTCAGTACTGTAGCCGTTCGCAATCACGTTGTTAATTATTGTGAAAAAGTGTATGAATATTCAGAAATTAACATTTTTTAGTCTATTAAAAATTCTTCAGAAGTCTTAGACAAGTTTCGTACTTTAAAATGTCATTGCTCTCCAGTTAATACTTACGATTTCTCTACGCTATACACTTCTTTACCTCATGATTTAATTAACATTTGCTCGAGAACAGTATCTATATGTTGCATGTCATTAAAGTCATGCATTTTTTACTTACACGTTCTTAGAAAAGTTTACAATGTGGCTTGCACGGGTGTTTGTGAAGCTCTACGTTTCCTATTAGACAATATTTACATAAAATGAGGTGACACTTTATTAGCATGGAACATCGATTTTTTATTTTTAATAACAAAAAGCTGAAATTTCGCACTTATATTATTTCCCTTCCAAGAAATAAAAAAAAAACAGTTTAGGTTGTCCCCATATCTTTAGTCGTTTTTTTAACGATTTTTTACAAAAATGCAAGTTTAGTGGCCCTTTTTATTTCTGCCTGAAAATCCGCATCCTGTATGTCAATGTTGTTTATAAAGCATTCATAAAAATTGGAGAGTTTTTTATGACAGATTTACTTTCTTTTACATCATTCAAACACTATTATAGTAGGAAAGTGCCCTTATTAAAAATATAGTATTTGATTTAGATATAGTAAAAAAAAGTTTTAAAAAATGCAATTTTCGTAAGCGGTTTTTCTATGATGCATATTTGAAAGAGTTATGTATGTTTAGAATGATTAAATTGTACTCAATGTTTTTTTATGATTTTTATTCAAAGTAAAAGTTTTGGTAGTGGTAAGTGGTAAGTGGTAAGAAACTTGCAAGGGATATTCTTTTCTTTCCTCAAATTATCGGGAATGTAAATTGAGAAATAAAAACACAAAGCTAAAGCATTTTATAATTTATTTAAATTCTAACATGACATTCCAACTTGCAAATTCAAGAAATTCGTCTCCTGTCTATTTCGTCTAGAAAAAAAAGGATCAATTAAAATATTTTTAATATAGATTTACAAATTACATAGAAAAAATATAGAGAAAATATACCTATTTAAGTTTATACAATAGTAGAGGGCAAACACTGTGTAAAAATTTTCACAAAGAAATAAACTGAAGTTATTAATTTAATCCTTATTTATTGTGGTAATCAGTTTGATACAAAGCCTACTTTAAATTAGTTTTTAAATTTTACTTCATTTGTAGTATACCAAAAGTATGCAATTATGTAGGATAAAACATACAAATTTTATCAGAAAATACTCTTAATATGGTATTAATGAAGTCCAAATTTAATGAAAAATAGAGCTTTAAGAAAAAATCCTATTGGGAGTAAAAGTTGGTTCAAAAAGGCATCCTTTTGAGATAATGAGAATATTATGATGAAAAGTAACATGTTTCAATATTGTATTGTAAGTCACAATCATAATGAAACTGGATGAAAAAAATTACAGTAAAAACTGAAAGAGTCCTTTTGAGGTTATTTTACCTCTATCCTAACACTTGATAACTACTCTGAAATGATAAAAATTAAGTCTTCATGCACAGAAAATCTGCGAACAAATAACCCTCCTGAAATGCTTTCAGAAATATAAAATTACAACTTTAAATCAAATGGACTGTTCCAATGAAGATAAAAAATCAACACTGTATCATGCACTATAAAATGTGAAATTCCACAATTTCCACTTGACATGCAAATAACAGGGTATAACAAAGGAAGGGGATATGCAATGAATAGGGCCAAAAGAGAGATATTAATTTTATAATTTTAACAATGAACATAAAAACACAAGTGATGTGTACTTAGAAGCCTATCCATAGGGCAACCATAAAATATTTCTTAAATATTTTATCGATAATGAAATAGTGTAAGAGGACAGATGTTCCACATTTTAATGCAAGACATCAGATTTAGCTAGCATGGTTCTTACTGAAGATTATAGCTCTAATACTTTAGTGTTTAACTTCAACATTATACATAAAGAATGTGATTGAAGATGTAGACTTTATGCCTCTGATTTATACAAATTCGGTCATATAAGTCATCCAAATGCAGTCTATTACGCAGGAGTATATATGATATCTTAAGGTGCATCTTTAGTCAAAACTATTTGATCTAAAAGACTTTTTCACTCTTTTAAGAGCTTCTGGAGGGCAAGGGCGTAAAGCCTTATTGCAATAAGTGGATCATGATCATCGGAAGCAGATGATAATATGAAATAGGTGGGAAAAAACGAGACAGTGATTTGTACATATGTTTACAAGATTTAACAAACAAAACTAACCAACAGGAAAAGAATTAAAGCGAAAAACTCTTAGAATAATTAAAAATCTAGTCATCTAGTCCTATCAATTGATCTGTCCCATTCCTAAGTAAGACAGGATGGAGCATTACAACTTTTCGCATAACTTCAGTTCCTTTTCTCTGAACAAAAAATTAGTTTTTAATTGCAATGCAGATAGCAGGCAAAATTCAACATTTTAACAAGGTGGTTGTCATTAGCTACCTAAAGCACGTGTGAGTTTGAGTTACAGTTTGTGTAAACATGTAATATATTAGATATTCCAATGTGAAAGTGATCGAGTTGTAAACTTGAAACTCCTCTGACTGTGCAGTTTTTCACTATTTGTGTTTGAGCTCTGGTCAGGGTAAAGAAATTATGTCAGAAGGTCTTCCAACTGAACTGCAGCTATGTGTGCCTGTGGTTCTACACAGATACATGTCTCGGGTCTACCTCCACCAAAATAGCTGGACATTGCTATACTGATCATACTATGATACATGTGTCCCTTTAGTGTATTCATAAAATCAAATAAATCCCTGATGACTATTGATGGTTTGGTGGTTCTTCCTGATTCACATTGATGTTATAAAAATACAAACACAATTATTTAAAAATAAATGAAGGGTTTGTTTTTTGCTTCATTACTGAAAACGAAAAAAAGATGGACAATTTTCGACAACAAAATATTTCATTTGCCTAAATGTTTACATGGTTTAATAGGTAAATAAGAAAATTTGTTTTTATACTGCTTTGAACGTGATTTAATGTTAGCTATATGTGATTTACCCTCCAGAACTTTCCCTTTAAAGCAAATAACTGACATTTAAATGCAGCATTTCCAGACATTGAGATCGCTATTTCCAATGACAACGTCCCTACTAAAATCTATGACATGAGAGATGATTTCAACTTTAGTGTTGTGAATTATCCATACCTTGATTGTGATTCACCTCGTGCTACCTCCTATGGTATTTACATATAAAAACTTACAAGGTTTGCACGAGTTTGTACTAAAGTAGAAGATGCTAGAAATCTGTTTATTTCTTCTAAACTGTTACAGTAAGGCCTTCGTTTTCATAAATTAAAAAGGTGTTTTCAAAATTCTTTCACCGCAATGGTTTTATTGCTTCTAAGTATAACAGTATGAAAACACTTATGCATAAAGGCATAAGCAATCTTGCATTTTATGGAAATGTTTTATACAAGAAATTCAAGGGTCTCAATAACTTTTCTGACCACTTTACATAACTTATTAGAAAATGTATAGCAGACGGTTACAATCCAGGAATCCTTCGCTGCACTGCATTGCTTGCAACTGACCCTTTTACAGTCAAGAACTTGCATTGCTTTTAAATTACACGATGACCGGACAGGTAAGGGCTATAAGGAAACAGTGACTTTAAGCCATAATTGGACAGTCTCCGTTGGATTTCTTGTCTCTTCATCTCCCCTTTATAGGTGGGACAACTTGAGCAGTCTCCATACCCTTTACTTGAGATTGCACAGTAGGTATAACATCGGGATTTTTGGTACCTTATTATATATAATATGCCAACTGCGGATAAATCCTCGGCTTTTATGATATGTTTTTAATACGAATTAGCTCTTTAACAATTCTACATTTTATTTTTTATTCTAATGATTTCGGTTGTTTTCTAAAATTCGATGACTTTTTTTTCATTTTTCACATTTCACTGTTGACACTTTTGACATAATTTATGACGTCATGGCATTGTATGACGTCATTTTATTTTTCTTATATATATCAGCGCTTGTACTGTTTTATTTTATTTGAAACTACTCCCATTTTTTGGAATCTTTATGTTGCCGAGGCTTTTATCTACTTTACATACTGTACATATGTTGATAGTTTATTATATATCTAGTTATAACGTATGTACATAAGTTCATTGTATCTGTTTTGACTCCCGATGCAGGTGCTTACTGTTAGTTGTTTCACTTTGACGGGATATTTTTACTTACTCTGTTTGTTTGATAGAAAAAGTCTTCAGGAAGTGCGAGGTTTGAGCGCTCCACAATCCAGGCTTAAGCACCCCAGTCGGCCCTTTTGCCAAGGAGGTAACTGATGTTTTTTTCTTTTTTTGCGTTATGTCCCGTCTCTGTGTTTTTGTCACATTTACATTTACCTTGTTTACCTTTGTCTACAGGTAGATACAATTTAAATATCTGTTGAAATCTTGATAGGAACTTTTCTTATTTACATATACATTACATATCTAAGACAAAGTTAAGAAAAATATGTTAAAGGAAAGTACATTCTAGATAATAGACTGTACTCACAAAATAAACTCTGTTCACCGATAGGATAATTTGACAGCCATTTAAGAATGGTAAGGTATTATCACTTACGGCAGTGTGCGAGGAACAAAACATTATTCACAAGAATATCGTTTTGTCACCTATGTCTTAAGCAGCAACACATATCGGCTTTAGAAAGGCATGTTATTTTTAATGTAAGAAGTTTAATTCAATAACAACGTATTTTTAAACGGACAAAGTGGGGGACACATGCATATGGATGCTAGTCTCATGCCAACAAAAACAATGTAGGTTATTTATAACAGAAAAAGCCGGTGGATTCGTCTTGAACTGGTTAATTGGCATATCATTCAACGGTTGCGATTTGAACGCTTTTACTGAACTCTTATCTCACACTTGTGTGGTATCAAATACAATTAAGAAAAGGTAATAGAAACAATATTAAACAAACTGTAGCTGTTTACACACTAACCTAATTGATTTCTCTCTCTCAATCTATCTATCTCAGTTACACCCCTCTCTCTTTCCCTGTCTCCCTCTCTTACCTACACATTTGCTCTTTTTCTCGCTCATAACAGTGTCATTTGATTTCTGTAACTATAGTAATAATTGTTTCCTAATCAAAGAACAACTCATTCCCCATGTTCTCCCATGCAACATATTGATATTTTCTTGACTAGGTTAGATAAGTAATCATTTAATTAATCACAACTATTGCAACGCGTTTTTCCCCAAAAACAAGACAACCTGTTATCTGAAAGGTTTACATTTGTTTAATTCCATTTGACCTTCCAGCATGTCAATGAAGATTTTGCGTTTGCTTGTGGTAGGGAAGACAGTTTTCTGAATGGACAAAAGACCAGGCCCTAAACATATTCCTTTTTTGCAAGGTAGTAGCAGATAACTTATACGTTGCCGTCTATGTCGGTGGCAGAGTACTGCTTGTAAGTGACTATTGGAAATACATCATAATCCTTAATTATAAATGGTTGCAAGCGACATGTAATCTAAAAAAATGGAAAAGTAATTTAAGGCTGATTTATTTAGTTTAAGATACTAAATTGTTAGGTTAATTTGTGTGTTTATCTTTAGAAACATCTTTTATCAAGACGACTATGTGTACACAGCTTCTACGAAAGGAAATCGTTTGAGGGATTTACGACTAAGTCAATAATGTATGGTAGAAAACCGTGTTTAATTACAAAATGTAACAATTAAATCGTTGATTGTGTCTAGATTTTTTGTTCATAATTAGGATTGGGATTGTGGATTTAAGAAAGAAATGGTTAAATGTTTACATTAAATATATCGGAAAATGTGTATAAGTATACTTATAATATTAAGAAGGGCTTTATATTATACTGTTTTAAATAAGTAAATTTCTCAATGTATCTATAATCAATGTAAATCTTCATCAATCTTCATCAACATATCCCAGATTAATAGAACACCCGAGATGGTTTTTAAAAGGTAATTAAAATTCGTTTAAATGAGTACAATTGCATGTCATTTTTACAACACTCTTTTTATGACTTATATTACTTTATGTGTGTTGCTATACTGTGAAACTCTATTTAAGTCCAAGACTGGTATCATTTTACTTATTTGGCTTTCGTCAACTGCAAGGCCCTTAACAATATTTATCAAACATTATTTGAAAAATATTAGATTCTCAAGGTTCTGCAGGACGATATTAGACCCATTAGACAACAGCATGTATATGTATATAATATATTGCTTTTTCTGATTTTGTAGGAGTAAAACAAATGTTGATAAGTAGACCCAACAAGTTTTAGACCGCCAGTTTAGTTTCGACTAATTTAAATGTCATTAGTTTTAAGTATGCGAATGGTTAATAAAGTTTGCTTTCTGAGACACAATATCGGCAAGAACAAATTAAAAGATAAAGACGACGAATGGTCACAACATGAGATGAAAGAGGGAATCATATCTGTTGTTTATTGTTTTATTCTCCTCTATTTTATTTGTAGCCGGGTATTGTGGAGAGAATATGTAAGCGGTCTGGTTCATTGGTCGGAATAGTTGCACATTTTTGTCCTAATCGCACGGCTACATACACCACGGGTAACTTGATTGTCCTTAAGTGCTTCCTTTACGTCTCTGATGAGGTTGATTCCAACTGTTCACTGAGTTTTTCAACAAAATGTCTGTTTTTATGTATCCGAAATATTTAGGTGATTTGCTATCTCGTTTTTTATTCCAAAGTCCGACATATTATGCAGTTCTGGCTTGTCGGGAATGTCTCTTTATGCTTCCGAAATCGTATTTACCACTGATCCATTATTTATCAACGCTTTTGTGCTTGTTCCATTTATTTAGATGTCCAGTTATACTTTCTTCTCCTATGATCCTTTTACTAGCTTTCCTTCTTCTGTTTATATTAAAATTTCTGGTTTGGGGTGTTTATTCACATTAACACTTTCCTCATGCCCGTCAAGGCTAGTGTTGTCATTAATATCTTTCGCGTCTTTCTCTGTCATCGTTTCTGCACCCCTCATCGATGTATGGGTATCTTTGTCTGAGGTTATTTCTCGGTGTGAAATCATTGTAACCTTCTCTATCTCTTCAGTTAAAGTTGCTTCTGTACGTCTGTCTTCCTCTACCCTTGTATCAATTGTATTTTTCTCCTCTGTCTTTCTATAAATTGCTCAACTTCTCTTTTATGATGTTGATTTTTTCCAGATTTTATCGTGAGTCTTTTTCGTTTGCTGGGCCGCTTTCAATTCATCTGTGTCTTCCGTTTTCTTCATCTCTAGTTCTTCTTGTCCTGTCTTGAGTCCCAATTCTTCAAAACTTGAGCAGGCCTCAACGCTACGTCATGTAGCATTTCAAATTCTTCATTGCATAGATATATCCAGAATCTCGGTTTCAGTATATCATCCCTTTGGCTCTTTTGAATATGTCCGTTCTCGATTGCAACTTGAACCAAATTCTCCATACTGAGATACTTTCACCTGTTCTTTGTTAGTTGTAAAATTCTCACAGATACTTCACCAGATCGCAAGTTTTCATAAGTTCCTTCTAATTTGTTTATTATTTATCTTATTGGTGCATCTTTCTTGGTTGTTAATAGGATACTTCTCATATTTCCCGTGAGTAAATTTCTAACAGCTAGTTTAAATATGTCTTCATTATGTAATCCAGAGTCTAGCATAAAACTAACTTCCATTTTCCATCATTCAAATTGTTTATCACATATTTTCTAAAAACGTGGTTGTATCATGTATCATTGGTAATGATTGGTGATTCCTCGTGTGATGAGCCATTATGCTAAATTCAATTTCGTAGCCCAATATTGATAATATGTCCGACTTTTCTGACAAACTGTCTTGTAGTGCTTTTTCTTTTTTTTAGCATTAATTTGATCCGTATCTCTTTCTCCTTTCTTTCCTCATTTCCCTCAGGTTCTTCTTACTCTATTTGCCTTTGTTCAATTGTTTTCATCAACTCTTTTTTTTTAATTTCTTTTTACCATTTCTTCTATTACATGTAGCAATCTAACTTTTTCCACGATTTCTTCTTCGTCATAAACTTCATTTAACTCTGACTGTCTTTGTTTAATTGCTGTTATCAACTTATTCTTTATCACATCTTATTTTATTCTTTTTTCTCTTTCTTCTAGCAATTTAACTCGCCCATGATTTCTTCTTCGCTAACATCTCCATAGCAGCCTTTTTCTTTCTCTTCCTTTACTTTGCTATCCCCCGTCCTGTATTTTTCTGCAGAGCTTGTTTATGAAGTATATAATTCTGATCATTTGTGTCCAGTTTCCTGCCTGCATTTCTAACCATTTTAATTCTCTGTCTTATTTATCTGTTTCTTCTAAAAATTTAATTGAATGTTTGTTAATCCACTTTTGAATCAACTTAGTTCTCTAATGTATTTAAGTTGTTAATTGTTCCTCTGTCATTATTATGTTTCATTCGTTGTTTTTCTGATTCTCTAACTTTTTTTAAAATTGTATTTATCCGTTTTATTCCTAGCTTTGTCTCCATCTGTTTGTGTACTCAGTGTTGACTTTTCATCCTTTTATGTATTTTCTGTCTGGTTAATCATTTTTAAATGTGTTGTGTCGCATGGAAATTTTGCTGACAATATGACATCATTTGTAGGCTGTTCTAAAGTTTCTGTAGATCGACAATCCATAGGCATCTGCATTTTGTTTGCACAGTGTAGATTGATTTGAATGTTGTAGTTTGCTAGGGCCGTCTTTGTCGTGTAGCGTTAAGTCTTCATATAGTCGTGTATGCCTAGAGTTATTGTCAGTGATGACTGTAAATTCACCGCCCTAGAGATGAGCTCGAAATGTCTCTCATACCGACCATTTAAATGCCAAAAATAGCGCGTGTGTGAGTAATTTCGCCCTGCTGACTTTAAAGATCTACTTGCAAATGCTACTAAATGAGAATGATTATCTCTTTGTAAAAAATCAAAGTTTATGAAAAAAACATATAAACACACTTGTGTCAATACAATATGTGAGTTAACAATTATCAAAATAACGAGAATTTGCTCACCAATTAATAAACGTAAAATCTGTCCATTGTACGACTTTTCCCACGCGTTTCTGTATAAGTCTCCCTTTTTATCATCCTCTGTTCTTCTATTCTCTCCAGGGATATATTTTAATGATGAGCGCACAAAGTTTCACTCTTTACTAGATGTTAGATGATAAATCACAAATTTTAATCACTTTAAGTAGATTTCAATGTTTTTATGGTCACTGATATTAACGTCTTACGAAGAAAACGTGCAGCCAGTCCCAGACTCGAACCCGGGACGCTTCGCTAACAGGGCGAATGCTCTAGGACTTGAACTAAGGTCCGCTTACATATTTTCTATATTTTATCAAGCTACATATATATTACGCACAAAACTAAAAACCTATATACTGGTTCAAGTCCGACGATTTTTTGTAGTCCAATATCACATGTGTTGCGACTATCACCGCCAAACCAAGTCAGCAATTGTCATATTGACCAAGACAGTGAATTAAATAACTACCTTTAATATATACATATACTAATCAAACATATTACAACTACTACAGAATTAATAACCAGCATCTTCAATATGCTTACAAACTAAACTGTTTGCTAAATTTATATAATAACTAGTACAACTAATAACTAATGCTTATGATCAGTCTATTATTGCTTGGTTATGGTTCAATAGAAGATGTATTTTTTTAAATAATTTACTTAGTTGTAAGCAGCTATGCAAAATCTGAGGATATCTTTATTGTTATAGTGTTCAATTTAGGAAGATTCTATGTTGAGGAAGTATATTTTAATTGAATTTGAATATATAATATGCAATATATCTAGCCTATATCTAACCTATTTCTAACCTATGCAAATGATTCTTATGTATGGTTTCGTGGTGAGGGTACTTTTTCTTTTCTTTTATTTTCTCTTGTTCTTTCTATTTATTTCAGAAAAAAATGATCGTTATTGTTCATTTAATGATTAAAAAATTTAAAGTCAGACACAAAATGTAATAATGGTTATGCATTTATGGTTGTCCATGTATGAAGTTGTTTTCACTTAGCTGCACTAAGTCATGTATAGTTGTGAGTAACAAATAAATACATAATAAAGGATATTGAAATAAATAATGGATATTTCAACAACACATGTACTTCTACAACTGAAGTTAAATGAAGTAAAACAACATTTCTATTATATTTCTAATTTGTTCCTTTATTGTAGTATAATTCGTTTTACTTTTATTTGTTTCAAAATGTATAAAGTGTAAATAAAATTATAGACACATTTCGTAACTGAACTAAAATAAAACTTGACAATTCTGGTTATACTGATTGCACTGAGGTCAATATAATAATACAATTAAATGGTAAAGACTGTTAAATCCCTTCTAAACAGAAACATAACACAATTTTATGGAGGCATCTCAATTTAATTTTAAGGATTAGCAACTTTCACTTTTGAAAGGGATTAGGGACGAAAGTGGTTTTGACATGATATGCTTTTAATTTCAGGTAGTTCGAATGGCTCTCAGAAATGAAAAGGCTTGATTTTAAGTTGATAAAGAGGAAGACGGTGACAGTGACTAGCACTGAAATGTAAGAAAAGCTCAGATGTTCGGTTTTCACACTTATTTAAATGGCGTGAACTCTTCTTCCATTTCCCTCAACTTAATGACAAGTCCAAGGTCGGAAGACGGTACTATTAATACGTGGGCTTTATTTACGAGCACATGTCAATAAATTGTATAGATGGAATTTTAAAATCGGGTAACAAGGACATTAGTTCGTTCATTGCAAGGGAATACTTGTAATCACGATACCATTTGCTTATCGCTTTTTATCCAAATATTGAAACTTTAAATCTTTAGTACCAAACTTACAAGAAGTGAATTTTCCAAAGAACGTGAAATTTTGAATAAATAAAATGATTTCGGGAGGACCCCTGTGCTTTTGTCATTTTATGCTTGTAGAATATTAATACATATCAAGTATTAGACGAAGAATGCGAATGGCTTGATTCTTAAAAAACGTCTTGAATACAGTGTTGCTTCAAGGAGTGCATTGAAGCTATAACAGTATTTAAGGGAAAGAAATTTGCAAACTATCCAATCGTTGTGATGGAAATAAACGTATTTATCATTTACTAGTATTTTTTTTCTATCATTAAACATTTACACCAAAGTGTCTGTGATGGTTGAAAATGTTCTTTAAATGTATAACAAGTTGACAATGGAAACAAATAAACGTATCTGACTCTTGAGCCAGATTGCCGTTTCGTGGTTCAGATGTCGGAGTTCATCTGACGATTGTATTGGTCATGTTCTTTAATCTGTGTTGTAATCATTATGTTTAAAAAACACAAATAATAATCATTATAAAGTACTAGCGGTGTTATTTTATTACCTAAACAAAGGAGATAGACGTAATATAGGACAGAATAGGTAACTAAGAATAGGTCCTATCAAATTAACCACAAATATCAAAATCTTAACTACCTCTAGAACAAAGCAAACATGTAAATGTAAATGCGTCAAAATCACAGAAACGAGACATAACACAAAAGAAGTAAAACAGGAAATTACTGCCTTGGAACCGTCAGTCGGCAAAAGGACGACTGGGGTGCTTAAACCTAGTTTGTTGAACGCTCAAATCCTTGCATTTCCTGAATGTTTTATAAAGGTTGGAGCGCTCCACAAACCAGGTTTAAGCACCCCAGTTGGCCCTTTTGCCGACTGACCGTTCCAAGGCGGTAACTGATGTTTTTTCTATACGTGTGTTATGTCTCGTCTCTGTGTTTGTTTGTTTTTCACATTTGCATTTACCTTGTTTGCCTTTGTCTACTGGTGGATAAAATTTAAATATCTGTTGGAGTTTTGATAGACCTTTTCTTATTTACCTATTATAAATAATAAAATATGTCCCGTCAAAGTGAGGCAACTAACAGCACCTTCATTGAGAGTTTAAACTGATAACATGAGTTAATATATAGACAAAATAATAAGTAATAAAATAAACTATGTACATATGTACAGTATGTACAGCAGATAAATATTTATTTGTCCGAAGAAGGCATGTCTACACTAGGACTGATTTTTTTCTTATGTTGTATGTTTTCTTCCGTGAAGCATATCTGGTATCTATATATATATAGTCGGTCTATATTGCCGACTGACGTTCCAAGGCGGTAACTGTCGGGTTTGTTCTTTTCCTTAAATGACTCATCACAAATTTGTTCTTACTTTTCGCTTGGCATGCATGTGAAATACCTTTGTTCTGTGCCTTTTCGGAGTTTGGTATATGTTGCAATACTCATAGGACTTTGTCATATATTCTTATAAGTGAACCTCATTTTTATCATTTTTATTATGAAAGTACTTTTCCAGCATCGTTTTTAATATCATTTTTAAATTATATTGCCAACAACGATCTTGTTCATTCAAACCGATTTCAAACCGACTTAATTATTCATTGATTATATTGTTGAGTTTCTTACACATATATTGCCTTTTTAGATTGTCATTTTAATATCACTGCTTTGTTTGCAAAATCGGTGACATGTCAGCCCGGTTTTGCAATGGTTTTATCATTTGCTTCACTAAATGCTAATGTGACTGAAAAACTGGATCGGACCGTTTTACCTTCGTCTTAATGAAATCGTTTTTTATCGACTGTTCGCTTGAAATCAGTTTTTATTTTGTACTGCTAGTCACCTTCAATGCCAAATTTATTTACTTGTTTTGCAATGAAGCCAATTGACGGTTGATTCTCTAAAAACACCTGTCATTTTCTATTTTTTTTCTGTTATTGCAAAACCTTGTTGAACATGTAAACGATTAATAATAAACCCAGTAATCATAATTTTAAAGGTCGGTAAAAATGGGATCTAATCAATTTGTAATTTGAACTTACTTCGAAAGTTATTTGAATATATGTTAAAACTAGACATCCACTTCTGAAATAAATTTGCAACCCTTGACCAACAATGGATAAAAAAGGGTTCTCCATTATAATCGTTAGTTATGCTTAATCTAATAAAGATTATATTATCATCACTTAATCATCTTAATACGTTTTTTTTTCATTTTTTATATTTTCCCATTGGTTTTTTATTATATAAAGGCGGTTAAAATGTCAACAGGTATTTTAGATGTTAAATGTTAAAATTCCATCGATAACGCCGAAATGGTTACAACAAACGTCAATTATAAAATACTTGAAAAGAATCGCGTGTCCTTTTATTTCCTACAGCTGCGTATGGCTAAATAACTTAAAGTATTAATTCGATCTAACAAATAAGCTTGTTTGAATACAATATTAGAATAAATTGAAACCATGCGGCGTTTACAGATTTGAAGTCTTTACATTTATTTTCTTCACTTTTAGATTATCATTACGGCATTATAGACAACAAACATGGGTTTGATTGCCTGTGCTATCAATAGTTCGCGAATTTAGAACTCATTTAAGTTATATACTTTGGAAAATATTTAATGTCTAAAATGGTACAAATGTCAAAAAAAATATTATAAGATATTAAATTACCGATTGTTTTTGCGATTACGTCATGACGAATTAATTTTGTAAACAATAGTCGATTTCAACTATTTAACAGGCATAAAAGATGTGTTAGAAACAACTTTTATTCTCAAGTCGTTGTTATTGGTGAATAAAAAACGGATGTGCATTTTACATGTGGTGGGTAACTGTGTGGGGCTACCTATTTAATACATAAATCAAAGCTTGAGGGTTAATAAGTGTACGTGAAAACGTTGTGCATTTTAATAACTTTAATATCTTTCCCTCGAGCAAAGTTTTGAGAGACATTTCGTAATGTCCTATACATTATTTAAACTGGACGCATTATTAAGTTTGCTTTTATTCAGTATGCACCTTTGGATAATTACTATTACCATTAAAAAGTGCCCATACTCTGTACAACTGCCAATTTCATACATGTTCAAATTGTATGAAACTGACAATTCAGTACACATTTTTGAAGCTTGTTTATGTTTTTACGGAAAGAAATAACGAGATAAGACAACACAATTTTTATCCTTTTTTTAACAACCGGCAAGTAAGAATTACAATATATGACAAAGTTCGATGAGCCTTGCATTATAAACTAAAATTCGATAAGGCACGTAACAAAGGTATTCACATGCAACCCAAATTTAAAATAATAACTCTACGATGAGTCCTTTACCACAAGAGGCACTTTGCAATTATTTGGGAATTGAAAAATGTCATTGCATAATAAGATGCAGTACTTATTTCGGCCGATTAATATCAGTCGTCTGTGGTTTGTTCCTAACTAATGGTTTACATATACCAGACAGGCCTGAATGTTCGCCACTAAGTCTTGACATTCCCCAAAGGACGAGATTGTTCACAATCTAATACTTACAGACATGCTTGAAAAATAACGCTGCATGAAGTTATTCCATAGGTGATTACCGCCAATCATAGATAATTATGGAAATAGTTCGCCGTCGGCAGATCGTTTAGCAGTCTCAGTCCGTTCTATGATGTTTATGCATTTTACATGTAAATGAGACAATCAGAAAGTCTTGAGGCCAAGATTTCGCACTGGTTGGGAATCACAGCTGACGCGCTTGTAATATACTGATGGGATAATGGTTCGTCTGTAAGTAGATGTCGGTACGTCAGCATTATGAAATAGTATACCCATAACGGGCGGATCAAATGATATCTTACGGGTGGTCAATGTACAGTAATGATATATCTATATTTGCTCAACGTTCGTAATGCCTCGAGACACTTCGGTTTGCCTACTCGATAAAGTGCTTTATTCAGAGGGGCAATTTCATGGAAAAGGTTCTTTGTTATAAACCACATATATAAAACATTAACAACACTAATGCACACACACACACACACACACACACACACACACACACACACACACACACACACACACACACACACACACACACACACACACACACACACACAAAAGAACCTGAGTATAATGTACGTCAAAGAGAATTGTCTGATAACCTTAATCGACGAGCGGCGATGGGTATATCGGTTTAAAGAACTTCAAACTCGGATATTCTGATGGTTATCAAAATGACAATCATTGAAAATTAAACAAAGCTTTTTTTTCAATATGACTTTATATGATATAAACAATAATATACACACAGTTCAGGAAAAAAAACATCATTTAAAATACGTTTCAGTCTGTTTTCAGGTGAGTACGTTATCATTACTTTCACGAGATACTCTACAAAACATATTTGAAGATATTTACTTTAAGTAAATATCGAACGAAAATACCAACGTCCATCTGATATTTAAGGCAAAACCTTTTAATTTAAATGTTTTTCATTCATTGATTCATTTCCAATGCCACTCTTCTATTGATTAGTATTTGGAACTGATTTTTAAACTCTGCTTTACTTTTAATATATGTTTTGTCTAGTATAGTGAAAACATGAATAGAAAGGGTTGTAATTAAAATGGCATGGCAAATGGTCGAACGATTATTTCCCGACTCTTCGGTCATGGTAGGACCACCTCTGCAACTATCCAATTTCTCTTTAGATAAAGATCAAAGAAACATATTTAAGTACACATATTGTTGCTTCGTTACACTTCAAAAGAAACTAAATATAGTCAAATCTTATTTGTCTTATGTCTGTTTTGCTAGAGAAAGCAAATATTGTAAAAGAAGAACTCAAATCGCAATCGTGTAATATGGGCAATTGGTTTATTACTTAAGACAACACTTAAAGAAATGATTACGTGATAATGCAATGGATTTTATTTTTCTAAAAATGAACATCGATTTAACAAATCCCATAATATACATAAGCTTCTCTCTTTTTCCATAATAGTTTAATTTAGAAATTAACATATCTTATTGCAGTTGCAAGGTCGTTAAACGTAGACGATTCACCAAAGAGGTTAAGTTAGATATTAGTTGGTTATCTCAGTAAACCATGCGTTCCTACAGTGTAATCTACAATAGATATCAATCACCGTGGTTGATTTTACCTGACTTTGCGTTTTTAATTGAGCTCACTCATTTGAATGATATTTTACTTTCAGAATTTCATAAGTTAAAACTGAATATACAATAGCTAGATATATTGTAAATCATGTGTTGGTATAGCGTAACGATGATTATAAAAGTAGAAGACCTCTATTAATAAATAATGTTTTTCTGTAAGTTTGTTAGAATCAGAATTATATCATACAAAATATCTTGATGTAAGTCATATTGTGTCTGAAGCAGCGGGAACGAATAGCATTTCTTGAAGAACCCACGCATGATTCCTTGCTTGTTTTAAAATCCAAAAAAGTGCCACACAAGAACACTGGCCAGTTGTGCCAATACAGATGCAACAGTTATTGGTGAGTTATATTTGAATGGGAAAGGATGTCAAATATACCTGGGTAACCACCAGTTACGCTTGGCTGAGCCGTAATTAAAATGTAATCTTCACCCAGGAGCCACGCGGTATGGACCGAGGAGTCAGAGGAGCAAGAAATCCAGTACCAAACCAGACAGCTACCCGGGTCTCTTGTTCAAATGTAGAAAAATGTTATTGATGCCTAATACTATGTACACATGTACAATACAAGACAGCAATGATGCAAAACATAAGAGGTCCTGTTCAAAAATAGTACATTTTGCCTAACAACAAATTGACAAACAAACAGCGAAACCTTGTTCTAATTTAAAGATTTGCAATGTATCCGATTGTTATGTTTTGAAATTATATGCAGTAACGATTTGTCAAGGGACGCATTGGAAAACGACCGAATACAAACATCAGAAAAGAGCATATCACTTGTACCTAATTCCAGATATATTGCTACTTAAACGGTCACCGTGGAAGTTATCGCCAGGTTCTGTAAAATACACAATTGTACGGAGGTTATCGCCTGAATTGTTCATATAAATTAATGTGAGGAAGTTATTGCCTTTACGTCCATGCCAGTTTTGGCGCTTATCGTATGATAAGAATGCACTTTTATCTACTGTACATACTGTACATTTGTTTATAGTTTATTTTGTTGCTAGTTGTAATGTATGTATATAAGTTCATTGTATTTGTTTTATCTCCCGATGCAGGTGCTTACTGCTAGTTGTTTCACTTTGACGGGATGTTGTTATTTACACTGTTTGTTTGCTAAAAAACCTTCAGGAAGTGCGAGGTTGGAGCGCTCCACAAACCAGGTTTAAGCACCCAGTTGCCCCTTATGCCGACTGACCGTTCCAAGGCGGTAACTGATGGTTTTTCTTTATGTGTGTTATGTCTCGTCTCTGTGTTTTTTTCACATTTGCATTTACCTTGTTTGCCTTTGGCTACTGGTAGATAAAATTTAAATATCTGTTAGGGTTTTGATAGGACCTTTTCTTATTTACCTATTGAAATTTCGATGCTTTGAACATAAGCAGTGAAAATTTTTAAGTTTATCGTATCAGTTTATAAGTCATTTAAATACAGTTTAATATCTATTCAACATACTCAGACTGTTCACCAACATATTTATTTTTCTCTCTTCAGATAATGCTTAATATTTATATGTACGGCAAATACCGATGTCTTTGTATTAACAGAGAAAAATGGCGCCCAGTGGTGTTAGTAGAGTCGCTAACGTACCGGAAAGGTTTATTAGCCATACAGAAAAGACAAGGTAAATATTTATATCTTTTATTGTTTCATGTCATGATAATGCATTATGCCGAACCTTACGATTTGGTGCTTAAGACGAAGGAACTTATCACTGGTCTGTGCACATCAAGTTCACCCCAGCTCAGTAAAAGCCTAATATTGTATGCGATATTAACAATATCTAGTTCTTCCAGACCTTACACTAAAATAGTCTCTCTAGTATAAATGTGGAACGCCTACTATTATCAACAAATGTCATGAGGCTTGCATAGACATTTTTGGATTTTCTTTCTTTTATTAATACAGTTTATTCTAATTTACTTAAACAACATATCTGCCCTAAAATGACTTTGAAATATTTTTAGAATGAGCAGCAACTAAGTCGAAATACATTTCGTTATTGACATTTGCCATACAGCCTCGAAATTGGTACGTTTATACAATGAGCAATAATGTTATTGTTTTTGTATTATATACTTTGTGGAGCAAGTAACGGTTTTACATACCTTTCAACTTTTGTGATCATATGAGATCGTTCCTATCGCATGAATTTGTATATTTACCTGAGCTCTCTCTCTCTCTCTCTCTCTCTCTCTCTCTCTCTCTCTCTCTCTCTCTCTCTCTCTCTCTCTCTCTCTCTCTCTCTCTCTCTCTGATGTTGCATAATACAATTCACGTAGGTGTCTTCACTGCTATCACTGACAACAGAAACAATGTCCTACGTCTGATGAATACTGTCTAGAATTAGACCATATTATTATACAAGATACGGCACTGAACGCTAAAGCGTTGGCAAAACTCTGTGCATATTAAAAGACACATGTTTTCGTTGTTCCGACAATTGTTTAATCGATTCGATATTTGCATGTTTGAAATAAATACAGCAAACAGAAGCTTAAAACAAGTGATTCGAAAAAATACTGCTCTTATAACTTGATTCATCTCTTAGTCTAAAACCTATAAGGTGAAGTTTGATCATGTTTGTTTTATGTATTTCTGTCATTTGCTGTAGGTTCTGCTGTCTTGTGCTTACTGTTTTTATTTTGTTTCTATGTAATCCATTTAAAGTACACAAATATCTAGGAAAAACTTTATCAACACAACACAGCTCTTATTAATTCCTAGGTCAGTTAAAAAGAGCTGAATACAGACAGAATTTATTTCAAGTAAAACATACGTTTTCTAGTAGATAAAGCTTTAACAATTCTCTAAGAAGGGTTACTTATTATAAATTAAAATTATATATAACATATTTTTATATTTTCCATACATTTTCATTAATAGATAATATATGCACTCAGGGTACAAAATAAAATCAATAAAATTACACGCGTATATAATTATGGATCGTGTTTTTCTTCCCTCGCAATAATCTCATGGCGCTGAATGGTTTCTAAATAAAATGAAACTACACCATACGCTTTGCCATTGTTTTACTAATTTGTTGTAATCGCCCTTTAAAGTTAATAGAGATTTATTGTTTGAAATGTTAAACAAAATACGTTTGATTTGAAACAACCTAAAAGGAAAAGCATTACTTAGGAAATAGAGCAAATAGAACGGTCGGTCGACAAAAGGTTCCGACCAGATTGCTTAACGGACTAAAGTTATGGCAACGATAGTGCTTGAAGCCCCTTCCTCAAAGTACACAAGCAGAAAGAAACATTGTAAACCATTTGTTAAATTCCTTCTTGCTAAAGGGTTCGTCAAATTTCTAGGAATGTGGCACAACCAATGCTTACGTGCGTAGGAGCCCATAGATATTCCCGAAATTGCGTTGTTTTGTTTAAATACCAATTTATAATTATACTTATAGTTTAATGATATCGATAGAATAACAGTTTCGTTTGCCGGTGGTGCTTTGCCAGCATGTTTATGACTATTGCTTGCGAATTTGATTATTTTAGTGTCAAGACAATCCACATTGCTTATTCCTTCATAGACAGATTATTTTCGATCAAATAATAGTCCGCCGTAACATGTACTGTTAATGCACACAGTGAGCCGATTGCACGCTGCTCCAGATAGTCGCATCTTAAACAGTCCCGTAACATTAACAGGAACATGGCTAAAAGTGTAAAGTTCATCGATAACAATTTCAAGACGTTGATGTGTCTCTAGAAGAATTTAGCGACTACAGCTGAAACTTTGATTAATTGTCTTCGTAGATTTTTTCCTACAGGACATGTCATCACTACAGCTTTTTTGCATTTATCAAGAAACATACGGACAGTTCGATGCTACTTGATGTATATTACACAATTCATATATTCTGCCTTATATTTTCAGACGGGAAATGTAACAATCTGTGTTTGCGATATAACTATACGTGACAAATATCTCATATGTCTGGTTGAGACATTGTTAGATGCTGCTACCAGCATTTTCTACTCATTAGATCTATGTTAACTCCCGATGCAGGTGCTAACTGTTAGTTAATTCACTTTGACGGGATATTTTTATTTACACTGTTTGTTTGATAGAAAAGCCTTCAGGACGTGCGAGGTTGGAGCGCTTCACAAACCAGGTTTAAGTACCCCAGTTGGCCCTTTTGCCGACTGACTGTTCCAGGGCGGTAACTAATGTGTTTTTGTGTGTGCTATGTCTCGTCTTTGTGTTTTTGTTACATTTACATTTACCTTATTTGCCTTTGCCTATTGGTAGATAAAACTTAAATATATGTTGAAATTTTGATAGGACCTTTTCTTATTTACCTATTTATAATTTTTAGATGTGCAGCAATGTATATGTTTTCTGTAGCATTCCTTGACAGCGCAAACATGAACTCTATCTATATAGTATAAAAAGAAAGAATTCAGTAAGTATGCAACTGTAGTATAACCGCAGTATTTACCAATCCCTACCTATAGTTGTTGCAAAAGACTAACATCCATGGTTATGATATTCGCAAGGAATTGCAGATCCCTCTTGTCAGGAAAACTGACAAAACAGAATTATAATAGGTATGGCTTCATTTATTTAAAGCTAATTGCTTTGCAACAATGTGTTCCCGCTGCCAAATGTATTTTAATTAACGTAACATTCCTTCGGGATTGTTCATAAAGAGGGTAATTTAAGATTTAGGCATATTATGAATTCCACAATCAGTTTAGTGGGCATATAGGGGTGAAATAATTATTGCATTTGTTTTGTATTCAATGGCATGTATTGGCTTTAGTCCAAAGTGTTAATATAAATATATTGATTTGTAATTATATACATCGGGAGCAATACCAGTAAACTTTAATTAAAATTATATTTTTTTTTCTAACATCGTAAGTATAATGCCATTAGACAAGCATCTTGAAGTCGCCACATGCCACATAACTAACTTCAGAAAGATCTATGTAAATGAAATCATTGCATATATATGTATTTTACATTACATATATTTTCCTTGCTATGTTTGTTGTATTGTTCGTATTAATTGGTCAGTTTTAACTCCGTATGCATGTCCTTGCTGTTAGTTGTCTCAATTTGGTGATATGTTCATTAACACTGTTTGTCTGTTAGACCAACTTTAAGAAAGAACGGGATTGGAGAACTGCATAAATCAGATTAAAACTTCCCATTCGGTTTTCTTTCCGGCTGAATGTTTCCAGCTGGTAAGTGTTGTTTTTCTATATGCATGCAATGTCTCGTCTACGTGTATTTCTCAAGTTTATACTAACTTGTGCGTGTCTTCGTCCAGTGTTTGCTCAGTTTTCAACATTCTCAAAAGACTCATAATAATTCAAAAATCACTAATACTTTTAGCCTGAAGTCAATTTTTTATAGCCGTTTTACAAAATGAAACTTGCAAAACGTCATTAGAAAACAGTTTTTGACCATGGTATGCCCATGGCAACTAATCGATGGTAAATACTCATGATAAGGGACAATTCTTTGCAATGTATGCTGTTGAACATTTTACTTAACCTAATAGTGCAAAAGGAAGGGAAGCAAAACGGTGTCGGTGAAATACTAATGCTACCAAAGATATCATTTCTTGTATTGACAACAAAGACTGTTACATATTTACATCATGATCACTAAGCTGTGTCAAAACTGATGCAAAGTCTGCAAATAATACAGCAGCATGACTGACATGAATAATTATTTTGTTGCTTTGGGTTGTTCATTTTGTTTGTTGTTTTTTTGTGCTTGCTCTTAAGTCACTTTTTTCATAAGGCTTTGAAACTATATTTCAGAAAACAAGCTTAACGAAATGTTTTCCCTAGTGCATGCTCTTTAATTAACGAACAAACAAGTATAATGTTCTTTCTTAAGGAATACTTTCGTTTGTTTTTTATACATTTCTGAATTTTATACATTTTGTAAGGTGGGTAACAGCGCCTTCGTGCACCTTTACAGTTGGTTTGAGAAGAAGGCTTAGAAATGTTTGTTGTATTGGAGGTACTTACTACAATTATTTTAACAGAGCGCCCGCGCTTGTTAGTCTCTGACCGCCTAGACCCTGTTACAGATTTGCAAACAAAATATCGGCGAGGCATTTTAGCCAAATAACGATGCGCCGTGTGTTCTAACCAGAGATTGAAAATATTGACTTCTAATGTTGATAGCTAGAGTTCGCCGGTATTACCACAGTTGTGACGATGCAAACTTCACATGGTGCGGTATCTTGAGATAGTTAAAACTGTGTTGCCAATTAAATAATGTATTTCAAAATTCAATACTGTCGATGTTTATGAATATTTGAACTATACGTTCAATTACAGTGGCAATATTCAAACATAAATCACTATAAAACCAAGCTCTCTACTCCGTTTGTTTTGATTTTGTAATCATGCCATAGTTTTACCTTCAATAAGATCATTTAATCTGGTTGATGTTTTTATTAATTGTTATTTACAAACATAAAAGTGAATAACCTAATATTTTCATTTTTAGATATTTTAAATACAGGAAATAACAAATAAATAATAAATAAATTTTCTGAAAGCCTCAAAGAAAGAAGAGCATATGCACCGCTTGAATTACTCTTATTACCAGTCTAATCATAAATAAGAGGGTAATACATAATGTGATGGCTTAAAACATGTCGAAAATAAAATTTCATGTAAATAATTTGATATTACAATTAAACTTATGTAATTTCAAAGCATTATCAGCATAATTTTTTACCCATTTATCATATGGCATAACCACAAAAGTTGCCCTCTTTATTTAGCCATCGATAATAGCGATGTCAAACCTGACACTGTATATACAAATAACGAAACAAAGCTAAGAAAGCTAAGAGCGTGTCCTTTTCCCCTTGATATTTATTCTATAATACTTGAGTTTGTGTTTTAAATTCAAGTTTATGATAAGGACGTGTACTGTCTTTACAATCAATGCGTGGTATTGCTTCGCCTGTTTAAATACAATCGTCTAAAAAAAGTACACAAGCATAAAGAAGGCTTAGTAACCTTGTATAAAATTCTTTTTTAAGAAAACTTTCGTCACATTTCCAGGAATATGGCACAACCTATCCGTACGTGCTTAGGAGCCCATAGATATCGGCGAAACTGCATTGTTCAGCTTAAATACCATTTTATTAATATACTTATAGTTTAATGATATCGAACGAATAGCAGTTTTTTGCCGATGGTGCTTAGCCAGCATGTTTATGGCTATTGCTTGCAATTTGGATTCTTTTGGTGTCAATGTCAACCACATTACCGTATTCCTTCATAGAAAAATAATTTTTTATCAAATGATAGTTCGCCTTAAGCAGTACTGTTAATGCATACAAGGAGCCGATAGCATGCTGATCCAGATAATCGCATCTAAAACAGTACCGTAACATCTACAGGAAAATGTCCCAAAATGTTAAATTTATCGATAACAGTTTCCATACGTTGAAGTTTCTCTAGAAGAACCTCTGATTACTTGTCTTCGTAGTTTTTTTACGTACGGGACATGTCATTATTTAAGCTTTTCGGCATTTATCAAGAAAACTTCCATGCTACTTTAAATATATAACACAATTCATATAATCCGCCTTATGTGTCAGACGAGAAATGTAGACAAGCTGTGTTTCTATATAACCATACGTAACAAATATCTCATATGTATTTATGTGGATTTATTACCTTAGTAGCAGTCAAAATGCAAAGGTACATCTAAATAGAGAACAAAGTAACGCGTGAATACATTTTCTTAATTAATAAAAAAATCTTGTTAAGTTGTTATACATGCCGCATTTCAACTAAAACAAATTTAAGAAAGTCAAATACACTTTTAAAATACTACTTTATTATATTAAAGATTAAATCTGGGCAACAAATAAATATTATAATAGTCTAGTTTTGGTAGGCTTTGGCAACGTAGCAACAAGTTTTTATTATATGTTTCTGAATACAGTAGCACATTACAACTTTGTTGGCTTTCATGTTTTCTGTGTAAAAGGCAATCACTGGCTTTAGGTAATGATTTTGTTCATTGCAATCTTTAACAAGCTCATTCAAAGTGGCACGGCATAGCTGATTCCATCTGTTTCCAATGCAAACCGGTTTCAAATTAGATCGCATTGTCTTGTTACAGAACACGGCTTGATTAACCTGGGGATACCTGCTGAGGAAAAGACCTGATAGAATGAATATTCAATGTTCTTTATGCAAACACCTTGGTTGCTCTTTTCAGATAAGCTTTGCTTTGTATAACCGGCTATTGCGTGCCCCTTAATAATGTAATATTCTATCATTTAAGGCAATTTTTATCAAACAGTTTCGAAGCGATCTTAGCAATCAATTGAACAATATGGTTTTCTTGTGTGCACAAGAAAGGACTGAAAGGCATTTTACGTAACGGCTGACATCATGGAGGCAAGATGTATCGTATTATGATTATGATTTTGCTTTAGTCCTTGCTTTTGCACACAAGGTAGTCTATGCAGGGTTAAGTTAAATTTTGTTTGCTGTTAATACTAAGACAGGTAAGCTTTCTATGATTTGTCAGCATATCCTTAAACAGGTACTTGTTTTGTTACAGTTTACGTTCTGTAAGTCAATCAAGCTGTTCTTAAACCAGAAGCATAGTATTGTGGATACACACGTTAAAGCAAACTTACGCAAACAATTATTTAACATTACGCAAAACCACTTGTCTCAGATGATGGGCTCATCAATACCGGTGAAGAGGTTGAGAAGATGCTGCTTTATACAGCTGAAACTTTTTTATACATACTTTCTGTGTTTATTTTATAAATTTAGAAAAACTGGCTAGTAGTATTACACTGATCGAATACTTTTTTCAGATGTGTAGCCCAATTTATGTTTTCTGCTTAGCATTCCTACACAGCACATGCAAATTGTATGTGTAGAGAGTACAACATTTGTCATTATTGACGGTAGATTGTAAGTAATACAGGTTTTTGTGTTCTCATCAGTTTCAAGACTATGTTCTATATTAGTTTTCGTTTTTAATTCCCACCATTGCCAATAATTTATAAGCAGCACGCAGTTTTCAATTATATGTAGAAATTTATTTAGAATAAGAATATATGACAAAGTCCTATGAGTATTGCAACATATACCAAACTCCGAAAAGGCACAGAATAAAGGTATTTCACATGCAAGCCAAGCGAAAAGTAAGAACAAATTTGTGATGAGTCATTTAAGGAAAAGAGCAAACCCGACAGTTTCCGCCTTGGAACGGTCAGTCGGCAATATGGACCGACTGGGGTACTTAAGCCGGTTTTACAGAGCTCTAACCTCGCACTTCCTGACGAGTTTCTCAAATGCAAGCAACGAAAAGAAAAAAGTTTATTTAAAGTTTGCGTGATCAAACGTTGGTTAGCCATGGCGGCAAACAGGTCAGCATGTATTTGGCTTATGTTGGAAGATCGAGCAGCCACTTTCAAGGCAATCTTCAGAATATCCATCTTAATCCCCTTGCCGGTACGGGTTACATACTCATTGACTTGTTTATTCATATAACTGATTTATCACAGTTTGAACAGAATCTTGCTCTGACAACGCGACTTGTTGGAAATGTGAAACGAGTTATGTTCCTTATCTGCATATGTTGACGCGTGGTTTCCTCGTGTTATTTTTATTTATCCCCCACTTGGAAGGAAAAAAACACACTGTTTCACCAAAGGTATAGTGAACAATCCTATCCATTCCACATTACTATCTGAGAAAGGAAAACTGTTTTTGATGTTCTTTTCCCTAAAGCCACATATGCGGTTTGAACTAAGTTTATATATTTCATGGTCAATGTTGCGATGCATAGCTTTTGCATTGATTTCTTGCTTAACGACGATTGTGCATTTTATGTATGTAATACCATAAAATTACAAAGGTTCAAGTACATATTAAAGATTTCTCATTTTAATGATTTGATGGAACCTTTCATTTAAGACCTGCCTAAAAGTACTTTGAATAACATCGATGATCAGCATAAGTAAATTAACATCAATTTCTGAAAATAAGATAAATCAAATAATCAACTTAGTGCAAAACTAGTCAGATACAAAATAACAGCATCTTTCTAAAATGTTATACAAAATAACAACATCTCTCTAAAATGAAATATTCAATTTTGTCATGATTAAATTTGTGCAGATTCAATCCTGTCTAATTAAAAGTAACTTTCTAATAAAACAAATTTTGATTATTTTAGTGCCAATTCTTTGGGTATACTTTATCTCCAACTTTAATATGACAGGAAGTGTATTAAATATGAACATGATAGCTTTAAGACGAGTGTTAAATGAAAGGAATGCTCATTTCTGGTGCATGCGGTGCAGTCAACGGCTCTTTCAAGATGTGTTAAATGTCAGGAAAATGCTTTTGCTGCTGTTCTTTTTAATAGCATGCTCTCGAGGCTGATTTCCAAGTTTTAACTTCTTGCACCCTAGGCATTTGCTTCGCATGCGACTTGGCATTATGCTATGACAAAATTAACATTATTTACCGCGCAACCTATGCACGTGTACAGTTGGGCCAGATAAAGCCCAATATAAGCACCGATCCATTTCTTTTGCCGACAGAACATTCCAAGTCTGTCACCTGTTTCCTTTTCTCTGTCAAGTCACTAGTTATATTGGTCGTGTCGAAAATGGCAAAATACTATGCTAAAACATATAATTGTCTATAACTTTTTAATATTAAAATAATGTTAGAATTTTTAAAAGAAAATATTTGAATAAGAAACTACTTACTAACTTATTTTTTGATAGGGTAAACGTGATAGGTTCACTGACTTATATGGTTCCATTTTTTTATTATTTTTTTTTTTTTTGCTTTATTCTTCGAAATAATAACATCAAGTTGGACATCTGAATAATGTTTTATAAAAAAAGATGTGGATAGAAATATTGTCTTAAATGTGAACTATTTCGACCAGTATTCAGTCTATTCACGGTATATGAACTTTAATTTCAACTTGATTGTCTGTTTTATGTTTTCATTTCGTAACTGTTACAATTTAACATTGGACTTTAAGAAGATCCGTGTCCTATTACATATTTGATTTTGGAACATAACCTGACCCAACACAATTCAAAATGGTAACATGCCAGATCCCTTGGATAAAACTCCACTGGAAACTGCAAGAAGCAGAGGAAAAGCCTATAAACTTTGGCTGTATTCTGTCACCATGCTGGCATTAATCAAGTACATAGCCTTGCTGCCAGGCGAAAGGAAATGGAATAAAACATATTTCTTCATTGACAATTCCACTGATTGGATGAGGCTGGTGTCATAATGATTGTACTTTTTAGGCCGAAATACACGAGATTCCGAATTGATTTCGGTTGAAGACCCTTATGCATTCCGCATTAAATTTGCTGTCTGACGATTTCATTTTAAACGGTTATTCGGTTTGAATAAGTTTAATACAATACCAAACAAAACACAAATTGCAACTAAACTATACCAACTAAATAAAATAAACTACTTCGTCTTGTATATATATCAGCGCTTGGGCTGTTTTAATTGTTCTTATAATATATCAGCGCTTGGGCTGTTTTATTTGTTCCTATAATACCTTATAACATATCAGCGCATGGGCTGTTTTATTTCAAACTGATCTCTCGTTTGGGATTTTTGTTTTTACGTTGCCGAGGCCTTTAGCTACTGTACATACTGTACATATGTTTATAGTTTATTTCATTGCTAGTTGTTATGTATGTATATAAGTTCATTGTATTTGTTTTAACTCCCGATGCAGGTGCTTACTGTTAGTTGTTTCACTTTGACAGGATGTTGTTATTTACACTGTTTGCTAGAAAAACCTTCAGGAAGTGCGAGGTTGGAGCGTTCCACAAACCAGGTTTAAGCACCCCAGTTAGACCTTATGCCGATTGACCGTTCCAAGGCGGTAACTGATGTTTTTTTTCTTTATGTGTGTTATGTCTCGTCTCTGCGTTGATGTTCTTTTTCCCATTTGCATTTACTTTGTCTGCTGGTAGATAAAATTTAGATATCTGTGAGAGTTTTGATAGGACCTTTTCTTATTGACCTATTGCTATACAAATTAATTTTTTGTAACCACTGAAATAGGAAAATTTACATGAATTACAATGAAACCGATAACAGCATAGTTACTTCAAGTTTTGTTCATTTTTTTTTCTTTTTACAGGCATTTGCACGTTTAAAATAAGATATATGTCCACTTTATCAATACGTGAACGGGGTTATTACACGGCAAATACGAATACATGAATATGTAATTTTCATGTGTTTTGCGGTTGTTTTACGTGACAAATCAGAATAAAGCTCGCAATTTTAGGCAGTCTGATATATGTAACACACACTGAAACTAATGGCACATATAATAATCCTTTGCCTTTGGAGACCAGGTCCTGTTCTTTTAATAGCAGTATTGGTTATGTATGGTATGAAATTACCACCGGATTTTATGACATGTTGCTATTATGAGCAAGATGGCAAATGCATAATCCTTGAAAACGTTGCTGATGTCGTTGGTATAAAGACGATGTGGGTCATTGAGTTGTCTCTCGTCTTTACATAACATAACATCAGTTGCGAAGTTAGTACAATCTGTTTATACATCTTCTTTTTCAACCCTGTACATGTTGTCAATTAAACTAATAATTAAAAGAGAATTAAATTATGTCGGTGTTTTTGTTCTCATGGGAATTTTACACCTTTTATTATTCGCATATATATGTTTTGTTTTAAATATATGACATCGGTATTCATTTTATTTGTCTTGTCATTATACTTTTATTTACACGATTTAGGCTGAGAAATTTTAAAAATGATTTTATTTAAAACACTGAAACATACATTAAAATTGGCCCGTCTTTATATGTAGACACACCATTCAATAAAGGGCATGAGTGTTTATGCTGCATGTGGTTATTGAGACCGTAGTAGTAAATGCAATCTTACTGCTAGTGTACACCTAGTCGCATACGTCTTAAAT
This sequence comes from Sinonovacula constricta, assembly GCA_007844125.1. Classification (NCBI taxonomy): domain Eukaryota; kingdom Metazoa; phylum Mollusca; class Bivalvia; order Cardiida; family Solecurtidae; genus Sinonovacula; species Sinonovacula constricta. Next base: position 12,783,735 of record CM017560.1, on the reverse strand, counting down.
CTCGTTCAGAAAAGTTACTTTTCTAATACAAATTTTGTAGAAAACTTAGGAGTTTCTTTTAATAAGAAAGTATGAAGTCCTATGAGTATTGCAAATTGAAAAGACATTGGACAAAGAGTTTCATAAACAAGAAAAATAAAAGTGAGCACAGATATGTGATGAGTCATTAAGCAAAAAGAGCAGGCCCAACAGTTACCGCCTTGGAACGGTCAAATAATATAAGGGACCCATTGCGGTGCTTAACCGGTTTTACTGAGTTCTTACCTCATATTTCCTTGGGGTTTCTCAAATGCAAGCTATTAAAATTAAAGAGATATAAATAAATAAAAAAATATCAAACTAAAATAATAGAAATGTGTTAACGTAGTCATCACAAGACATCAAACTTTGTAAAACTGCAAACTAATATAGGTTTTACTACTGGTTACATTATTCTGATGAACTTGAAGCGAAAATCATGTGCGATTGTGCTGTCAAGAACTTGCGTTGCTTTTGAATAACACGATGACCGGACAGGTCGTTGAGACTAAAAGAAAACAGTGACATAAAGCCATAATTGGACAGTCATATCTAAATTTGAATCTCATTACATACCCTCCTTTCAATACTACATTTTGCTTGTTGTTTTATGTTTTTTCTAAGATTCAATCGTGTCTCCCGTGTTGTTTTTTTATTATTTTACATTTGAAACATCTGACATTTACATCAAGGCATTTTTACAGTATGACCTCATTGAAGTATTCTTATTGTAAGTCATCGCTTGGGCTGTTTTATTTCAAACTACGCCTCATTTGAACTTTTATGTTATTAATCTTCTGCATTTTGTGCATATTTCGAGTTAATTATATTAAAAGCTATTTTTTCTGTTTTCTGCATAAACTTCATTTTATCCATTTTACATCCTGGTGCTGCTATTAACTTTTAGTTGTCTCACTTTGACCGGAAAGCTTAATTTAAACCTTTTCATTGATAGAAAACATCTTCAGGAAGTACGAGTTTAGAGCGCTCCACAGACCAGGTTTAAGCACCCCAGTAGGACGTTTTGGTGATTGACCGTTCTAATGTGCTTTATTTGTGTTATGTATCGTCTCTGTTTTTGTCACCTTAACGTTTAGCCTGTTTGACTTATCTATGAGTTTTAATTGAATAAGTGGAAACATAAGGAACGTCACTTTGTGTTATCTTTATAGCCAACTTCCTGTGATGAATAAGCAGACAGACCTTAACTACATGACGCTTGGCGTGGAAAACAGAGTTACTGAATGACAAATATACCTCGCTAGGTGGGTTTTTGCCCGGAACAGTGTCCTTTACGCAAAATATTAAGCCGATATTTTCCTTGATACTTGACTACTTATAGCTTAATTTTATTTTGATCACTTTCTGGAAGGAACATTAAATTTGAAAATATGAATTCTATAAATAGTATAAAAAGAAGGAAGGAATTCGGCCAGAATACAACTGCAGTATAACCGCAATATTTATCAATCCCCACCTATAGTTGTAGCAAAATATTAACATCAAGACTTCGAAAGGAATTGCAGATGACTCTTGTCAGGAAATCCAGTAAACCAGAATTATAATAGGTATGGCTTCATTTATTTGAAGCTAATAGTTTTGCAACAATGTGTTCAATGTATTTCAATTAACGTAACATTCCCTCGGGAAATAAAAGAGGGTAATAAAAGATTAAGGCGTATTATGAATCCACGATCAGTTTAGTGGGCATATAGGGGTGAAATAATTATTGCATTTGTTTTGTATTCAATGGCATGTATTGGCTTTAGTTCAAGTGTTTTGTTTTATAAATATAATGATTTGTAATTAATATACATCTGGAGCAATACTGGTAAACTTCAGTTAGCGTAAGATATTATTTTCTTACACGGTAAGTATATTGGCCTTAGACAAACATCTTGAAAACGTCTCATGCCACATAACTAAACACAGAAAGATCTATGTAAATGTAGTATTGCATATATACACCTGGAAAAAACGGTAAGCACCCCTAATATTTTTACAGCGTCTTCAGTATAAAACTTTCCTATGACATATTTCATATGAAAATAACTAGACAAATTGTAAAGTATGAAATGTCAACATGTTTGCTAACATAACAAAGAGAAACTGGCCAGAAAAAGAAGTATTTAATACCAAAAATGTTACATATTCAAGATGTATCATTTTCACAAAAACACATACACGTAGGTTTAAGTGTAGAGCAGCAGATGTCATTAGCAACTTTTTTGTTACGTTGTCTTGGTAAAAAGTCTATTTGATGTCTCAGGATCAATTTTACCTTAGTTGGTCAATACCGGGTGAACCCTCCACGTGCACGGATGACTACCTAGACCCTACGTCTCATTCCACCGGTCAGACGCCGAATTTGTTGAATGGTCAGCTGTTGCCACTCGTGATGCAGAGCTGCTTCCAGCTCGTCCAGAGTTGTGCAGAGGGGGGGGGGGGGGTCAATTTTCTGTATCCGACGCCCAAGAATGTCCCAGATATGCTCCAGTGGATTCAAATCTGGGCTTCTTGCTGGCCAACGTTACGTTACGTTACGTTGTAGATAGGCGGTCACTGTCCCTAGAACGGTGGGGTCTAGCGTTGTCGTCCATGTACACAGGCCTAGTGGCAA